>OX411759.1:29450457-29867957 GCA_948252205.1 Orthosia incerta
TAAACTGAACTAGCGAAGGCGGGGGATCGCGAGAGACGGTGGTAGGGTAGGGTAGGTAGGGTAGGGTAGGTAGGGTAGGGTAGGTAGGGTAGTGTAGGTAGGGTAGGGTAGGTAGGGTAGGGTAGGTAGGGTAGGGTAGGTAGGGTAGGGTAGGTAGGGTAGGGTAGGTAGGGTAGGGTAGGTAGGGTAGGGTAGGTAGGGTAGGGTAGGTAGGGTAGGGTAGGTAGGGTAGGGTAGGTAGGGTAGGGTAGGTAGGGTAGGGTAGGTAGGGTAGGGTAGGTAGGGTAGGGTAGGTAGGGTAGGGTAGGTAGGGTAGGGTAGGTAGGGTAGGGTAGGTAGGGTAGGGTAGGTAGGGTAGGGTAGGTAGGGTAGGGTAGGTAGGGTAGGGTAGGTAGGGTAGGGTAGGTAGGGTAGGGTAGGTAGGGTAGGGTATATATATAACTTGTACACGGTTCTCCCCGATATTGCGGTCGGAGGATTATTTTTCTGTGACAATTTTATAACAGTATTTATAATATTATCAATATAATTGTAGTCGCAGGATGGGACTACTGAGGTTACATACTATATTAAAGGCTATTTTTACTAATCTACATTACAGTATTACAGGGCATTTTATTTTTATCTGCTTAACACTATTAGCTGGTTAGGGCTCTTTTTTTTAACACATTGTTATTATTATTATTATTTTTTCTTTTTGTTCTTTTTTTTTTTTTTCTTTTTTTTTTTTTTTTTTTTCTTTGTTATTTTTACTATATTTTATTTTGTATATAAATATATATTTTTTATGTCACACAGCTATTACAATACCTTATATATTTAACACTTTGTACAATATAACTCAGTATATTTACTGTGTTAATTTCTTAATCTAAGTTTTATTTCTATCTATTACTAATCTTATTATTTTTAAACAAAAATCTAAGAATTGACTTCGTGTATCTTTATTTATCATAATTATGTTTATGTTATTTACGTTAATTATTACGTCTAGTTTTTGTTCCAGGTTAAATCTGGCTAGCCCATATACTGGGCACTCAGCTATAAGGTGCAAGATCGATTCTTCTGCGACCGGGTCGCAGATACATGAAGGTGAGTCCTTTATTTTAAAACGGTTAAGATATTGGGAGAAGCCCCCGTGCCCTGTGAAGAGTTGTGTGTGTAGGTATGTAAGTTGTATCTTCCTAATTGTTCTGTAGGCCTCTGTGGCTGAGGGAAAGAATATTTTAGTGACACTGGCTTTGCACTCTCTTTGATATCTTTCCTCCCACTTGTCAATCGAAGCACTTCGTATGGTTCGCTTGACAAAAGAGATAGGACTTTTATCATAGTCTGATTTCCTTTTGAGAGTCAGTGCCGCTGTTTTCGCCAGTTCATCTGCCCTTTCATTTCCCTGTATCCCAACGTGGGCCCTGACCCAATACAGAAGTACATTCTTGCCTGAGAATTTCAGCTTCTTAATATTTATTTTTGTTTCCAATGCGAGTGGGTTGCAGGTGTCACCGTTCCTCAATAGCTCCAGAGTTGATCTGGAGTCACTAAATATGTTGAACTCTTTTGCCTCGCTACGCGCGATCAACTCCGTAGCCTGATTTACTGCATAGAGCTCCGCTTGGAAGACAGTACAGTACTGTTCGAGCTTAAATTTCTTGGTTTTGGTTTCGACCGCCCCATTCCACCAGGATAGGGCAGCCCCAACCTTGCCCTCTATTTTGCTCCCGTCCGTAAAGATTTGCACTGTACCCTCTCTCATGCGCTGCTGTACCTCCGCTTCGCTCTCCAAGCATTGGAATTCTAGTTCTTCTTCCTCAGCTGGGTGAGGCCTCGCCAGGAAGCTCATTTTTGCTTCGACTGATCGGTCTTTGAGGAATGACTGAGGCTTACCTCTCTTCGCCTCATAGAGGGATGCTACTTCCTTGACTCTTAGGTCAAGAGGCAGCAATCCTGTCAAGATCAGAACCGAATTCAGTGACACTGTCCTGTAAGACTTGCTGATTTTCTGGGCGAAGCCCCTTAGAACAGCGTTCAGTTGGTTTTGTACGTAAATCTTATCCACCGCCTTGGCCCATACACTAGCTGCATAGAGGATCACCGGCTCTACAACCGCAGCATAGATAACCCTTAACACTTCCGGGTTTAATCCCCAGGTTACCTTTGCTGCGCCGGACAGCTGCCTAAAGATGTTGATGGCTTTTTTGCAGATATATGTGACGTGGCTCCGGAATGTCATCTTCCGGTCGATTATAAGTCCGAGCAGCTTTATCTCCTCTACCAGCGCAATGTCAACCCCGCCCATCCGCAGCCGTGGTGTGTCGAACTTTAGCTTCTTAGTTAGCAGCATGGCATGAGTTTTATGCGGCGCAAACTTTAGTTTGTTTCGAACACCCCACCGCTGCACATGTGCCAGGCTGGCATTGGCTTCGATCTCCAGATCCAGAGCTGTTTTCCCGGAAAATATAAGCACCACGTCGTCTGCAAATGCCTGGCAGTACGTTTTCTTCTCCTCCAGTTCTTCAAGCAGCGGGTTCAGGAGCACATTCCAGAACGTGGGGCCTGCGATCGATCCTTGCACGCATCCTTTTGAAGTCCTCTTTCTGTATTCCGTGCCAGCATATCTCACCGTGACCCTTCTGTTTTTCAGGTAGTTCCCCACCAGTCTTCGGAGGTTGAGTGGACACTTTTTCTCCGCCAGGCGACTTTTTATTGCTGGCCACCACGCACTATCAAACGCCCCTTCTATATCTAGTGAGACAACTACCACCAAGTTCTTCTCTTTTAGCTTTAAGTCTATGTATTGAGTCATGTCGTACAGAGCGTCCTCCGTGCTTCGCTGAGGCACAAATCCATATTGTCGCGGATTCATTCTGGGCAGCATATGCCACCTCAGTCTCCGTACCAGCATTTTCTCCAAGATCTTTCCGAGAATAGGCAAAAGCCCAATCGGTCGGTAGGACTTTGGATGGGTATAATTATCCTTTCCAGGTTTTCTAAGTACGACGACCGCCGCCTCCTTCCATTTTTCTGGGAAGCAGGACAGCTCGAGGCATTTGTTCGTTATGGCCAGGAACACGTGCTCATTGTTCCTGATTGCGGCCTCACAGATGTCCGCAGTGAACCCATCAGGGCCCGGCGCCTTCTTCGGGTTAAAACTCCTCGAAGCATACCTGAGTTCAGCAAGAGTGAAGGGTGGATCCATTTTGTCCTCCGGTTTGCCTTCATCTGAACGTGCCGCTGCTTCTCTTGTGCGAGCGTGTTCGGGGTTGTCTTCCTTCTCGTCATCCTCTGGGAAGAAGGTTTCCGCCAGGACCCTGGCTGATTCCTCTGAGTTTAATGCCTCTCCATTCCGGACTATTGGCAGGTCTTCATGCCTCTTCTTAGATTTTAGGGTAACCCTATATATGCCATCCCAGACGCTCTCCCTGTCCTGCCTCCCACAAAAGCTTTTCCAGCTCTCAGTTTGTGCCTTGTATGCTTGGGACTCATACTCTTCCTTTGCCCTTAGGTACTCCATCACGACCCATTTGCGACGACATGGAGCTGCGCAACGGATTCTTCGCTTCTTCGTGCACATGGATTTCTTGAGCTGATCGAGTTCTTCGGTCCACCATGGTAAGTACGTTTTATCTACTTTCTTTATTCTAGGTATTGTATTGTCACAAGTTTCTGTAATAATTTTTGTTAGTTCCCCTATACATTTTTCTAGCCCTTCTAAAGTATTTATATCCTCTATATATGTTTTATCAATTTTGTTATCTATTAATTTTTTTGTAATTTCTTCCCCAAAACATTTCCAGTCTGCTTTTTTAGTATTGTAAACCCTTGTGTTACTATATTTAATTTTACTCCCAATTCCTTTTTTTGTTAAAATTCTAAGCACTATAGCATTGTGGTCTGAACTCGTCATTTCCGTGTCTACTCTCCATTCTTCCACATGTTGAAGCAAGTCCTCTGAACAGGCCGTGATGTCTACTGTGCTCTTGTACCTCTTTACCCCTCTTATTGTGTCAAAAGTTGGGATGTTTCCGCGATTTAGTACATGGAGGTTGAGTTCGTCTAGGGTTCCAGACAAAAGTCTTCCCCTTTCATCCTCTCTCTCGCTTCCCCACCATGCACTCCAGGCGTTCACATCCCCTCCCACCAGTAATTTTGCCCCCTTTGTTTTGTATACTAATTCTCTCAGCTGGTCAAGGTATTGCTCGATATCGATATAGTCCTCGAAGTAGACGGACGCTACTACGGTGGTCGTGTCCTCTACCGTCAACCTTGCAACTGCTATATTTTCAGTTGTCAGTGTCGGACACGCCACTGCGTCCACTCCGCTATCGAAGATGACTATCGCGGCTTTGATGACTTTATCGCCAGTTCTTGTTGCCTGAATCACTCTTGTCCCGGGGTAGGTCTTCATCTCTCCCTTCGCCCCTATATAGGGTTCCTGGACAAGAGCGTACCTGACTTTCCTGCGCCCAGCTTCGAGTATGAGTTCCTCCGTTGCCAGTTTTTTCTTTTGGAGGTTCGCCTGCACGACATGGTATTTTACATTCTCGACCGTTTTAGCTCCTTTCCCCTCATCCACCTTAGCAGTACGCTATTGCCGACCGAGCCAGTGCATCCCACTTTTTTCTAATGGGACACTCGCCGTCGAAAGCATTATGCAGTGCGTCCCTCTTAGCCTGGCTACAATTTTTGCATTTTGGCTCTTCGTTAAGGGTGAACCCAGGACACTCCGCTCTTAAGTGCGGTTCGCCGCAGTGACTGCAAAGGGTTGCTGGCTCCTTACAGTATTTTCTGCTGTGTCCGTAGCCCAGACACTTTGTGCATTGTATAAGCGGACTTTGATCTCTAACAACTACCCTCTGCAAGTCAACATGTATTCGGCCCGCCGTGGTCAGCCGCTGCCAAATAATTGGCTTTACCCGCAACACCACGTGGCTCGCCAGCGGATTTCTCGCTCTTCGCCGGTAGGTGACCTGGATGTCACCCTCACTTATTTCGGTTCCCTCCAAGAGGTGTCCGTTTTGGGATCCAATTGCCTTCAGTAAGTCGTCATCAGTTACGTAACTCATCACGTCTCTGACGACCACAAGAGGATTCTTATTTGTGGCCTCCTCAACTTTAAGATCCCCCTTGGAGTTCCTCAGTTTTGCCGTTACTTTGCTCAATTCCGCTTTTTGAGAGCAGCTTATTATTACCGACTGATTTTTAGCTCTACGCAGATGGTCTATTCTAACTCCTGTGTTCTTTGCATCGACATTTGCTCGGATTTTCTCGATGACCCTGTCCGATGAGTCACTCTCGTGCAATGACGACACTATTATTGAGTGCATGTTTTTCCTGATTGGAGGCTGAGGCGGCATCGCCACGACCTGCGCATATGTCCCAAGGCTTTCCCTTCGGGCTTCGGCATTTTCGGCTTGCGTCTGTGCCACTGTCCTCAGCTCCTTCAGCTCCACCATCTGCGCATCAATCTTGTCGCTCAGCTCGGCCTTCGATCTCTCCACTCTGGCAGAGAGCTCTTCTTTTTCGCCTTTCTTAAGAATTTCTTTTACCTCCAAGATTTCCTTTAATATTCTCAGGCTTCTATCTTCGGACGTCCCTTCCTGCCTCTTCTCTTTCTCTCCCCTGTCTTCTTCCAGTGTCACTATCGGTCTATCCGTTTTCTTGACGATCTCGTAAAGCGATTTTATACAGTCAATCACAGTCTGCTTTATGGTGGACTTAATGTTACCTGACATGTCCAGTTGTGCTCTCGCTTTGAGCATGAGGGCGCGCGCCTCAGCAACCGGTGTGGAGAGTTTCGGCTTTTGTGTTGGAGAAGATCTCGTTTTTGCCTCAATGTTGCTTATACTCTTTCGCACCTGTGTGGTTTCCGAGGGGCCCGCCCTCATCCCCTCATCTTCGATTGAAGATTTGTCGGCTTTCGTCGGTATGCGCGGTGTGTGATGCATCATTGCCACAGTGTTGTCAAGAGTAAATTTTAACCGTGTATGTGTCAAATGGGTTAAAACGATCAGTAAAAATAATCAGTATGATCCTTAGTCTAATCTTTACTTAAAATATAGCAGCACAATAATGCTGCTATAGTCCTTATTCTATTCCAGATCTGACTGTTTAAACAGACTTAATTTTTTGAGCTCTATGTAGAGTCGATCTGGATGTCAACTTAAACTAGTTATTTAATTTAAAAAGAAAAGAAAAGATAAATATAAAATATTAATAAAAGTTTACTCTATATAGAGTTTCACTGCATGTCAACTTAATCTATTTGAACTACTTACAGATAAAACATTTATAACAAATATAAATTGAAGGAATAAGATAAATTTTAAATGAACTCTATGTAGAGTTGTCCAGGTTGTCAACCTGTATAATTTGATTTAAAGTGAAAAAGATGCTTTCCTTTTTCTTCTCTAAGTTCATAAATGACCTAAATAAAATAAAATAAAAAGTACTCTGCGTAGAGTCGGTCAGGCAGCGTTTATTACATTTATTCAACTTTTTCTAAATTTGTTAAGAACCCCCAATAATTTAACTTTTTGCCTTTAAAAACTAATATAAAGCCACAAGAACTCTACCTAGAGACCTCTCCTACTCTCAGTAGGTACCCCAGAATCCACACTGTCTATTTCTGAAAACCGCTCTCAATTCGGACCACTGGTCTATGAGCTATTGGCAGAATTTCGAGATAGGTTATTCCTCCCCATACGGCTATGTCCAAAACCTAAAATAGGGGTAGGGGGATGAAACCCTGCCTAACTGATCGGCTAGGGTCCAAAGACTTTCTCTCCGGTAGAAAGTGTGGGAGGGGTCCGGGGAGGGGAACCGGTAAAAAACGTCAGATTTTATCTAGGACGTCCCGTTTTCCTGTAAACTGAAAACACAGTTACCATGCGGTCGGCCAGCAAGTTCGCTTCCAAGTAAAAAATTTATAAAATAAAAAGTATTAAACCGAAAATTGTGAAAAAAATTATGCAGCTTCTGACGGAACCTTACCAAATATTAAATCTAAACTTTTATATGGTACGCTAATAAAATTTTGGAAAAAACTGATTTGAAAAACTGGGAGTGAATACCAACAGCCGCAGGATAACTTGTTTTCAGCTTGTTTCGGGTGTATACGTCATCCGACAGTGCTGAAATTTTTTACCCGTTCCAAGGGTTTAGGGGCACTACAGATAGCACTGGTCCCAACCCTGTCAGGTCCAGGGAAGATTTTGGACAAAAGTTTAGGTATTTCAATAGGTATTTTGAAAATACTATATTATAAAAACTATGAATGGCGCGGTCCTAAATATTTGCGTGCACATTAACACTAAGATATACAATTAAATTCTATCATAAAAAATAGGGGTGAAAGATCGCTCTTCTGAGCTAGGGTAGTGGGAATATAGGGCTAAACTTTAAAAATCGCTAACTTTGCTCCTGGTTGGTCCTCCTGCAAACGGGAAACGGCTTTGGGCTTCTCACGTCGTCTGCTCCAGGGTGGAATGGTAGTCGAGGTCGTGGCTGCTCAGGTTCCAGGTCCACGCCACACGCTGGTTTTTGTTTTTATTCTGTAGCTCCGCGGGGGACATCCAGAAAATTCCAATATTTTGTCCAGGATGTGCGGCAGTGTATTCCCCTCAGGATAGCAGTCAGAGATATAGGTGTCACGCCGATGGATCCGACGCCGTACGCCAAAATAGGTTTTCAGCCAGGTGTTTTTAGAGATTTTAACCTCAAAGAAACGGTTTTTGGGCCTTCCCGGGAAAACAAGGAGGGTTCTCACCGGGACACTTATCACGTTCCACTGGGTTCACTGTTTTAAACACTTTGGCAATTTTTTAGCTTTAAATTCGCACTTCGTCCTATTTTCGCAATTTTTCGAGCGTGAAGCGGCTTTAAAATGATCTGCTCGCGGCGGGGGGCTCCGCGCAACTGGTCGGTAGGGTAGGGTAGGTAGGGTAGGGTAGGTAGGGTAGGGTAGGTAGGGTAGGGTAGGTAGGGTAGGGTAGGTAGGGTAGGGTAGGTAGGGTAGGGTAGGTAGGGTAGGGTAGGTAGGGTAGGGTAGGTAGGGTAGGGTAGGTAGGGTAGGGTAGGTAGGGTAGGGTAGGTAGGGTAGGGTAGGTAGGGTAGGGTAGGTAGGGTAGGGTAGGTAGGGTAGGGTAGGTAGGGTAGGGTAGGTAGGGTAGGGTAGGTAGGGTAGGGTAGGTAGGGTAGGGTAGGTAGGGTAGGGTAGGTAGGGTAGGGTAGGTAGGGTAGGGTAGGTAGGGTAGGGTAGGTAGGGTAGGGTAGGTAGGGTAGGTAGGGTAGGGTTTTTTTTTTTTTTTTTTTTCCGGACTATTTCCACCAACGACATTGGCGCCTATTCTATATCTATTCCTCATCCATACCAGTTCTCGCTTGCCATGCCTCTCGTAATTTCATGCTTCATACTTTGTCTTTCTTATATACTTCACCATTTATCCTGTGGGTGGGACTCCCACTTATGAGCTACATACTATTCTATTTTAATTCTTTATTTCAAAAACTCTAGGGAAAATAATTTATCATACTTGGTTTTATTTTACATTATTCACTTAACTATTTTACTTATTTCATAAATCTACTAAAACAACCAATATACACATTTTCCTTACTCTATGTATTAAACATCAAAATATATTTATTCCATAGATCTAATTTACATGCCATTGTTCTTAACTACTGCTTATCTTACTTTACATTAATTGCACTTATTTCCTATGCTTACATGACTATATATACAATATAATAAGAAACATAGTTGTTTCATCTGGTTTTATTTTTATCAATTACTTTTTGGGCTATATTGACACAGTAGGCTATTATAATATTTCTGTTTTTTCCCGACATAATTTCCGGCACGCTATCTCTCCCCAGTCTTACACCCAGCTCTTGTTCCAGATTGTAGCGCTCTTTGGCGTACACTGGACAGTCCAGAACAATATGCGGGACTGATTCCGACACGTTGGGGTCGCAGGTGCACGATGGGCTCTCCTTACACTTGAAGCGGTTCAAGTATTCTGAGAACCCACCGTGCCCCGTTAAGATCTGCGTGAGTACGCCTGTTGGCTTCACCCGTTGTACAACACGGTAGGCAGCCACGGCGTCGGGAAGGAACATTTTCGTCACCGAGGCCGTCTCGCCCGAAACATATCTCCGGTTCCATTCATCAAGCGAATCCAACCGGATTTGACGCTTGATGAATGATACCGGACACTGGTCATAGTCCGGCTTCCTCCGTGACGATAATGCCGCTTCCTTTGCCAACTCATCCGCGCGCTCATTCCCCGGCAAGCCCGCGTGGGCCTTGACCCAGAAGAAAGACACATCTTTTTTCTGGTCCAAAGCCCGAGCCAAATTGGCTCGTGCGCGGACCGCTAGGGGATGGAGAGAGCCATGGTTTGCAAGCGTCTGTAATGCTGACATTGAGTCGCTGTACAAACCATAGCTCGTCTCTTTGCGCTTGAGGATTACGTCAGTTGCTTTACAAATGGCCATTAGTTCCGCCTGGTAGACAGTGCAGTACGCGGCGAGGCAAAGCTTGAGGTTCTGGACTTCACCTTCATTATCCCACAGGGATAATGCGGCTCCGACCTTCCCCCCAATCTTGCTGCCGTCAGTGAATATTCGCACTGCCTGCACATTCTGGCTGTCCACAAGCTGTTGGTCTAGGTAGGGTAGGTAGGGTAGGGTAGGTAGGGTAGGGTAGGTAGGGTAGGGTAGGTAGGGTAGGGTAGGTAGGGTAGGGTAGGTAGGTTAGGGTAGGTAGGGTAGGGTAGGTAGGGTAGGGTAGGTAGGGTAGGGTAGGTAGGGTAGGGTAGGTAGGGTAGGGTAGGTAGGGTAGGGTAGGTAGGGTAGGGTAGGTAGGGTAGGGTAGGTAGGGTAGGGTAGGTAGGGTAGGGTAGGTAGGGTAGGGTAGGTAGGGTAGGGTAGGTAGGGTAGGGTAGGTAGGGTAGGGTAGGTAGGGTAGGGTTTTTTTTTTTTTTATTTTTTTTTTTATTGAAGACGGCGCCTACCACTCCGCGCACGCAAGGCGGAGTTTGCGAACTAGGGAGATTCCACGGACATAGTCCGAGACCTTGGGACTCATCTTTATTCGAGATCAATTTGTACATTATTTTTATTCTCTATTACATTTTTACTCTGTCACATGACGAGTTCTTAAATTATTTATATTTCTTATCAGGGTTTATACTAACTTATTGTATAGCATGTTTTTAACGATATCTTGATTCTATTTTGTCTATAGATTATATATCGTTCTGTACGCTTCCCATTATATATTAACATATAAAATTTCGAGCATTGATGTTATTTATTTATTTTTGTTTACTGTTTTCTGTGCAACATTGGAACAGTATTCAATAAATGTATTGCTATACTTTTTATCAGATATAAGCCTATTAAGATTCCCTGGTTTAATGTCGATTCCTATCTTCTGTTCGATTTTATACCTTTCTAGGCCATATACCGGGCAGTCAGTAAGTATGTGGATCGCTGTCTCGTCTTCGTCAGGGTCACATGCGCATGATGGGCTTTCCTTACACCCGAATCTGTTCAGGTATTCTGAAAACCCACCATGCCCTGTCATAACTTGTGTGATTAGCCCTGTTGGTCTTATTTTTCTGACGATTTTATACGCATCAACAGCGTCCGGGAGGAAAAGTTTTGTTGTTGAGGCTGTGTCACCCATTCTGTACCTCCGGTTCCATTCGACAAGCGAATCCTTCCGGATTTGTCGCTTGACGAATGACACCGGACACTGCTCGTAATCCGGCCTCTTTTTGAGATGTAATGCTGCTTCTTTAGCCAAGTGGTCCGCTCTCTCATTTCCCTCCAGTCCCGCGTGCGCCTTGATCCAAAACAAAGCAACATGCTTGTTTTGGATGCTGCACTTTCGTAGGTTCGCCCTGGTTTCGACTGCGAGGGGATGAGAAGAGCGGTGGTTTGTGACCGTTTCCAGTGACGATCGTGAGTCACTGAAAATGCCGAAAGACCCTTCTTTGTGCTTTTGTATCTCCCGCGTGGCTTTACATATGGCCAGCAGTTCGGCCTGGTAGACCGTGCAGTGGGACGACAGCTTCATTTTCTGGCATTTGGTTTCGGCGCCATTGCTCCAGAGAGACAATGCCGCCCCCACCTTTCCATCGATTTTGCTGCCATCCGTGTATATCTGCACTGCTTGTGTGCAGTGGTGTACGAGTTGTTCTTGGTCTGCCAGGCATATGAACTGCAGACTCATATGTTCCGCCGGGTGGGGTGTCGAGGCAAATGCGGTGCGTCGCTCGACGTCCCTATCTCCTAGCGCCAACTGGGGCAACCCCCTCTTCGCCTCGTACAGGGCAGCTGCCTCTCGTATTCGGAGATCGAGGGGAATTATACCAGTCAGCACTAGCGCCGAGTTCAGCGATACGGTGCGATAGGATTTGCACATTTTCTGTGCAAATCCTCTTTGGACCGCATTTAACCTCTTCGTTACGCACAGCTTAGTGGCTGCGGGTGCCCATGCACTTGCTGCATACATTATGACCGGTTCGACTACTGCCGTGTACATGGTGCGGATGACGTCGGGGTGGAGGCCCCAGCTGACCTTCGCAGCCCTCGACAACTGATGGTAAAATCCAATCGCCTTTTTGCACACATTCGCCACATGCTTGTTGAATGTGAGCTTGTTGTCGATAGTTAGTCCCAGAATTTTGATTTCCTGCGTCATGCCAATGGCTACCCCTCCCATGCCTAGCCGCGGGGTATCATACTTCAGTTTCCGCGTGATTACCATCGCATTCGTTTTATGCGGTGCGAATTTCAACTTGTTGCTGACACCCCACTGATAAACATGGGCGAGGGCGTCATTCGTCTTCCGCTCAATCTCAATCGCTGAGTCGCCATCAAATACTAGCACCACGTCGTCAGCAAAAGCTTGACAGTAGTCTCCCCGTTCCTCCAGCCCCTTTAGTAAGGGGTCCAGGAGGGTGTTCCAGAGGATCGGTCCCCCAATCGATCCCTGTACACAGCCCTTCGACGTCTCCCTTACTACCTCTTCGCCTGCATACCTGACCCTGACCCTTCGGTTATTGAGGTAGCTGTCTATGATTCTCCTCACATTTACCGGGCATTTTTCCTCAGCTAGTCTGGTTCTAATAGCTGGCCACCATGCGCTGTCAAAAGCTCCCTCTATGTAGAAAGCTCCCTCTAGGTAGGGTAGGGTAGGTAGGGTAGGGTAGGTAGGGTAGGGTAGGTAGGGTAGGGTAGGTAGGGTAGGGTAGGTAGGGTAGGGTAGGTAGGGTAGGGTAGGTAGGGTAGGGTAGGTAGGGTAGGGTAGGTAGGGTAGGGTAGGTAGGGTAGGGTAGGTAGGGTAGGGTAGGTAGGGTAGGGTAGGTAGGGTAGGGTAGGTAGGGTAGGGTAGGTAGGGTAGGGTAGGTAGGGTAGGGTAGGTAGGGTAGGGTAGGTAGGGTAGGGTAGGTAGGGTAGGGTAGGTAGGGTAGGGTAGGTAGGGTAGGGTAGGTAGGGTAGGGTAGGTAGGGTAGGGTAGGTAGGGTAGGGTAGGTAGGGTAGGGTAGGTAGGGTAGGGTAGGTAGGGTAGGGTAGGTAGGGTAGGGTAGGTAGGGTAGGGTAGGTAGGGTAGGTAGGGTAGGGTAGGTAGGGTAGGGTAGGTAGGGTAGGGTAGGTAGGGTAGGGTAGGTAGGGTAGGGTAGGTAGGGTAGGGTAGGTAGGGTAGGGTAGGTAGGGTAGGGTAGGTAGGGTAGGGTAGGTAGGGTAGGGTAGGTAGGGTAGGGTAGGTAGGGTAGGTAGGGTAGGGTAGGTAGGGTAGGGTAGGTAGGGTAGGGTAGGTAGGGTAGGGTAGGTAGGGTAGGGTAGGTAGGGTAGGGTAGGTAGGGTAGGGTAGGTAGGGTAGGGTAGGTAGGGTAGGGTAGGTAGGGTAGGGTAGGTAGGGTAGGGTAGGTAGGGTAGGGTAGGTAGGGTAGGGTAGGTAGGGTAGGGTAGGTAGGGTAGGGTAGGTAGGGTAGGGTAGGTAGGGTAGGGTAGGTAGGGTAGGGTAGGTAGGGTAGGGTAGGTAGGGTAGGGTAGGTAGGGTAGGGTAGGTAGGGTAGGGTAGGTAGGGTAGGGTAGGTAGGGTAGGGTAGGTAGGGTAGGGTAGGTAGGGTAGGGTAGGTAGGGTAGGGTAGGTAGGGTAGGGTAGGTAGGGTAGGGTAGGTAGGGTAGGGCAGGTAGGGTAGGGTAGGTAGGGTAGGGTAGGTAGGGTAGGGTAGGTAGGGTAGGGTAGGTAGGGTAGGTAGGGTAGGTAGGGTAGGGTAGGTAGGGTAGGGTAGGTGTAGGGTAGGTGTAGGGTAAAATGATAATGATTTCTAAATTATACTCAATACTCAATACATTTATTGCTTCCACATGTGAACTTAGATGGTAGGTACAAATTTAGACCATTGTGGACCCTGTCGGGCACTGCAAAAGTAGGAGAGAGGAAGAGGGCTTTTATTTGACAAAGTATATATGTATTTAGTAGATTAAATTATATTTAGTTAAGGTATATGTGTAATTTATATATAATTAGTGAAGTTATTATAGTCTATTTTAAGTTTCCTTATTCCTTTCTACACACTGTGTCTTCGTCTTTCATCCAACTGTCCTGTCGCAGGTCTGCTGGAAGAAATTTCTATTGAAATAAGCAGTACCTTTGTGCTCTTCTATCTGTATTCTTTCTTTTCTCTGTAAAGTGTTTTGTGTGTACATAAATAAATAAATAAATAAATTAAAATTAGTTAAATTGAAAATTTGTTATTTAAATATTCACTAACATAATATAAGAGCATTTAATTAACCGTTTTTTATTTATTTGTTATTTTAATTTTCCAATATTTTATTTTTGCAATTATTTAAATTTAGAATTTATCGTTTAAATATTCATTTACGTTGTAATAGCATTTAGCTAATAGAAATTGTTTTAATTTATTAATGTATGAATTTAATTTTTGTTCGCCTTTAATTATTTCTGGTAATTTATTATATATTTTCATTGACATTACTAATGTACTTGTTGAGTGCATTTTTAGCTTAGAGCTTGGTAGATTTAACCTATTTTCATGTCGTAATGTATATCTTGACTGTATATTTTCTCTTGTCGTGTAAAAGTGTTGGTTATTTCGAACGAATTTGCACATTTCTAAAATGTATAGGCAGGGGAGGGTAAGTAATTTATGTCCATTATTTATGTTTTGTGTGTAATTTATGTCCATTTATTGAGGCGAAAGCTCAGGTAGCTGCAAAAAAGTTGGGGATTCTTGCTAAGGTGAGACGGTACTTCACGCCTGAACAGCTGCTCAACTTGTATAAAGCGCAAGTTCGGCCATGCATGGAGTACTGCTCTCACCTCTGGGATGGATCTGCCAAATACCAGCTTGATGCACTTGAGTCGATCGACAGACGGGCCAAAAGGCTTATTGGCAACGATGCACTGGTCGCCTCAAAGCTCCAGAGCCTCGAACATCGACGCCGAGTTGCCAGCCTGTCGGTTTTTTATCGGTTACATTTCGGGGAGTGCGCGACGGAACTGCACAATTTGATTCCACCTAGCCCTTTCCATCATCGGACTACAAGACGTACGGCCATGCGCCATCGGTACATGGTGGACATCCCTCCCATACGCACAAAGCGTTTTGCTAATACTTTCATTGTGCGTACAGCTAAGGAGTGGAATTCCCTTCCGGGGTCTTTGTTCCCTGATAGCTACAACCTTGGGGTCTTTAAGTCAAGAGTGAATAGGTTTCTTCTAGGCAAGCGTGCTTCACCGTAGACCACGTCATCGCTTAACATCAGGCGAGATAGTGGTCAAACGCGAGCCTATAGACTATAAAAAAAAAAAAAAAAAAAAAAAAATGTTCTTGGAAATGAGGTTTGCAGCTATCGGTATCGTCTATATTTACTAGGATTCTAATAAGTCTTTTTTGCAATGTGAAAAGTGTTGGTGCATCTGTGCTGTTTCCCCACAATATCACGCCGTAACTGAGCCACGCATATGCATAGGCATAGTAGGTAATAAGTGCAGTTTTTAGGTTAGTGGTTTTTTTTACTTCACGAAGGGCGTATGCAAATTTGGATAGTTTTGATTTTATCTTTCTAATATGTGATTTCCAATTAATATTTGTATCTATAGATAAGCCAAGTAGGGTAAATTCATGAACGACTTCTATTGTTTTGCCGTTGTAAATGAAATTTATACCTAATGGGGTTTTTTGACGGGGGTGAAAGGGTATTATTTTAGTTTTAGAGAAATTTATTTCGAGATTATGGTCATTCATCCAAGTCATTGTTTTTTTAAGGGTATTTGTTAGGTCTTCGCTCAAACCATCGTTGTTTCGGCATGCAGTAAGGATCGAAATATCGTCGGCAAACAAAACGCATGGACCCTCAATGGTTTTTGGTAGGTCGTTTATATAAATAAGGAATAGGAGACATCCTATTACACTCCCTTGGGGAATAGAGGCATTAATTGTTTTGCTGTTTGATCTAATATTTTGTATTTCCTTAGTATTTTCATTATAAAATTCTATTTCGACCTGGTGTTCTCTTTTTGATAAATAGGATTTAAACCATTCGTGAGCCTTACCGCGGATCCCTATGCCTTGTAATTTATTTAATAAAATGCCATATTGCACTTTATCGTAAGCTTTGGTCATATCTAATAGTAAACCTACGGCGTATTTTTTGTCGTTTATTATATTTAAAGCTTCCTGTATGTATTTGTAAATTGCTAGGACAGTAGATCGGTTTTTGCGAAAGCCGTTTTGGCATTCGTTAAATATTTTATATTTTTCGCAAAAGGAGTAAACACGATTACACATAGCTTTCTCAAAAATTTTGGAGGCGGTTGGTAAAAGGGCTTAATTAATAATGTTTAAGCTAGAATAACGCATTGGAGTGGCCGGAGTGGTTGGCAGTACCGGTCCGTAGTCCATACGGCGCATGCGCGCGGCGGAGTCTATTTTGTGTTAGTTCTGAAGTATTTTCGACGTTTTGTAATCTATAGTCAAATTAGATTCGATTGCCAAGCAAATTACTTATTTTCTTTTGTCGATATCCATCTATTAAGTTAATATTCGATCCGAATACATCACTAATTGAGTAGCGTAAAACTTTCCAGAACGAAATAGTGAATACCGCAGATTAGAAGTAAATACATACGATTTTTTTCAAATTCCGATAGAGAAATAAACAAGGAGCGTGCGCGCATGGATCCAGGAACGAACCATACCATCCCCCGTGGCTCTAACGCGCGCTCGTATCGGCTTCTTTAGCAATTCGCACCTTTTTTTTTTTTTTTTTCGGGTGGGAAATCATCCGATGATTTCTCCCGCTCTGGGTGAAGCGGGAGGGCATGTCAGACTTTTACTGACTAAAACCCACCCGTGTTCCTTCAGTTGCTTGTGCCAGGGCCGCGGTAACTTTTTCGCGGTAACTTCTTACAAATTTATCCGCGACCCAGACAGGCATCGGCCCTATCGGACCCCGTCACTTTGCTGACATCTCTATGAGGCGCGCGTGGAACACTACGCGCCGTAAACTCGGGCTTGGTCCTTATCGGACGGCGAGCTACCCATTACTCTCCGTCCGCAAGCCCGCGCCTACGGTCGCCGGGAATCGGCTCGCGACTCCCGACGCCCGGGGCGTCTCCTGCGGTGCCTAGGGGCGTGAGGGCGTCTCCTTTGCGTCTTCCTCACGCGTTCCGCCTCCTCCTTTGCGAGCATTACTGCTTCGCAGAAGGAGGAGACAGCTTCCCATGCCCTCTCGCTCCGTACCATGGCCTGGACCAGGGCCGGACGCGAGAGGTCGCCACCGCCGATCGCCTCCATGAGGACACGGCAGTGCTCCGCCCAAGCAGGGCAGATCTCCACCGTATACTCCACCGTGTCCTCCGAGCGGTCCACACAATGGTGACACCCGGGCGTTTCCTCCCGCCTTATCTTGAACAGGAACCTCCCGAAACAGCCGTGTCCGGTGAGGACCTGTGTCAGGCGGAAGGTGAGGACGCCGTGACGCCTCTCAAGCCACTCCTCAAAGAGGGGCCTTACCGCCGCAATTGTGGCGTGCCCAGCGCTGGGTTGCGACAATCCCCCCTCCATGTCGCCATGAGATCCTGCCGGAGCTCTGTCCGCCGAGGCGCGATTTGTCTCGGCAATGGTGTTTCGCCCCGACATTTCGCCTCCTCGCGCCACTCCCATATTTGCGCGAGGACTTTTGCTTCCAGATCCCATGGCGGCAATCTGGCAAGGAGGCTCGCCGCCTCACCGGTGACCGTGTGGTATCCCCAGACCAGCCGGATGGCCATGACCCTTTGGGACGCGTTCAACCGGCGGGCTGGTCGCCGCCTCAGGGAACGCGCCCATACCGGTGCCCCGTAAAGGGCCATGGAACGCACGACCCCCGCGTAGAGCCTCCGGCAGGAGGCGTTTGGACCCCCTAGATTGGGCAACAGCTGCTTGAGGGCAGCGCCCGCCCGCTCCAGTCTGGGAGCCAAACGTCGGAAATGCTCCACGAAATTCCACCGGCTGTCGAGGACGAGTCCCAGGTACTTCATCGTCGACTCGACGCCGATGTGAACCCCTCCTACCGTTATTTGGGATCCCGGCGGTGGCGCGTTCCGAGGACCGTGAAAACACATGGCCTCGGACTTGTGCAGAGCCACCTCGAGTCCCAATTTCGCAATTCGCACCTGCGGTGGTACTCAAATAGATAATATTTTTCTAACTTCAGTTGCGAAGTTGGATTTTTAACTGACTTTCGAAAAAGGAGGAGGTTCTATGTTCGACTTCTTGTATGTTTTTTTTAATGTATGTTCACTGATATCTCCGCCAATTGTAGACCGATTTAAAAAATTCGTGTTTTGTTTGAAAGAGTATGTTTCGAAATTGGTCCCATTTTAATTTGGTAAAGATCTGATGAAGAACTTCGAAGATATAAAACAGAACGCTTCAATAAATAACGGCAAATCTCTCGGGACTGCTGCAATCGCATGTCTGTTTAGTGTTTATACCATTTCATAACATAACATCACGCCAGTACGCTCTCAAGGGGTAAGCAGATCTCTCATTTGATCGGTTTTGTTCAATATTCGGGTAATATATTCTAGCGTTATAGGAAACTTACTAAACAACTTGCCTATTAGGTAGGTACAACTAAAAAGTGAAAAAAAACTTTTTTGCAAAAAAATACTACCGACTTCCAAATAAAAAACTACAAAGTGAAAAATAACTTAATTTTTGGAAGTCGGTGTCTTTTGTAGGTATCAATTCATTGCGATATTGACACCGACTTCCAAAAATTAAGTTATTTTTCACTTTGTAGTTTTTTATTTGGAAGTCGGTAGTATTTTTTTGCAAAAAAGTTTTTTTATTTTACCCTTTTTAGTTGTACCTATAGTTGTGTTGTAAGGTCCTGTAACGCCAGAATAGATTACCCGAATAACATGAAACTCAAAAGATAATCTGTGAAATGAGAGATCTGCATACCACTTAATAGCGTACTGGCGTGATGTTATGTTATGAAATGGTATAAACAACAAACAGACATGCGATTGCAGCAGTCCCGAGAGATTTGCCGTTATTTATTGAAGAGTTCTGTTGTATATCTTCGAAGTTCTTCATCAGATCTTCACTTAATTAAAATGGGACCAATTTCGGAACATACTCTTTCAAACAAAAAAAGAATTTTCAAAATCGGTCCACAATTGACGGAGATATCGGTGAACATACATAAAAAAAACATACAAGAAGTCGAACATAGAACCTCCTCCTTTTTCGAAAGTCGGTTAAAAATAAAAAAACTTTTTTACAAAAAAATACTACCGACTCCCAGAAAACTACAAAGTGAAAAATAACTTTATTTTTGGAAGTCGCTGTCTTTCGTAGGTACCATTTTTTTTGCGTTATGGACACCGACTTCCAAAAATAAAGTTATTTTTCACTTTGTAGTTTTCTGGAAGTCGGTAGTATTTTTTTGTAAAAAAGTTTTTTTATAACTCCTTCTTCAGTTACCAGTTAGTCCTTCTTTAGTTTAAGTCAAGAGTGAATAGATTACTTCTATTAACATGAGTGTGTGTTTAAAAACCGAGCCGTAGGCGAGTTTTTTAATAGTATTCACACGAATGTTTTAATACCTAGTTATGTGCAGTTTCATACACTACTTTATCTACACTCATATATTTTGGTCATTATAAAAATAGATTGTATTTACCTATTACCTATTGAAATTTTATGTTAATTTGTATGTAATGTCGATTTTATGTTCTTAAATTGCGAAATAGTGAATGCCCTAATGGGTAGTTTTTTGAGTTACCATATCCTAATTATAAGACCTTTTGTATCACCAAAAAACACACGAATAAATACTTTGACTTTGACTTTTTGGGATTGAACCTACTAAATACCGTTTTTTTTCATAAATGCATCTTAAAATAATATCGACTTTGCTGGTAAGAGATTATGAGTAATTTCCTTCGCCGCATATAAAATATTTGGCGGAGTCAAATTTTCTTCACATTCACTAATATCAGACATTTTAAGCAAGAATTAAAAAAAAACTCATGAAATTTATACAGCGAAACCTGTAAAACAAAAAAAACTTTTTTACAAAAAAATACTACCGACTTCCAAATAAGAAAACTACAAAGTGAAAAATAACTTTATTTTTGGAAGTCGGTGTCCATAGCGCAAAAAAATGGTACCTACGAAAGACACCGACTTCCAAAAATAAAGTTATTTTTCACTTTGTAGTTTTCTTATTTGGAAGTCGGTAGTATTTTTTTGTAAAAAAGTTTTTTTATTTTTCACTTTTTAGTTTCTACCTAAAAGGCAAGTTGTTTAGTAAGTTTTTTATAACGCCAGAATAGGTTACCCGAATATCATGAAACTTGAACAAAACCGATCAAATGAGAGATCTGCTTACCCCTTAAGAGCGTAATCGCGTGATGTTATGTTATGAAATGGTATAAACAATAAACAGACATGCGATTGCAGCAGTCCCGAGAGATTTGCCGTTATTTATTAAAGAGTTCTGTTGTATATCTTCGAAGTCTTTTATCAGATCTTCACCAAAATAAAATGGGACCAATTTCGGAACATACTCTTTCAAACACAAAAAGAATTTTCGAAATCGGTCCACAATTGACGGAGATATCGGTGAACATACATAAAAAAAAAAAAAAAAAAAAAAAAAAACATACAAGAAGTCGAACATAGAACCTCCTCCTTTTTTGAAAGTCGGTTAAAAACGTATGAATGGCGCCAACAAAACCCATCACATGACCGCATTATCCGCGCATGCGCTAAGGCTTAGCACACGCACTGCGATATTTATTCGCGAGATTTTTTTCCGCCCATTCTGCGACCTATAGAATTGTATGAAGCTGCTCGCATTGCGGTAAAAATTCGTGCGGCAATAATACCGCATGAAAACCGTGTTTTGCAACAGAATCCACCGCATCGCGGCGCAAATTTAGTTCTCGCGAATATTTTGAGCTCTCTTGAACAGGTAGAAAGAGACAAAATTCGCGCGAATAAAAGTCGCAGTGCGTGCTAAGCCTAAAGCGGGCATTGTCACAGACAATTTAAAATTAGAATCAAATGTTTTTATAATAGGTACTAAAATGGCATTACAAAAAAAATATTTATGGAAACTCCTTAGTGATTAACTTCTTGGATTTGTCCTGTATCGTTATAGAAAAAAAAATGTTTTACAATGCATGTCCTCGAAAAGAGCGTTTTCCAAGCAGCCAAACTGTGCGGAAAGTGTCACTTTTTTTTACTAGTGCTTTTTACTTTCCTGTACTTTTTTAATTTTTAACTCCAACGTCAGCCCGCCGCATAGAGTTATTATTATTTGAGAAAAGTTTTAAAATTAGTTAAGTACAGATTATCATTCATATAAAAAGTAAAACAAAACTAATACGTCATTTAAGGCGTTTTTAATTACTCTAGATTTAGATTTTGATCAATAAATTAATTTTAATTATTCATTAAATATGTTTGGCAGAATTAATATTTTGCTCGTGCCTTTTTGCGTTATGACGTGACAGCTATTGCACATGCGCAGTAGAACTATGAACTATTAGTTAATCTGTGGATATGCTGAGCGCCCTTGAATAAGCGCCATTTTATTAATTTCTTGCTTGGTTCAGATATATTTTTTTATTTCCTCGCACAATGCATAGTAAAATGTTGTATGATACACGTGCGTAAGATGATTTCCGACTCGTGTCGATTTATCCACTCACTCGCTTTGCTCGCTCGTGAATAAAAATGCCACTCATCGGAAATCACATACTTCCCGCACTTGTAGCATAAATAACTATTATAGCATTATTTTGTTAGAGAAATAGTGTTATAATGAGATTATATTTTTAAATTTCGGTATTGTGTTTATAAAGTATGTCAATATAAACTCGTTTTGATGTTTATAATTCGAATATTTCGATACGAGTATGAGAGTAGATAAAAATAGTAACGAACAATAGGCCTGTTATTGTGATGAGCATCTATATGCCTACCGATACGAGTGATAACTTGCCGGATTTCACGGACTGCCTCGGTACGGTGAGTGCTGTAGTAGACGATTGTACTGTTGAATCAGTATTTGCTTTGGGGGATTTTAACGCGCACCCTAATTCTTTGTTTATGAGTGAGCTGTCAAGCTTTTGTGAGGATCAAAAATGGATTTGTGTTGATATAGACATACTGGGGTTAACTAGTGATACATACACTTTTATGAGTGAATTTCACGGCTGCAGGCGATGGATAGACCACTGTATAGTCACACGCTCGGCATTTGTTGATGTTTACGTAAGAAATGACGTACTGTGGTCTGACCATTACCCTATGATAGTGGAATGTAAATTTGATTTGTTATCACCTAAGATTCCTGATAATGTGATTGTTTGCAATAAAGCTGTATGGGGGGAAAGAACTAAGGAACAAATTAAAACATATTCCAATGAATGTCACAAGCGATTAAAATTGATTGATTTTCCTGTAGAAGTAACTAGTTGTGGTGATATTTTATGTGGTGAATCCACGCATAGGATTGTTATTGATAAGCTGTGTTCGGATATTGTTTGTGCTCTCAGTGAGTCGTCAATTTGTAGTGCGGCAAATAAGTTTGTTAGTCGTAGGAAAAACGCTCAAATCTCAGGCTGGAATAAGCATGTCAGTTGTGCTCACAGACTGGCAAGGCAGAACTTCCACGTATGGTCATCGTGTGGGAAACCTTGAACTGGCCCAGTGTATGATGACATGCGTGCAAGTAGGGCATTTTTCAAATCGCGACTTAAATACGTTAATACGTTTCCACGAGGAACAGATAAAGATGGACATAATTGCCTCTAAGCATTCAAAGCGTGATTTTCGCGGTTTCTGGAAGAGCACTAATAAATTGAACATTCGGCCTGGATATTGGGTATTGCGAACCTTTTTAGAAATCAGTTTGTTTTAAAGTCACCGCTAGGGAGCTCTTGTGAGATGCTGGATGCTGAGCCTCGTTGTGGCAAGGTGGGCACCCGCTTTAGTGCCAAAGATGTGGCTAGAGTCATCAGGTCTTCGACTAGAGGTAAGTCCCCTGGACATGACGGGTTCAGTATCGAGCATTTACAATACGCCGGTCCTCACTTACCGAGAGTACTGGCACTGCTGTACAATTTTTGCATTGGTCATTCATACTTGCCCTCCAACCTAATGAGGACGATCGTGGTTCCTATTGTTAAAAGTAAAACAGGTGATCTTTCGGATAAAGGAAACTATAGACCTATTTCTCTGGCCACCATAGTCGCTAGGGTGCTTGATGGTCTGCTTGATACAAAGCTAAACAAACATCTTGTGCTGCACGACAATCAGTTCGGATTTCGGTTAGGACTTTCTACAGAGTGTGCAGTTCTGTGTCTCAAGCAGGCCGTCAGGTACTACACAAAAAGAGGTACACCTGTTTTCGCTTGCTTCCTCAATCTATCCAGGGCTTTTGATCTGGTTTCCTACGATATATTATGCAGGAAACTTGAAGCTATAAGCTTGCCTATCGAGCTTTTAAGTATCTTCAGGCATTGGTATGGAAGCCAGGTCAACAGTGTTCGGTGGGCGGGTGTGCTGTCGGAGCCTTATAAATTGGAGTGTGGAGTGAGACAGGGGGGGACGCTTAGCGGTCATCATGTCGGTTGTCATATTGACGGTGTTTGTGTCAATAATTTAAGCTACGCGGACGACATGGTGCTGAGCGCGTCAGTCGGTGGTATTAGGACACTATTGGCCATATGTGAACGTTACGCAATTGAACAAAAAAAGTTCAGTAGTCAATTTAAAAAAAGTTTAGTAGCAAGGAGGTTTCATACATATAATAAAATGGGATAGATTTTATACAAGGAAACATGAATGATTCCGTACGTTTTAGCATTGAATTCTCAAAAGTTTTAAATAGTTGTTTAATATATTTAATTACCAGTTTTAAGTTAATTATTTTCACATCAACGTTTGTCAAAAATCAAATAGGCTGTGTAGGCTGTTTTCTTTGTAATAAAATATGTCCAGTTTGTAGCGTGTATGTGTTATGGAATTTAAAAATATAAATTAAACACTATTCGCTTACAATAATTTATTGGTCGTGGATCAAAGGCCCGTCATAAAAAGTTCTATGATAATGTGGAGGTAGGCGCGCCAAGTACAGCTGTCCTGGCTTAGCAGCGTAGTAGACGCCGCTGGAGCCGAGGAGTTGACGCTGGGCAGATGGGGACCCGCCGTGCAGATCGATCAGCTGTTGACCCTGGTGCTGACCTCCAGACGATGCGGCGGCAGGGGTTCTCAACCCCAACTTGAAACCCTGGAATTTATGTCCAGGAAGTAAATTGGTGAGCTCTCTGCCAACCCTCTCCTGATGGTGACCACGGCAGCGTAAGCGTAAGCATAAGGCGGACGTACTTTTGCGCTTAAGGCGAATGTGTGTAAAGGTCACCTTCAGAATCGGAGTTTACAAAAGAAGAAGGGAAAGGATGATTCTACGATTAACAAAAACATAGGATGACAGTTAAAACAAAATATGAATGTGAATATGAATAAAATTAGGTGTCAAGGACAAAGGATGACAAGGCAAATTTGCAAGTCATTGACCACCGTTACACATTATAAGCTAAGCGTGAAATAATTGTCAACACTTACCCAATACGGGGAGAAACACAATATGTAAAAGTATTATTGTACGAGTATAATAAATAATAAAAGAGTTTTGTGAATTTTCGTAATTTAGTTTGAGACGGCACGTGTGACGTCACGCACGACTATCGCGGTGAACGTGTGTCTCAAACTGAGTGCTGACCGTGACTGAGGGATCCGCGCCGCGCTGCCGCGCATTCAATCAACGGTGCGAGGGAGTTTCGAGAACGGCGAATGAATGACGTATCGGAATGTGAACGGAATGGAACGATAGTCCAATGATTTGACGTTTCTTTTAAAATGCTTAGTTGTAAAATAGTAGTTTATGATACTGTTGCATAATAAGGGGTATTAAAACATGAGTGTGAGTTTAAAAACCGAGCCGTAGGCGAGGTTTTTAATAGTATTCACAGGAATGTTTTAATACCTAGTTATGTGCAGTTTCATACACTACTTTATCTACACTCATACATTTTGGGATTGAACCTACTTAATCATATTTTTTGCATTTTCCATGCCATAAAGTCGTGATAAATGCATCATATAATAATCTTGACTTTGCTGGTAAGAGATTATGAGTAATTTCCTTCGCCGCATATAAATATTTGGCGGCGTCAATTTTTCTTCACATTCACTAATATCAGACATTTTAAGCAAGAATTTTAAAAAGTCATGAAATTCAGTACAACGAAACCTACAAAACGTATGAATGGCGCCAAAACCCAGCACATCACCGCATTAAATTGCGGTAAAAAAATCGTGCGGCAATAATACCGCATGAAATCCGTGTTTTGCAGCAGAATCCACCGCATCGCAGCGCGAATATAATTCGCGCGAATATTTTGAGCTCTATGAACAGTTGGAAAGAGACAAAAGTTCGCGCAAATAAAAATGGCAGTGCGTAATAAGCCTAAGGCGGGCATTGTTACAGACAAGTTAAAATTGGAATCATTTTTTTTTTATCAGTTACTATAAAAATGGCATTTCAAAAAATATAAATAACTGATGGAATCTCCTTAGTGATTAACTTCTTGGATTTGTCCTGTATCATAATAGAAAAAAAGTTATTTTATGATGCAGTTGTTTAAAAATCGAAGGAAAATGTTGAACTATAATGGTTTTTTTTTTAATTTTTCCTATCCACGAATATAAAGTACGTGTTTATGCAATATTTTTTGAATTCATAATTGGAACATTACGTTGTGAGTGTAGATAAATTACGTTTACAACGTTACATTGGCGCCCATTTCGTGGTTTTTATGGTCATAATTATTTTTTATGCTTTGTGGAGGTAGTAGTGTTTTTGGTGTTTTGTGTGTTTTGTGCTTTGCTTTTTTTTATTTATGTAAAACGTTTTTATTTTTTTTTGATTGCATAGCAACTAAGGTGTACGACACGTTTTTTTTTTCATTAATAAGTACTCATACAAGTGTACAGTCAACAACAAGATTGTTATATATTTTTTCTTATTTTTAAAAAAAAATGACGTTATTTATTTTTAATTTCTCGAGTTCCTTTTGACGGTGCGTACACATTAGTTGCAAATTTTACATTTTGTTTTTTATTTTGCTCATTTCGTTTTTTTTAATCTGGTGTTACAATTAAAGTACTTTTTGTGGAAACACAACCAAAACGTTACTTAACTTTAATTGAAAATTGTAACAGACGGAGTATTCACTATAATCACTTCACGAAATTGTTCAACATTTACCCACATACAAAAAAAAAAAAAAAAAAAAAAATCTTCTTTTCTTTTGTTTTCAATACGCTTTATTGTTATAATGGCTTACCCATTTAAGTTCATGTCGCTTCAAAAGTCTGAGCTTGAGTATGAGGTTGCTATTCGGGGTGAATCACCAGCTGCCACAGTGCAGGAGTTGCGCAAACAAATAGCTAAGTGTGGGCCGTTATTTCCTTCAGAAGACATCCTCACTAGCCCCTTCGAACCAAAGGACGACTTAAATGGTGTGCTAGAAGTTCTTGAAAAGGTTAACGTCACTTTAGAATGTACGTCAATAGATAAGAACACATTGCTTCGTACTCAAAACTTACTTAATCATTTATACCACCGGCTTAACCGCATTACATGTGACGATAAGTTATGAGCAATGTGTTAGCCTTTTCAAGAAAACGACATTAAGGCTTACGTCACTTGAGGAATTGGCCTCAGACCCCCTAGCAACTACTGATACTGATTGCTCATCGACTGCCCTTTCGGCACCGGTTCATGTCACCGTCACTTGTGATGGTAACTTTAATAAGTTCTCGAAACTGAAATATGATGGCAAGTCCTGCGTCCGCGCATTCATACAGCGTTGTGAGGAAGTTTGCGTGACTAAAAATATCTCTCACGATAAACTCGTGACAAATGCTACCGACATATTTACCGATGACGCACTACACTGGTACAGGAGTATTAGGGATACAGTTTCGGGTTGGAACGATCTTGCAGTGTCCTTGAGACGTGATTTCGATCAGTCTGATTTCGATTACAGATTGCTTGCGGAAATTAGGTCTCGCACTCAGGGAGAAACGGAAAACATTATTATTTACCTTTCCATTATGTCTGGACTTTTTTCTCGCCTGACGAAAAAACTATCAGAGGAAGATAAACCCTCAGTCACGGTCAGCACTCAGTTTGAGACACACGTTCACCGCGATAGTCGTGCGTGACGTCACACGTGCCGTCTCAAACTAAATTACGAAAATTCACAAAACTCTTTTATTATTTATTATACTCGTACAATAATACTTTTACATATTGAGTTTCTCCCCGTATTGGGTAAGTGTTGACAATTATTTCACGCTTAGCTTTATAATGTGTAACGGTGGTCAATGACTTGCAAATTTGCTTTGTAATCCTTTGTCCTTGACACCTAATTTTATTCATATTCACATTCATATTTTGTTTTAACTGTCATCCTATGTTTTTGTTAATCGTAGAATCATCCTTTCCCTTCTTCTTTTGTAAACTCCGATTCTGAAGGTGACCTTTACACACATTCGCCTTAAGCGCAAAAGTACGTCCGCCTTATGCTTACGCTTACGCTGCCGTGGTCACCATCAGGAGAGGGTTGGCAGAGAGCTCACCAATTTACTTCCTGGACATAAATTCCAGGGTTTCAAGTTGGGGTTGAGAACCCCTGCCGTCGCATCGTCTGGAGGTCAGCACCAGCTGATCGATCTGCACGGCGGGTCCCCATCTGCCCAGCGTCAACTCCTCGGCTCCAGCGGCGTCTACTACGCTGCTAAGCCAGGACAGTACTTGGCGCGCCTACCTCCACATTATCATAAAACTTTTATGACGGGCCTTAGATCCACGACCAATAAATTATTGTAAGCGAATAGTGTTATATATTTTTTTTTTAATTCCTTAACTCATACACGCTTCATTGGCTCAAAAACGCGCCATATTGAAAATTTTACTTTTTGTGAATAAACAAATCTAATTCTTTGATTTGTTTTTACTATTTCTCACAACTGTATTGAAAAACGTCGTGTGATACACGGGTGTGTAGGTTATTGCAAACTCGTGTCATTAAAAACCCTCGCCTTCGGCTCGGGCTTGTTAATGACAGCTCGTTTGCAATAACCTCCTTGTATCACGATGTACTATTACAATGCATGTCCTCGAAAAGAGCGTTTCCCAAGCAGCCAAACTGTGCGGAAAGTGTCACTTTTTTATACTAGTGCTTTTTACTTTCCTGAACTTTTTTATTTTTTAACTCCAGCGTCAGCCCGCCGCATAGAGTTTTTATTATTTGAGAAAAGTTTTAAAAATTAGTTAAGTACAGATTATCATTCATATAAAAGGTAAAACAAAACTAATACTTTATTTAAGCCGTTTTTAATTACTCTAGATTTAGATTTTGATCAATAAATTAATTTTAAATATTCATTAAATATTTTTGGTAGAATGAATATTTTGCTCGTGCCTTTTTGCGTTACGACGTGACAGCTATTTGCACATGCGCAGTAGATATGCCCGAGGAACTATGAACTTAGTTAATCTGTGGATATGCTGAGCGCCTTTGAATAAGCGCCATTTTATTAATTTCTTGCTTGGTTCAGATATATTTTTTTATTTCCTCGCACAATGCATAGTAAAATGTTGTATGATACACGTGCGTAAGATGATTTGCGACTCGTGTCGATTTTCATTTGCGCGAACTTTTGTCTCTTTCCACCTGTTCATAGAGCTCAAAATATTCGCGCGAATTAAATTCGCGCTGCGGTGCGGTGGATTCTGTTGCAAAACACGGATTTCATGCGGTATTATTGCCGCACGATTTTTTTACCGCAATGCGAGCAGCTTCGTACAATTCCATAGGTCGCAGAATGGGCGGAACAAATTGCGCGAATAAATATCGCAGTGCGTGTGCCTTAGCGCATGCGCGGATAATGCGGTGATGTTTGGCGCCATTCATATTTTGCAGGTTTCGCTGTACTGAATTTCATGAGTTTTTTAAATTCTTGCTTTAAATGTTTGATATTAGTGAATGTGAAGAAAATTTGACACCGCCAAACATTTTATATGCGGCGAACTCATAATCTCTTACCAGCAAAGTCGAGATTATTATATGATGCATTTATCACGAGTTTATGGCATGGAAAATGGGTTCAATCCCAAATAGGTTCAATGCCAAAATGTATGAGTGTAGATAAAGTAGTGTATGAAACTGCACATAACTAGGTATTAAAACATTCGTGAGAATACTATTAAAAACCTCGCCTACGGCTCGGTTTTTAAACACCCCCTTATTATGCAACAGTATAATAAACTACTATTAATGGTCTAATTGAAATGGGCAATTTAACCATCACTTCAAATGAATAAGATCTATCGAAATAAACAATTTGACTTTAAATGAAACAAAAATCAATTTCACAGTGATCCAATACCTCGTCAAACCCCTTTAAAATAATCAAATACACTTTGTTAAACCCTGTTCCACAAACGTTCCAATATCAAAGTCCCACAAAGCAGCAATCAGGCTGGATAACATTCATTTGTCACACGTAAAACGCTTAATATCCTGAATGAGCTGGAAAGCCGAGCTTTAATTCGTGCAGAACGGATATTGCACGCTAGTAAAAAATGGCTTAAAGAGCTTAGGAGTGCCGTTGCTAGTCGGTCTTAGAACGTTGCAGTCTGATGTGGCTTTAATATATTAACCTGGACGTGGATATTGGGAAAATGGATGATATTTTGGGGTTTTATTCAAAGTTTTATGACTTTTAACAGATTTTTTATATTTCAGGGATAGTCCGATAGTAAAATTTGTTTATGTTTATTAGTATTTTCACCTCCTGAAATATTGGCAATGAGTTAAAAATCGCCCTGTTTGAAGCATTTTGTACCCGTACATGCACTGGTGGAATGGCATAAGCTTTTTCTAAACTTTCATTTGATGATGCCATATTGACCTTTCAAATATTAAGAGAAATTTAAAGGTCACAATTATCGTGATTGTGACCTTCATGTCTTTGTCAGTGAATGAATGATGAACTTCTTAAGTTAGCAAATATATATTCTTAGTCGCATTCTTCATTACTGAAGGTCGTGTCCCTGAAAGGCCCTCGTGGCTTTATGCACAAAATTCTTCCACTTCAGTCGGTTCTCAGCTTCTCTCAGGGCGGTTGTAACAGAGAGTCCAGTGAGGGCGGTTACCTGGTCTGACCAGCGGTTAGGTGACCGGCCGCGAGGTCTTTTCCCATCCACCTTGCCTATTACCACCAACTTCTCTAGATTGTCTGGATCCCGACGGGCAATGTGACCAAAGTAGCTGAGAATCCTTCGGTAGTCTTTTATGCCTAGTTGATCAAGGATAGATTTGTTCGCTCTCTTGGCGGTCCATGGTATGCGGAGCATTCTTCGCCAACACCACATCCCAAAAGCTTCTATCTTTTTCCGTTCTATTGCCCGAATCGTCCACGGCTCCGATCTGTAAAGGAATCGATATTCATGATCTTCTCGATAGAAAACCAGTTTCCGGAATAGTCTCATCTTGGTGAAATTGAATACCTATCTATGTTCTATGTTAGGGGGGTTTGGTTTCCGCACTTAGTCCTGGATCATTGTACGTGGGCCATGGCGGCCGTTGGGTGGTCATTCCATCCAGCCCACCTCCCTCCAGAAGACAATTAGAGCACCTGGTTTCCTCAAAACATCCGTGTACGATCTGGGTGACCCGAGGGGTCGTGTTCTTATCTGTGTCACACCTGTGCACTCAAAGAGAACGTGCACGACGGTTTCCTCGGCCTCCATGCATGCCCTGCACAGAGGACTGTCCGTTATGCCTATTGTGTGGAAGTGTTTGTTGAGTGAGCAGTGTCCGGTGATGGTCCCCGTCACCAGGCGCAGGCCATTCCTGTCCAGGCCTAAAAGACGCCTGGTAAGCTTACTGTCCAAGGATGGCAGAGCTTCTTTGTATGCCTATGCCCCGGTGTCGAGGCCCACCAGTTCTCCGCCTGTGTCTGGGTGAATTCCTGTAGCCACCTGCGTATTTGGTTGAAGGGAATGGGTACAACAGGCTCGGGTCCATAAACCGCCAAGCTGGATCCGCGTCTCGCAAGCTCGTCAGCCACGTCGTTGCCCAGCGATCCGCTGTGTCCCTTTATCCATTGTAGTGTCACCGTGTTACGGCTAGATACAGTTATTTGTTCTAGTGCGTTGTGACATTCTAGTACGAGTTTTGATGTAATGTATTTTTTCCGTAAGGATTGCAGGACTGATGCGCTGTCGGAGAGTAGCCGTATGTGGCTGTGCGTAACCCTCCTGGCTTCTAGGGCATGAACCGCTTGTATGATGCTCACACACTCCGCCTGATAGACGGTGTTGAACCCTCCTAGCGGTCTGGATATATTTATATTGAAATCGTGTGAGAATACTCCGAGTCCGGTACCCGAGTCCGTTTTCGATCCATCGGTGTATATTCTCATCTCTTTCGGGCCAGAGTAGTCACATCTTTCCTCTGTGAGTATTATGTTGTAGAGCCTATGAAAGTGGTGTGTTTTTGGGGCTTTGTCGCATGGTGATGCTAACATCGGTTTACGCTTGATCGCATCTTCCCTTTTGCGTGTGTGACTAATTCTGGAGTCTTTATTTAGGCACCTGATAGGTGAAGTCTAAAGGTGGCTAGGGCTGCCTCCTCCCGCACAATTAGGTGTAGAGGTGGCAGTCCCAGCATTGCCTGTTGGGCGGCAGTGGGTGTGGTTATCGTACTACTGGTAACTGCAACGCAGGCGAACCGCTGCAGTTTCTCGAGATCTCTTTGGGCTGTGCTGAGGTCTGTCCTGGGCCACCAGACCAGCGAGCCATATGTGATGATTGAATTCAAATTCAAATCTTTATTGCTCAACACGGTATATAATAATACATTTCCAGCTGTTAGGTGAATGCGCAGTTCACTGTCTTGTACCAGCTTAGGCATGCAAAATTATTTTTTTAATTATACAATGTCACAAATTATTATTAATATCGTACCATGTCATAAATCATTATTAATAAAAATATACAATGCCATACATTATTAAAAAAATTATAGAATGTCATAAATTATAATAAAATTATGCCATGTCATAAATATCATTCAAATTACACAGGTTCATAACCTGTTACTCAAATATACAATGTCATCAATTATACTTCAGGCTTCGTACTCGAGATTAGCATTTTATACACATGTAGTAACGCGTAGTACATACCATTCCACACTATTTTGAGAATATTTTGATTTTCTTTTTTTTTTTGTGGGTAGATTATTACACTTGATTCCTGCACCCGCAATCCGTGTCATTCGCTTTTTAGTGCTGCGCCGTTCCACACTCGCACGCGATTACAGTTACTTATTAGTATATATAAATAATAGTAAGTTATTATTATAAAATAAAAATAATGCCTAAACGAAAGGGTGATGATTGTGACCGTATAAAACATAAAATTAGAAAATTACAAAGAAAATTAAAACGCAAACGGCGTCGATCACGTGATTCAAATTATTCGGATAACTCATTGTTATCTTCAACAAGTTTGTGCCACCGGCAAGATGATCAAGGTATGTTTTATTTTCGTACTATAATATTAAGCAGTGTTGACCTACTTACGAGTACCCTCTACACAATTATTTTTCTTTAATTTGAATGAAATAAGAATAAGTATACGAGATTACACGTCTTGTTTACTTTGTACCTACCTACCAACAACAATGTAGGTACATACTTTATAGTGTTTCTGCTCGAGAAATTAGTGTTACGGACAGTACAGTGGGACTGTTTTTCCACTAATACGAGCCAGACAAAATAAGTTTTAATTATTCTTTACGAAATAATAGTTTGCGGACAGTACTTGCTTGCATTGGGACTGTTTCTTACTGTTCATTCCTAACCATTCAGTTAAGTATTTTAGACTATTATATGACTAATGAGTTTTTACATTGAAAACATTAAAGATTTTAATAAATTGAACAACTTGTTCTATTTATTATTATTACGATAATAATGCAGTCATTTACCGGCCCGCCGAGCAGTACAGTGGGACTGTCTCATGGTGCTAGAAAAATTTGTTTGTGGACAGTACGTGTTATCATAACTTGGGACTGTCACTTACAATATAATATTGACTCGCATTGCCAGGCTACATGGTACTTTACGTCTCCTTTTCAGACGGAGAATATATGGGGTTATTTAACAATGAAGCGATGGGATCATACCTAGATCAGCCTACTCCCGAGCTACAAACAGATGTAGACCTAACGCAGCCCGAGATGGACCTGGAACCAGAGCCATGCCCAAGCACATCACGCGATGAAAACTCTGCCCAGATTCAGTCTGTCGTGATAGTTGCGCCGGATCCCGCTGTTCCTTCACCGCCTGTAGTTCCAGAGCCTGTCCCGCTTGCAGACGCGATGATACCTGCAATAGACGACTCAGGTCTTGATAGTGAACTCTTGGATATATTAGGCACTGATCCTACAACAGATAAAAAATATGGAAAAAATATACAAAAAGATTTATCCGTTAGATTTCAACATTGGACTACGGCAGGGATAACAAAAGAGCTGCGTAAGGAGCTTAGAGAAAATTATTTAACTCCTGAAAATGCCAAGTTGATTGATCCTCCAGAATTAAACGCAGAAATAAAAGCAGCTGTCTCAGATATTATCGCTAAACGCGATAAAGCTATTGAAAGTAAACAAAAACAACTAACCTTAGCCATTACTTCCTTAGGAGAAGCTATCACGCTTATATTGTCTGCTAAGGAGAAAAACACCGCTTTACTCAAACTTCTAATGGATTCTACACGTATCATTTGCGACTGTCAACATGCTGACTCTGTGACGCGTAGAAACTTCCTATTAAATGCTGTAAACAAAGAAGTTAGAGAGCAGCTACAAAACACAAAAATTGATAAGCTTCTTTTCGGTGAGAACTTAGCCGAAACTATAAAAACTGCAAAGGCCATAAATAAATCTGGTACAGATCTTAAACAACCGCCACCTAAACCTGCAAACAAGAAGTTTACTCAGAACACAGCTAATCCACCGAGGAATTTAAACTGGAGGCATCCGGGTCCGACTCGCAGGCCGACGGGCCCACCAAGGATGAAAGAGCCTGCGACGACCTCGACGCCCAATCGGCCAGCCAACTCATTCAAGCAGTCTCAGCATCCGCAGCAGCGACAGAACTACAGACGTCGCTAAACACGGTAAAACCTGCTGGTCGATTGTCCTTATTTTATAAAGAATGGTCAATGATCACTCATGATCAAATGATCCTTTCATACATAAAGGGTTATAAAATTCCCTTTTCTCGGTTACCAATTCAATCAATACCTCCTAGCATTCGGAAACATTCTAAATCAGAAAGAGCTCACTTCATAGAAGCCATTGATAATTTATTATCAATAGGAGCTATTTCGGAATGTGAAGCTCGGTCCGACCAATACTTGTCAAATGTGTTTTTAATACCCAAGCCAAACGGAAAGATGCGTTTTATCTTAAATTTAAAATCTTTAAATAAATTTATCGATACTAATCACTTCAAACTGGAAGACTTGAGAACTGTACTAAAACTGATTTCACGAGATTGTTACTTATGCACTATCGATTTAAAAGACGCTTATTATTTAATTAAGGTTGATAAACATGACCGTAAATATCTCAGGTTCCAGTTTGAACATTCTATTTATGAATTTAATATCTTACCTTTCGGCTTGAATACTGCTCCGTTTGTATTTACAAAGGTTATGAAACCAGTGATGAAATTATTGAGAACACGTGGATACTTATCTACTATATATTTAGATGACATCTGTCATATTTGGTCATGATCAACAAACATGTTATAAAAACCTACAAGAAACTCAAAACCTCCTTACGAGTCTTGGTTTTATCATAAATAAGGAAAAAAGTAATTTCAATCCTTCACACACTTGCAGATATTTAGGATATGTTGTAGATACAAGAAAATTTCAGGTCACATTACCAAACGAAAAAATTCATAGATTAAAATTAGAAATTAAAAGAATGTCGAATTTAAATCAATGCAAAATCAGAACTTTCGCTAGCTTTGTTGGTCTTTTGGTGTCTGCCTGCCCAGCTGTGGAGTATGGCTGGCTCTATACCAAACTATTTGAAAGATGTAAATACCTTAATTTAAAAAATTCAAACAATAATTACGAAACAGTTATGAATATACCTAATTCATTAAAATTAGACTTCGAATGGTGGAGTCATGCTATCGATCAACCAATTTGTAAAATTAAAATGGATAAATATGACCTTGAAATTTTCTCTGATGCCTCAACAACTGGGTGGGGAATTGCGTGTGGTGATCAGAGAGCTAGTGGCCTGTGGGGAGACCATGAACTCAGGCAGCATATCAACTATTTAGAAATTATGGCTGCTTATATTGGCCTTAAAATATTCGCAAAAGATCTATCTGACTCCCAGATTCTTCTTCGAATTGACAATACCACCGCTATTTCCTACGTCAACAGGATGGGAGGCATCCAGTTCCCCCATTTGACAGAAGTTACAAAGCAACTTTGGCAATGGTGCGAACATAGAAACTTATATGTTTTCGCTTCATATATTAGCTCTTCGGAGAATTTTGAAGCAGATCATGAGTCAAGACGTACACATCCAGATATTGAATGGCAACTTGCAGACTATGCCTATCGTAAAATTATTACAAAATTTGGTCCGCCAAACATAGATCTTTTCGCCAGTCGGTTAAACAATAAATGCCCAAGATACGTCTCCTGGCACAGAGATCCGGATGCGTACGCAGTAAATGCTTTTACAATTTCATGGTCAGAATTTTATTTTTATGCGTTTCCTCCGTTTACTATGATATTAAAATCATTACGAAAAATTCAGTGTGATAACGCCAAGGGTATCATGGTTGTCCCACACTGGCCAACACAGCCGTGGTATCCATTATTTAAAAGGCTTTTAGTGTCAGAAATTATAATATTCAGGGCTAGTAATAACTTAATTTTATCTACTGATTTCAGTCGCCTTCACATGCGCAACAGCATTACCCTGGTGGCAGGGACCTTATCCGCGAGGCGATGATAAGAAGAGGTATCCCACTTTTATCTATGGATATAGTACTTAACTCTCTCTCGGAGAACTCGTATAAACAATATGAAGGGTGCTATAAAAAGTGGTTCATTTATTGTAATGAGAATAAATTGAACATGTATGAGGTATCAATTCCAAATATTATGAACTTTCTAACAATTGCGTATAATGGTGGTGCCCAATACGGAACATTAAATTCATATCGGTCCGCTTTGAGTTTAATTACTAAAGAAAACATTTCTGGGAATGAAGATATAAAAAGATTCTTTAAAGGAGTATTTCGTTCTAGACCCCCTCTGCCAAAGTATAACGAAACCTGGGACACATCTTTGGTATTAAATTTTCTGGAAAAATGGTATCCTAATAGAGACATAAGCCTTGAAAAAATTTCAAAAAAATTAATTACTCTATTAGCTCTCGTCACTGCACATAGGGTGCAAACATTATCAAAAATAAAAATATGTAATATTGAAAAATTGCCAAAAGAGCTCAAAATAAAAATTCCCGACCTCATAAAAACATCTAGAATTGGTGCATCTCAACCCATGCTCGTTATACCGTTTTTTGATAAAAAACCAGAGATTTGTCCAGCAAAAGCTATACTCGACTACCTCGAAATGACTGAAGGACTTCGTATCAATACGGATACTTTATTTATCAGTTTTAAAAGTCCTCATAAGTCTGTAGGTGCACAAACTCTATCTAGATGGATAAAGCATACCCTAAGTTTAAGCGGAATTGATACTTCCACGTTCACTGCGCATAGCACTCGGCATGCTGCCACATCTGCTGCGAAAAGATTAGGAGTAAATATTGATCAAATTAGGAAAGCTGCAGGTTGGAGCCCGAGCTCCCAAACATTTGCAAAATTTTACAATAGACCTGTTAATAATGTGTCTAATGATTGTTTTGGTATGGCTATTATTAATGATTCAATAAACAAGTAAACCTTTTAGTTACTTAATTAGAACATTGTAAAATGAAGTGATTTTTAGTTTTTTGTTATAACAATATAAAATACTTTGTAACCTTTGTACTCATGTATTTCATTTAATTATATTTTACGATTCCTATCTCTAAAAGTCTACATGTGTATAAAATGCTAATCTCGAGTACGAAGCCTGAAGTATAATTAGAGATTAAACGAACTTACCTGTAAGTGAAGTTCGATCCTAATTATATGAAGGCTTCGTACGAAGAGATTAGCAACCCTCCCACCCACAAGTTCGGTCACTACCCTTATCAATCGTAAAATATGAAGTGAATGGGCTAAACTCTAAACTATATGACACGGATTGCGGGTGCAGGAATCAAGTGTAATAATCTACCCACAAAAAAAAAAAGAAAATCAAAATATTCTCAAAATAGTGTGGAATGGTATGTACTACGCGTTACTACATGTGTATAAAATGCTAATCTCTTCGTACGAAGCCTTCATATAATTAGGATCGAACTTCACTTACAGGTAAGTTCGTTTAATCTCTAATTATCACGAAGATCATACCATGTCATAAATTAAAATATATACAATGTCATCATTTGAGATCACAAAATAATTTCATAGTGTAAATGTCATAAAAAAAAATGTAAATAATGTCTGTCTAGTACATAGGACAACACATAAATAAATTAATTACAGTAAATAGATGAAAATTAATCGGACTTAAGTATTCATACTACACTCGCGAGTGTTAGTATTGGAAGTACGTGTGACGTCATTTAATCATAAACTTTCACTTTTTAAGCACAATGGTTTGCTACAAAATACAAACTGTCATATTTATTAAGCATCTACCGACACCACCACCTAAACTATTATTATGTTGACAAACACCTACAATTGTTAGAGTACCCACCTGAGTAAATATTGTGTGTACAGGAAATAACTCTAAACTTACATATAAACCATAGTGATGATATGCCTATAAAATATTACGTAATTTATAATGATCATTGTGATGCATCCTGGATTTTATATTGCCATTTTAATATTATAAGTCCTTTGAGACTAATAATACAAGACTGTCAGTTAGTATCAATATTCTTTCGAATATTGATTGTAGGGTGCAAATGCAAATACACCCTAGCATTAGCTATTGTAAATGCAATGCAAATGTCAGTGTAATGGAAAAATGTCAATGAGTGCCAACGGGCTGGAATCAAGAAATGAAAATGCAAGTTGTCCGATCCAAACCGCGTCTATTATAACACTAAAAAATAAATATTGGTACAAATGTATCATCAATGCTCTGCTTGCTGCTGCTGCATGATTATCATAATATCTAAAGTAGGTCGCACGTGTAAGTGCAAAGGTGCGAGCCTACTTATTGCACAATTTTAATACTCATGTACGTGCACCGTACATATTGCCACCACAAAGAATGATAACAACTACTTGAACTAAACATTAATATAATAAAAAAATAAGACGCAGAGCACTGATGTACTAATAGATATAATGTGTATATGACTAATGTAAAATTTTATGTAAATGTACACTTAAAATCCATAAATATAATTGTCATTCCCTAATCACACACGTCACTATGTTTTTCAGTGTCAAATTTCACTTCACTTAAGGCGCGGTCAACACTTATCACTTCGATCACTTTGGAATCCCGTTTGTTGACTTTGCTGCACCCGTCCTCGATGTCATCTTCTTCTTCTCGTCCTCTTCTGCATATCGCATCTCGCGAACCCTCCCCCTGTCTTTTGGTGCTCGTCTTTCTCCAGAAGTACACCGATGTGGCGGACAATGCAACGCTAATCATTATTAAAACGTACATTGCGGTGTAGTGGTGAATGTCGTGGGTGGATAGGGTTTCCAGGTTTGATTGCTCTTTAATCGAGCGCAGTTGTGTGTCAATCTTCTGGAATATTTCTTCGTGCGTTTCGATAGGCAATGACGAGTTACGGATCGACGTATTGAGGATGTTGTTAATAGGAGAGGTCGTGGGTATGTTCATGGCGAATGGTTCATTGACTATAACGTCACTTTTATGTTCTATGTATGCGTGCAACATGAATGAGTCACCCTGCAAGTTACATCCTCGTTTAAGTGTAGTCAGACCCGATTGATGTAACGACTCCGATGTCATTTGAGCGCCGCAAACTAATTGCACTTCGCACGTGCCACAACAATAATAAAACCATGTGTTTTGCTGGTGTAGTTTTACCCACTTGTCAGCGCATTCCTTTATTTCCGTGTGACAGTACACACTGTGTTTTTCACTGTCTCGGATCAGCTGTACATCGCAAATTGACTTGCGTCGGTCCCCAGTGCGATAGATAGGGTGGTTTATTTTGCACATTAATGTTTTGTCCTGGATCTTTTGGCATTCTTGAACATCAGATTGTTCGAGGGGTATGAACGAGTATTGGTTGGGGTTAAATGCTATTAGTTCAGAATTTGGGATGACGTACATCACCCGATTAATGCCGATGCGTTGAGGTATGCTAATAAGTTTATTCAGCTTGTATAGCGCATCATTCAGAATAGGTAGTTTTATTTCCATCAGTAAATATTGCTGTGTAATGCCTGCATGTATTCTGAAGAGTCTGTAGATATCTCTAACATCATGCTGGACTTTCGGAAGCGTGGCGTCGCGAGGTAGCTGTCTAGCTACTCTATCTAATTCGCTTTGCATTTGAGTTGGTGATAGTAAGTGTACGTCCATATTACCCTGGTACATGTTTGTCAGCGTGTTGATGAGGGTTTGTTGGATTTCCTTTAGATTTTGGGCCATTTTTTCTGCAGCTATTGCCGATGTTATGATGTAGAATGCATTTGCGGTGTCATGTTTATTGTTTTCTGTTTTATTTTCCAGATTAGTAAGGTGGTCATTCATCAAAGTGAACTGCTTTACCATTGTCGCTTCATTGCGTTGTACGATGTTATGCTCGGTTTCCAAAATGCTTGTCTGGTTTTTGAGAAGGTGTAATAAATGGTTGTCATTGTGTTGAATGGACTTGATGTCTCGTTCGCACTTTTCTGCAAAATGCTGATCTAGTACTCCAAATAGTGAGTTGGCAACATATCCCACTCCGTCGATTAATCCTCTTTTGAATCTGTGTTGAATTAATCGCTGGGACTTCAGTAGATGATTGTAATAGTCTAGTTCGTTCATGCTCTGCTCGAGTTGGTTGATTAAAATGTAGAATTGCAAGCCTTCGATTGCGTTCACCATGATACGCTTTTGCGTAAACTACGTCATTACGGTGTTCAAAACGAAGCCCTAAATGTAATTGAGTCATATTTACTTAATAGATACCAATGCGTAGACGTTAATGGCGCTAAATCTTCCAGGTTACCTGTTGAGCAAGGCTCAATACTGGGTCCGTTTTTATTCCTGGTTTATATTAACGATCTGCCATTATATTTAAAGGATATTTGCAACGTTGTACTGTTTGCAGATGATACTTCTCTGATCTTTAAAGTAGATAGGAATAGACAAGTTTTTGATGACGTGAATAACGCACTATCAATGGTCACATATTGGTTCACAACAAATAATCTTGTTCTTAATGCCAAGAAGACTAAATGCATAAAGTTCGCTTTGCCCAATGTTAGAAATCTGGGTCCCAATATTGTGCTCGGCAATGAGAAGCTCGAAACTGTTGATTCAGCTGTGTTTCTGGGTGTAACAGTAGACTCAAAAATTCAATGGGGGCCACATATATCAAGCCTAGCGGGTAGGCTTAGCTCGGCCGCCTACGCCGTCAGAAAGGTTAGACAATACACTGACGTTGATACAGCAAGGTTGGTCTACTTTAGTTATTTTCACAGTATCATGTCCTACGGTATTCTACTGTGGGGCAGAGCCGCTGATATTCAAAATATATTTGTGCTTCAAAAACGAGCTGTTCGTGCCATTTACCAATTAGGTGCGCGTGTTTCTCTAAGATTTTTTTTTAAAGAGATTGGTATTCTCACAGCGGCTTCACAGTACATATTCGCCAACATTTTATATATTAGGCAGAACATTCATTTGTACAGTAACAATAGTGATATTCACAACTTTAACACCAGAAATAAGGACAAATTACGAGCTCCCTTTCATCGACTTCATAAGGTGCATAGTTCATTCGTTGGGGTTGGTATAACTTTTTACAACAAGTTACCGTCTTCTTTTCTAGATTTGCCATTTAACGCATTTAAAGCAAAAGTAAAAGCTAATCTCTGTTCTAAGGCATACTATTCTATTAATGATTATTTAGATGATAAGCATAGTTGGTCGCTGTGTTGACTTCAAGACAATGTTCGTGTTCTTTTACCAAAATTAGCTTGCTGTCAGGTTAAATATTATTATTTTTTAATTTCGTTTTTATGTGTATTTTTTAAATTTTATTTTTTGGTAAGACTGTCGTAGGTATCGTTTACTGTTATTGTCGGAGCTGATGAAGATTGCTACTATCTTTGCATTATATAGAGTTAATCTTTCTAGTATTATATAGCAGCATAGCCAGCATTGTGTGAGTACCATGTACTTCAGAGCTATCATTGACTAGATACCTACGTCTTCTATTGACTTGAATGACTCCGGTGGTTGAGAGTATGTCATGCCCACTCAAATGTCTCGCCGATGGTGGCGCGTGTGTCGGATCATTTAGCTCCCTTCCAAATGGTTGAGCTGAATGGTGCTGATACATGTGTCATGTTCGTGAACGGGCGCTGTCGGTTGGGACTGGTCATCTCTTAGCTGCCATGGTTTATTTTAATTGATTCTAATTTTATTTCTGAATTGTCTTTTTATATTTACTATGGACACTTTTAACTTTCTACATCGTTCTCACATAATGTGTAATCTCAACATGAATGATGTAACAAATGATTTGTAATAATTACCTAATTGAAAAAGAGTGTCCATGGAGTTTCTTGCCCGTTCTTCTCCATAGAGATCTACGCCTTGGAATGGGCATCTACGGTACTTTCACAGTTATTATGTCTTGTGACTGGGACTGTAGCACCATAATTTTGTAATATATTATTTTGTCTTTTGACAATTCAAAAGTGCCTGTAACTGGCCTACTTGAAATAAAGTGCTTTGACTTTGACATCATCCAGTCCTCGCAACGATGTCCTTTTATATGGGACACGAATTTTTGCAGAGTGTCAACGTTTCGGCAGTAGTTTGTCATGTTGTAGTAGAATACTAAGTTCCATTCATCTCGTATTTCTTGTAAGTCTGCAATCTTGTCAAAGTAAATCGTTTGATTTTTTGTCAGTGGGGTAAGCTTCATGTCTTGTTGAACAGTGTGCGTTATGAATGCCATAGTAAGCATTAATGTGTAGCATATCAAGCTGTTCCAGGTAAGCTTTGTCGGTCTCCTCCGTCTGTTTTTTGTAGATGTGTCAGTATCGCCAAGTCTTTCTTCTTCAACCTCAACTAGGGGTACTAGTTTTGTGATCGGCCGCTTAACTTCTCCTTTTGCAGTTTGTAATGTGACGACTCTCGTGTGGCCGTCTTTTCGTGTATGTAACTCTGCTACACGACCCAGTGCCCATTTGCCTGCCGGAAGTCTTTCGTCCTTGATGCAAACAATATCATTTTCTCGTGGATCGGCAGTCCGCCGTTTCCATTTCAGCCTTGTTTGGAGTTGTTGAAGGTATTCTTGCGACCATCTTTTCCAGAAATCCTTACTGAGCTGCTGCACAATTTGCCATCTCTTGCCTAAATTATACGTGTTGTCAATGTCTGGTTCTGGAATAGTCATAAGTGATGTGCCGGTTAGAAAGTGTCCAGGCGTTAAGCAGTTGATTTCTTCGGCGTTTTCAGTTACGGTGCAAAGTGGTCGTGAATTCAAGCAAGCTTCAATCTGGCATAGTAGAGTGGTAAATTCTTCGTACATCAAGCGCTGATCTCCAATGACCCGTTTTAGATGATACTTCATGCTCTTCACGGCGGCTTCCCATAGTCCGCCTGCACTTGGCCATACAGGGGCATTGAAGTGCCACTTAATTCCCATCTCTGATATTTTGCCCAAGAAAAGGTTGTCAATTGTGTGTACAATGCATTTGTATTGTTGCAGTAAAATCCGGTTGGCACCCACAAAATTCGTGCCGTTATCGCTGTACATGTCACGTGGCGTGCCTCGACGGGCGCAGAAGCGCTTGAAGGCTGATAAAAACGCTGTACTGGACAGCTCTGACACAAGTTCCAGGTGGATAGCCTTTGTTGCCAGACAAACAAATACGGCAACGTATGCCAGCAATGTTTTGACGCCTCGGCCTTTATTTGCCTTGATCTCAACGTGACCAGTAAAGTCAACCCCTGTATGTGTAAAAGGGCGAGATACTGTCACTCTCGGCTCTGGTAGATCTGCCATAATCTGGTTAGAGGTTTTTGCATGAAATCGGCGACATGTTACGCATTTGTGTAGAACCTTTTTAACGGCGCGATGTCCACCTACAATCCATACTCTTTGGCGTAGATGTGTTAGGGTTAGCTTAGGACCTCCGTGTAATGTTGTGCTGTGTGCTTGCCAAATAAATAACTCTGTCAATTTGTGGTCATGTGGTAGCAGGATTGGATGTTTGGTGTCTTCATTTAGGCTCGAGTTATGCAACCTTCCCCCTACTCGCAAAATGCCATGTTTGTCGAGGAATGGGTTCAAGTTCAGAAGGTTGCTTTTGTTGCTTAAACCCTTATTTTCCTTCAGTCTCATAATCTCGTCTTTGAAGGTATGTAGTTGAATATGTTTCAGTATAAGGTTTTCAGCGTTTTGTAGTTCTGTTGATGTTAAATATGCAGTTGTATTTGTGTTGGACTTCGAACAGTTGTTTATGAATCGTTTTATCCACGCTGTGACCCTTGTAATGTGAGTCATTTCGATGAGATCAGGCTCGAATTTCACAACATACGCTTTCATTTGTTTTTGTTTTGATTCGCATGTTGTCGGTATGATTGCAAATTTATCATTTGTTTTGTCATTGTAATTTTTGATCCAGTCTGGTCCTTGCCACCACAAAGGATGTTGCAATAGCTGGGAGCAGCTGATGCCGCGTGATGCACAGTCTGCTGCGTTTTCTTCTGATTTGACGTACCTCCAGTGTTGTTTCGGTATGACTTCATGCACTTGTTGCACTCTGTTGGTCACGAACGACTTCCATTTTGTGACGTCCCCGTGCAGCCAGCCTAGTACAATCATGGAATCCGTCCAGGCGTATGTGTTTTTGTCAATGTTGTCCCACTGGCATGCTTTCCGGACCTTTTTCATCAGTCGGGCAAGTAATAAAGCTCCGCATAGTTCAAGCCGTGGTAATGTCAATTTTTTATTGATTGGCGATAGTCTTAATTTTGCAGCTATTAATCGACTTAAGAGCAAGTTCAAGTTCAAGTTCTTTTTGTAAAGGTGGCATTAGGCAGATTGTTTACCACCCGTGGCATGACTAATGCTTCCGTAGTAAACTGGAAATCGTTGTGTACGGACCTACAAAGCAGGTTTACCTTTCCTTTGCTCCTGTTGGATAGGGTGCCGATCCCACTTATGCTCGCGTTTAGATGTTGACGCTTTACTCCCAGTCTTTGAGCTGCATTCTCAGTGATCAAGGTTATTTGTGATCCTTGATCAACTAACGCCCGTAGTGTAACGTAATCGCCATCAGCTGTTGCTACTTGCAATAATGCCGTGGCCAATAGTATCTCGTCATCATTATTCGATGCGAAGTTGTTTTGCATACTTGTAGCTGACCTACCAAAAATAATGTAGGGTGCAAATGCAAATACACCCTAGCATTAGCTATTGTAAATGCAATGCAAATGTCAGTGTAATGGAAAAATGTCAATGAGTGCCAACGGGCTGGAATCAAGAAATGAAAATGCAAGTTGTCCGATCCAAACCGCGTCTATTAGAACACTAAAAATTAAATATTGGTACAAATGTATCATCAATGCTCTGCTTGCGTCTGCTGCATGATTATCATAATATCTAAAGTAGGTCGCACGTGTAAGTGCAAAGGTGCGAGCCTACTTATTGCACAATTTTAATACTCATGTACGTGCACCGTACATTGATTAAGACTAAATAGGCGATATTCAATTCCTTCATTGTTTTGATACGTTTTAGAAAAGTTTCATTACTCAAGAATTGATAATTGACCTAATTGTGAGATTATTTATAGAAATGTAGAAAATGGTGGGGTCATTTGACAGATCGACTCGTTACTATACATAGTGTGTAATTCGTAAGTTGACACTTTGTTGTGAACTACAAGCCAGTACAGACCAGTTGTAATGTTGTGATAGTGATATTATTTCCTGAATTGTTATATTTTGTGAAATATGGACTACACAAGCTTCACGTTAGTTATTATAACTTGATTATTGCTAATAGTTGTGTTGAAAGACTATTTCATGTTGTGGCCTTTATTCATAATGATGTGAAATTGATTTAAGGGCTAGTCATGTTCTTTGCCTTATCCTTGTTGTTTTGATTATGTAACATTGTGAAATGTTACAAGATTCATCATATAATGGCCATAATATAATTAGATCTTTATTGTGATAAACGATATTTATATGGTTGTAAAAGATATAAAAGATAAATACTTTTACAACCATAGTTGCTTCCGTGGAGTTTCTTCCCCTTCTTCTCCACGAGAACTAGTTTAGCGAACGGCGGTAAGCTCTCTGAGCCTCAATATGAATTAATTGACAAGCCTAATTGAAATAAATACCTAGTCTTATCTTTCTGTGCTTTTATTCATAAAACCTTTCCCTTATACATCACATACACAGTAAATAACCAACAACCATCTTGACATTCCAAGCTTGCTATCTTCGTAAATATCGATACGTTTATATGGGGTTCCTCCTTAAATCTAACACGAGCAATGAAAAAGTTCCAGTGACATAGCACCAAATTACTCCTAAACGGAAAAGGCTAGCTTAATGACGCCGTCTGCAATATTGGAGTACATTTAACAGCGCATCAGAATATTACCAACTAAAAACGTAAATATTGTGTTCAAATTTTAAATTTAATGTTTTTAAAAATTGGGGACATTTGGCAAATAAAACCAAATCTCTAAGTAGGGGTTTTATTAGGTGTAAACGTAGGTTTTGATAACTCAGTACTTAGTTTTTCCTCCATGTGCTCTCAATACAGCTTCTACGCGATTGGGCATGCTGATTACCAGATTCCTCAGCATATGCTGAGGAATGTTCTCCCATTCTTCGATGAGCGCGTAATTCAAGTCACGAATACTCTTCGTGACTTGAATTACGCGCAAACGAGTTCCACCTCTAATCCTGCGCGTAATTCAAGTCACGAATACTCTTCGTGACTTGAATTACGCGCAGGATTAGAGGTGGAACTCGTTTTCTCACACGTCTGTCAGGCTCGTCCCAAGCATGCTCAATAGGATTCAAATCGGGGCAACTTGCTGGCCACTCCATTTTGTGGATTCCTACGTCCTGAAGATACTCATTTACAACTTGAGCAGTGTGGACCCGTGCATTATCGTGCATGAACACTGCATTGCACACAGCGGACATACAGCGATCAGCGCGTTCAATACAATAACGCGTTCCGGGTGCTGATGGGGCTGCCACGCCACTGCAGCGCCTCTGCGATGGTCGCGGCGGCTGAAATAGACGGCTTTGCCGCTATTATGCGCAAACGGTGCGCTTCTATTATGCGCCGCACGCGCGACAGTCCCAACACCATCCTGCGCGCGCTGGCGATGGCGGACCGGTGGGACTCTCCGATGCTGGCTCGCTGGATACGGCTGCACGCTGTCGTATAGTGATTTGTCACCATCATCGGGGAGTTCAACCGGACCTGCTACTGTTTTATTAAAATATAATTAAATGTAATCAGTTACAAATTATTACTAACACTAGTTTGTAAGCTCGCAATTGTACTAACAAATATGGATGTAATCGTATAAATGATGAATCTGAAATAAATGATGATTTATTTATTATTTATTTATTCATTTATTGTCGCCCATAATGGCCAAAAACGGACCAGCATGTTCATTGAGAATCTCATTGATGTATCTCAAAGCAGTTAGGTTCCCATCATGAGGGTAGATTGGAAACAATAAGTAAACATTGGCTCCGTGTTTAATTTACATCGAAAATAGTAAAAGTGCTCAGTTTGACTAGTTTTCAGTAAAAACCGAAACTATAGTGCGTATAAAATGAGTGTTAGCGTTATACGACCAAACAAGATATATTAACGCATAATATTCAAAACTGTCGTGTGCGTTACGGAAAGTCATAAAAGTGAGTAAAACATACTATAAGTGTGAGCAAAGCGAACAATGTTTCTCCAGCGACAAAATATTCACCCAATGCTAATAAGTAAAGTTATTGGAAGTGGTATTATTTAAAAAGAAAAGTGATAAATCCGATATTTTTGTTATTCAAATGTCAACAAAGATCAGCTGGCCATCAGTTTTTTTTTTTTGTAAATAGTGACATCTAGTTTGGCTAATAAGAACTAAAAAATTGGTAAAACAGTTCTTGTTGATACTGGTGCCGTTTTTCGCCAACTAAAAATCAGTATAAGTAGCGTGACGATAAAACTGCCTACATTGGTTCGAGTGAAGTCGGGAGGTCACAGGTTCGAGACTGACTAAATGTGAGGCTCTTTTTGTATGATTGTTTGAGATTTGTTAATGATATAAAATTAAAACATGGAAGAAATGCAAAATGTTAATACCCAAAGACGCCGCCAGCAAAGTTTAGATTTCCAAGACTGCGAGTGTGAATTGGACATTTCTTGTCAGAGTTTACCAAACAATACGAACAGAGACGAATTAACTACGAACAAGGAATAGTACATTATTGCAAAGGCCGGGAAATAGACAATTGCAGGTCGAGTATGAGTTTAACGCAATTTGTACTAAGCAAAGAGACCTACTTTGGTATGCCAATAATGATAAAAGAGATCCAATCGAAGAGTATCTAATAACCCCAGCACGCCATTTCATACAACATTGCTGGGGCGTTGAAATGTTCCAAATTTAAAAAACGCTCCAGCAATGGATTTGATTTTCATTGTCCGTAAATTCGGTACTTCGCGTGTTCTTTTTTTTTAAATAATGACAATATTTCCATGCATGTTTGAGAAAAAACTATTTTTAAATTTGGAACATTTCAACGCTCCAGCAATGTTGTATGAAATGGCGTGCTGGGGTTATTAGATACTCTTTGATTGGATCTCTTTTATCATTCTTGGCGTAAAGTAAGTCTCTTTGCTTAGTAAAAATTGCGTTCACGCGGCTGTATAGCCATAAATGCGTTTGCCTTTCGGCACAGATGATAAATAGAAAATTGGCGGCAATGCTGAAAATTCGTCTTGATTTGTTATTTAAATATTTAATAAATATAAATTTAATAATTAAAATGGGTTCCAACGGTTCACGGTCCACCAGATTTAACATCAGAAGCCAAATTGGCAATGGAAAACTTGCTTCCAGCGAAGTCAAAAGAAAAATACATGAAAGTATATGAACATTTTATGATTTGGAAAAACGGTAAAAAAAAAACAAATCGCCGAAACAGTATTTTTGGCGTATTTTAATGAGATTTCTATAACTAAAAAGCCATCTACATTATGGGCAATTTATTCCACGCTGAAATGTACAGTTCATGTCAAAAATGGCATTAACTTTAAAAATTAAGGAAATTTAACTACTTTTTTATTTCCCTGCATTCTTTTGAGAAAAGCATTATATATGCCTCGGCGGAAATGGCAATTGCCTGTCTCGTATTAGTGAAGTCCTCGCCTACTGCTCGGCCTTCAAACTCATACTCGACCTGCAATTGTCTATTTCCCGGCCTTTGCAATAATGTACTATTACAGATTGCTAATAATGAGATCGAAAATTTGAACCTTGAGAATTGCAACTTAAAAAAAAAGTTGTGAACGATCCAGCATAAAATTAATCTGTATAAATCGGTAGGCGTTTTGAAGTGAATTGTAACAACAAACCGATCGCTTCGCCACTCAAATTTTATTCTCCTCAGTATCAAAAACGACAGTCCTGTAGAATGAGAATCGGTTTGAAAAGAACATCCTCTCAGGAATTAGAAACTGACGCAGTCAGATATGCCCCAAAACATGACGATAGCAATAATTTAAGTTACTTTTTCGAGCAACCTATAACAGAAAAAAAACTTTTTTACAAAAAAATACTACCGACTTCCAAATAAGAAAACTACAAAGTGAAAAATAACGCAAAAAATGCTACCTATGAAAGACACCGACTTCCAAAAATAAAGTTATTTTTCACTTTGTAGTTTTCTTATTTGGAAGTCGGTATTATTTTTTTTGTAAAAAAGTTTTTTTATTTTTCACTTTTTAGTTGTACCTACCTAATAGTCAACTTGTTTATTAAGTTTCCTATAACGCCAGAGTAGATTACCCGAATATTATGAAACTTGAACGAAACCGATGAAATGAGAGATCTGCTTACTCCTTAAGAGCGTGTAGTGACCTACACATTATAACAGTCATACGAGCACATCACAAGTCCGGCCGCTGGCACAGCGCGCAGCGTACTGAGTCACTCGACTCAGCGCGCCCGCGCCACCGCGCCGAACGAATGCGACAACATCCCTGCGTCGATGACCATCGGGCACTGAAGGTTGTGGAAGCCGAGCCGACCGTATTTACGTGTCGCACCGCGCTCGTTTGCTACGTCATCCTCTGCCGGTACCACAAACTAGATCGCAACTATTGGTCGTATAGCTCCGCAGTACCACCACTTTTGTATGCTACCCTACTGATATATATAAGCGATGATTTTGGAAATAAAATGTCAATTGATTCCTGTTCTTATTCGCCTTTCATTTTGACAAGAAACCTCACACGATTAGCTACCTCTAAATTGGTGACCCCGACGTGATTTAACAAAAATAATTATGGAGAACACAAGTCAAGTGCCGCGAACGACGCTGTCTGAAGAAAATGTCGAGATGATCTCCGTCAAGTCTCGGATACCTCCATTCTGGCGCGACAAACCCAGATTATGGTTCGCGCAATTCGAAACCATGGTGGCGAACCAAAAACTCGGCGAAAAAGCAAAGTTTGGACTCGCTGTGGCACAACTCGACAAGGTAGACGTCGAACAAATTAGCGACATCATATTATCGTCGGCCAGGACGGGTAGATTTGAAGCGCTAAAGACCCGATTGTTATCTGTCTACGAGGAGTCAGAGAATAAGCAGCTACAAAAACTGCTCAACGAGGTTGAACTAGGCGACCAGCGTCCTTCTCAGCTGCTGCGGCGTATGCGTGATTTGGCCCGTGACAAGATGCCCGATGACACCCTCAGGATGTTGTGGATGAGCTACCTACCCTCATCGACGAGAGCAGTATTGGCGGTCAGCGAAGCATCAAAATTAGACTCGCTAGCGGCGATGGCAGATAAGATGAGTGAGCAAACAAAAGAGGTAAATTCCGTGTGTTCCTGAAGTCACGCTAGCACCGCGTCACAATCGTCGACGCCATCGTCTAACGATCGAATTTTGAACATGATCGAGGCGCTTACGAGGGAGGTCGCTGCGTTGAAAATGGACAGATCGCGCAACCACTACCGCAGACCGCAGCGAGGCAGATACCGATCAAGATCTCGGTCCAAGTCCACGAATCGTGACTCATCGATATGCTATTTCCATCGCAAGTTTGGCAAGGAAGCGTTTCGCTGTCAACGGCCCTGTAACTTTGTGAGCAAGATGAGTACGGGCCAGGAAAACTAGTTCCGACTTTGGCTACGACGGGAGCCGAAGTCAACGATATAACCCAACACCGTCTGTTCATAAAAGAGTTGGGTACCGGTTTGCATTTCCTCATCGACACCGGCGCGAACGTCTCTGTATTACCTATCAAGAGGGTACGCAAAGAAAAATTGACGCCGAGCGAATATCTTTACGCCGCCAACGGTTCACGAATACCCTCCTATGGCGAACGCACTATGACGTTGAACATCGGATTACGTCGACCGTATATGTGCAATTTCGTCGTCGCAGAAGTGACTAGACCAATATTGGGAGCCGATTTTTTACATAAAAACCAACTGAACGGTGAAGTACTTATCTGTACGATCTATGACGCGATACGGACCGTTGTAGGTAGGTGTTAGTGGTTTGCGCACGGCGTCGTTGCGAACGTAAACATGTGTTGTTTTATACAGATCGCCGTGAATGAAAACAGCTGTGCTTTTGTTTGCTTCGCGCTGCACCTGTACTTTAACTGACGGTAGACATACACGGACGAAGGTTAATCGACAATAAAACCGGCCTGTCCGTTGTCGGCTACGTAACGTCTACTTCAGACTCCAGCATCAACACCGTAGACGACCAGCAGCCATACCACGATCTACTCGCAAAATACCCAGACATCACCCGACCGAACTTGAAGCTCTGTAACAGCGAAGTGGAACACCACATACAGACTACCGGCCCGCCATTATATGCGAAATCACGACCGCTGCCACCGCACAAGTACAAGGCAGCCAAGGCAGAATTTGACGCCATGATCGAACAAGGCATTTGTCGGCCGTCGAAGAGTCCTTGGGCCAGTCCAATACACCTTGTCCTCAAGAAGGACGGCAAATACAGAGTCTGTGGTGATTATCGTTGTCTCAATGCGGTAACCGTGCCAGACCGGTACCCCATTCCAAGATTGCATGATTTTACCTACAACTTGCTAGGAAAAAAATACTTCTCCATAATAGACATGAAAAAGGCCTATTATCAAGTAAGGACTCGCGAAGAAGACATACAGAAGACAGCCGTTATCACACCATTCGGGTTATTCGAATTCCCGAGGATGTGTTTCGGGTTGCGCAACGCTGGGCAAACGTTCCAACGACACATCGACAACGTTCTACGGGGACTTCCTGTTTTTCCATTTGTCGACGACATTTTATTGGCTTCTGAGACCAAAGAACAGCACAGAAAAGAACTAGAAGATGTATTCAGAAGGCTTAACGACCATGGGTTACAACTAAATGAGCTAAGTGTACATTTGGCCAACAAACACTCAGCTTTCTTGGCTACACTATAAACACCGAAGGAATTAAGCCAACTGACGAGAAGATCGAAGCCATTAAGTCATACCCTCGCCCAGAAACAATCCAACAATTAAGTCGATTCCTGGGAATGATAAATTTTTATCGTGAGAATACCCCACACGCCGACGAATATCAGAAAGAACTCAACGATTACCTAAAAGATTCGAAAAAAAACGACAAGACGAAAATTATGTGGAGCGAGACAGTGATTATGGCGTTTGAAAATTGCAAGGAAGACATCACCAGCGCCGTATTGTTGTCATACCCATCATCAACATTTTCGTTCGTGCTTATGACCGACGCATCCGATACTTGCGCGAGGGCGGTACTTCAACAAAAAATTCAAGGCCGTTGGAGACCGCTTGGATTTTTTTCAAAAAAATTCAACGACGCTCAAAGGAAATACAGCACGTATGACAGAGAGCTAACGGCTATATACATGGCAGTACGTCACTTTTACCGGACAATAGAAGGCCGTGACGTCACCATATTGACGGACCACAAACCTCTTACCACCGCACTGCGAGCGAACTACAAAGACGAAACACCAAGGCGCACAAGATATTTAGAATATATCAGCCAGTTCGTCACAAATATCAAGCAGGTATCAGGCAAGGATAACTGTGTCGCCGACGCCATGTCTCGGGTGGACACAATCTCATGTCCAACACCAATAAATTACGACGAGTTAGCAAAGTCACAAAAACAAGACGAAGAACTCAAGCAACTCATGAAAAGCGACCGTTACATTTTCAAACGAATAGCACTGCCCGGTTCCGCTACCCAAGTCATATGCGAGATGTCAACAAAAGGCCCACGCCCGTACTTACCGCCACAATACAGAAAGCAAGCTTATCAAGCGATACACGACCTTAATCACCCCGGCGTAAGAGCGACCAGAAGATTAATTACCTCACGTTATTACTGGTTGACTATGAAAAAAGAAGTCACACACTGGGCAAGAGCTTGCGACCAATGCCAGCGAGTGAAGGTTCATCGTCACACCAAGGCACCAGTATCCAGTTTCACGCCAGTAGACCGCTTAAGTCATCTGCACATCGACTTAGTCGGTCCCTTACCAACGTCAAATAACTGTCGTTATATACTAACGATGATCGACAGAGCAACGAAGTGGCCAGAAGCCCAGCCAATCGAGGACATGACGGCAGAAAAAGTCGCAAATACGTTGTACGAAACATGGATTGCAAGATTCGGATGCCCCGCGACCATAACAACAGACCAAGGTAGACAGTTCGAATCCGAACTATTTAATAAGCTAATGCATCGCATGGGAATCCAGCACGTACGAACAACAGCGTACCACCCCCAATCGAACGGTTTGGTAGAACGCTGGCATCGCACACTCAAAGCTTCACTCACCGCTAGATTAAATACAGTGAACTGGACGTACGAGTTACCCACTGTATTACTTGGACTTCGCGCCGCATACAAGAATGACATCGGCGCCAGTACTGCGGAACTATTATTCGGAAGAACGCTACGCCTGCCTGGTGAATTCTACGGAGAAGCAATAACAACATGCAACACGTCATCGCACTTTATGAGCCATCTTAGCGAAGCATTAAAAAAAGCACAGGTGCAGCGCGAAGCAAACAAAATCACAGCTGTTTTCATTCACGGCGATCTGTATAAAACAACACATGTTTACGTTCGCAACGACGCCGTGCGCAAACCACTAACACCTACCTACAACGGTCCGTATCGCGTCATAGATCGTACAGATAAGTACTTCACCGTTCAGTTGGAGAATAGAAGATCAAATATATCCATTGATCGGCTGAAGCCCGCATTCCAGTGCAAAGAGGAGCAAGCAGATGAAGCACCTGTCACCTACAGCTACGTCACAAAATCCGGCAGGGCATCAAAACCTCCTGTACGCTTTGCTGAGGGGGGAATAATGTAGTGACCTACACATTATAACAGTCATACGAGCACATCACAAGTCCGGCCGCTGGCACAGCGCACAGCGTACTGAGTCACTCGACTCAGCGCGCCCGCGCCGCCGCGCCGAACGAATGCGACAACATCCCTGCGTCGATGACCATCGGGCACTGAAGGTTGTGGAAGCCGAGCCGACCGTATTTACGTGTCGCACCGCGCTCGTTTGCTACGTCATCCTCTGCCGGTACCACAAACTAGATCGCAACTATTGGTCGTATAGCTCCGCAGTACCACCACTTTCGTATGCTACCCTACTGATATATATAAGCGATGATTTGGGAAATAACATGTCAATTGATTCCTGTTCTTATTCGCCTTTCATTTTGACAAGAAACCTCACACGATCAGCTACCTCTAAAAGCGTACTGGCGTGATGTTATGTTATGAAATGGTCTAAGCAATAAACAGACATGCGATTTCAGCAGTCCCGAGAGATTTGCCGTTATTTATTGAAGAGTTCTGTTGTATATCTTCAAAGTTCTTCATCAGATCTTCACCAAATTAAAATGGGACCAATTTCGGAACATACTCTTTCAAACAAAAAATAATTTTCAAAATCGGTCCACAATTGACGGAAATATCGGTGAACATACATAAAAAAAAAAAAAAAACACTCGGGGACTGCCGCGGTAAAGCTATTGCATAGCATTTTGTATCAACTTATGCAATTATATTTTTTTTTTTATTTATTTATTTTATTCATGCAGTATTGCTTTTTCTTTGATATTAATTCAAGTTACACTTTTTGAGCGAGGTGACCGATAAGAAAACAAATTTTTCTATTATTAAATAAATAAAAAAAAGTTAAGATTGTTTATTTAAAATATTTTTATTATTTTACAATACATGTGGGTTTTATTATTTAACAGTAGCTGTTGGTTATTCAGGAATATTTATCATTGAAACTATAGGTTTATGATAACTGAAATAAGAAACATAAGTTTGCGACTTAATATCCTCTAAATACCTAGAAAATACCGCGTCAATGGTGGTCCCATATTTTGTTATGGACTCTTGTGGATCATTATTCATTTTTAACCGACTTTCGAAAAAGGAGGAGGTTCTATGTTCGACTTCTTGTATGTTTTTTTTTTTTTTTTTTTTTTTTTTTATGTATGTTCACCGATATCTCCGTCAATTGTGGACCGATTTTGAAAATTCTTTTTTTGTTTGAAAGAGTATGTTCCGAAATTGGTCCCATTTTAATTAAGTGAAGATCTGATGAAGAACTTCGAAGATATACAACAGAACTCTTCAATAAATAACGGCAAATCTCTCGGGACTGCTGCAATCGCATGTCTGTTTGTTGTTTATACCATTTCATAACATAACATCACGCCAGTACGCTATTAAGTGGTATGCAGATCTCTCATTTCACAGATTATCTTTTGAGTTTCATGTTATTCGGGTAATCTATTCTGGCGTTACAGGTACTTACAACACAACTATAGGTACAACTAAAAAGGGTAAAATAAAAAAACTTTTTTGCAAAAAAATACTACCGACTTCCAAATAAAAAACTACAAAGTGAAAAATAACTTAATTTTTGGAAGTCGGTGTCAATATCGCAATGAATTGATACCTACAAAAGACACCGACTTCCAAAAATTAAGTTATTTTTCACTTTGTAGTTTTTTATTTGGAAGTCGGTAGTATTTTTTTGCAAAAAAGTTTTTTTTCAAATTCAATGTTTTTGATAGAAAAGTTGTCAACCGCTCTGATTTTTTATCAGCGAAGTTAATGTTGAAATCGCCAGCCAAGATAATTGGAAATTTATTACCATTTGTACCAAGTATTTTCGACCCTTACAATACGTCGTACAATACGTCTAATCGCACACAACGCCGTGTCGAAGACTGCCGAACTGAAACGACGTTAGACGATGCACAGCCTTCAAGCCACACCTCCTTGCCCGTCGGAGTGGGGAGCGTGAGGTTTTTTCGTTACGGAATTTCTGGATTCGGTCCCCGAGCTCAAGGCCCGCGATAGAAGCTATGCAATAGCTTAAAAACATACAAGAAGTCGAACATAGAACCTCCTCCTTTTTCGAAAGTCGGTCAAAAAAATAACAAATACTCAAGTCTAAATAATAATGATAGTTCATCAAACTTAAAAACTTACAATCTTACGCCAAAAAATCAGGAAGACAAGATATTTTCTGAACAAACAGGGCTTGATATAAGAAGTTTGCTACAAGAATTACTAGGAAACTCTTTCAATGTGACATCTATAGTAAAGCCAGGAGCTCCAATGTCTGAAGAGATAAGTACATGTGTTGCCGATTGTAAAGATTTTACCAACTCTGACTACATATTAATACTGGGGGGTTCTACGTCTGGGGGGAACGTCTTAGTTGGGAAAATCTATAAAAATAAATGTTTTAGTGTTAATATGCTAAATAACTCATTGAAACTGATAGGTATGTAATAATTTTAAGAATTCAACATTTTTACCACTGGACCTGGATCTTTTTAGCATGAATTGAATGCCAAAATTCATAAATAAACTGCAAGCAAGTAGACTAATCCATAAGGAAATACTTCGTATAAAATACAGACATGATTACGTAAACTACATTAAAAGTTACAATGAGTATAGGAAAAGAGGCTAGGTACAGAAGTATTACAATAATATTTATACACAGACGGACATTGAAACTTCATCAAGTCGTGTCATAGTAGTTTCGAATAGCATCAGCACTCAGACTGATGAGCTAGGCGGTAATGATGACTTTTTTCGTGCCTAAAGGGTTCTGCATCTCTCATGGTGCGCTAAACACCTCTAAAACTCCAACTAAATATATCTCAGAACTTATGTGGTATAGGAAACAAAAAAGATGAATTAGAAGTATACCTACAAGACGTTCAACAAAACAATCTTTATGTGTGCGTTACAGAACATTTCTTGACAATGGAGTCAGCGCCTTTGTTTTACATTAACAATTATATAATGGTGTCGTTTAATGCACAAAAAAATAAAAAACGGGTGGTAGCCTCATAATGACGAGAAATGATGTTATTTGTGAAGACGTGCCTTTTTGTCAGAAATTATACAGTATTGAAAGCTTTGAAATATGTGGTGTTAAAGATTCTAAATCTAACATTTACATCTTCTGCTGTTCTAGAAATCCTGTTGATCAAAACTACGAAACATTTATATCTAAGTTGCAAAAATTATTAGAACACTTCTTCAGTCAAAAATGCACTATATGCGGTGATTTCAACATCGACTTGCTTAAAAACGACAAAAAAAATCTAACTTTTACCCTGACCCTGCTGACATCTTACAATTTTAGACCGCTTATAAACGAAGTAACATATAAACGTGCGCAATCATGCTTGGACAATTTTTTGACGAATTTACCAGATGATTTTATCAATGAGCAGTTTGTCGATCATAATTGCTTGGCTGACGGACATGCTGCGTTGTTCTGCCACGTAAAAACTGAAACAGTGCTGCCAGATGGCGATAATAGTTATTTTCAATACAGTTGTTAAACATGGCGTACTTTCAGAGGCTATAATTATGATTCGAAAGTTAAATCTTACGCATAGGCATCTTTCTGTTACGCGGTCGTGACTTTTGTTTACGAGCTCGATCATTATGTTTGCAGTTTAGTTTTTAATTTATAAGTCAATTTAAAAAAGTTTAGTAGCAAGGCGTTTTCAAACATAGAATAAAATGGGATAGATTTTCTACGAGGAAAAATGAATGATTCCGTACGTTTTAGCATTGAATTCTCAAAAGACTTATAAATGGTTGTTTAATATATTTAATTACCAGTTTTGATTTTAATTATTTTCGCATCAACATTTGTCAAAAATCGAATAGGCTGTATAGGCTATTTCGTTGAAAAAAAATATGTCCAGTTGCAAAAACGCGCCATAAGTCAATTTAAAAAAGTTTAGTAGCAAGGAGTTTTCATACATAGAATAAAATAGGATACGATTTTATACGAGGAAAAATTAATGATTCCGTACGTTTTAGCATTGAATTCTCATTTTTTTTTTATAGTTGTTTAATATGTTTAATTACCAGTTTTAAGTTAATTATTTTCACATCAACGTTTGTCAAAAATCGAATAGGCTGTATAGGCTGTTTTCTTTGTAAAAAAATATGTCCAGTTGCAAAAACGCGCCATATTGAATTTTTTTTTTTTTGTGAATAAAAAAATCTAATTCTTTGATTTGTTTTTACAATTGCCCACAACTGTATTGAAAAACGTCGTGTGATACACGGGTGTGTAGATTATTGCAAACTCGTGTCATTAAAAACCCTCGCCTTCGGCTCGGGCTTGTTAATAACAGCTCGTTTGCAATAACCTACTTTCCACCCTTGTATCACAATGTACTATTATGCTACAAGTGCGGGAAGTATGTGATTTCCGATGAGTGTATTTTTATTCACGAGCGAGCGAAGCGAGTGAGTGGATAAATCGAGACGACTCGGAAATCGTCTTACGCACGTGTATCATACAACATTTTACTATGCATTGTGCGAGGAAATAAAAAAAAATATCTGAACCAAGCAAGAAATTAACAAAATGGCGCTTATTCAAAGGCGCTCAGCATATCCACAGATTAACTAATAAAAGCTGTCACGTCGTAACGCAAAAAGGCACGAGCAAAATATTCATTCTGCCAAACATATTTAATGAATACTTATTTAAAATTAATTTATTGATCAAAATCTAAATCTAGAGTAATAAAAACGCCTTAAATGAAGTATTAGTTTTGTTTTACCTTTTATATGAATGATAATATGTACTTAACAAATTTTTAAAACTTTTCTCAAATAATAAAAACTCTATGCGGCGGGCTGACGTTGGAGTTAAAAATTAAAAAAGTACAGGAAAGTAAAAAGCACTAGTAAAAAAAGTGACACTTTCCGCACAGTTTGGCTGCTTGGAAAACGTTCTTTTCGAGGACATGCATTGTAAAGACTTTTTCAATACAGTTGTTAAGCATGGCGTACTTTCAGAGGCTATAATTATGATTCGAAAGTTAAATCTTACGCATAGGCATCTTTCTGTTACGCGGTCGTGACTTTTGTTTACGAGCTCGATCATTATGTTTGCAGTTTAGTTTTAAATTTATAAGTCAATTTAAAAAAGTTTAGTAGCAAGGAGTTTTCAAACATAGAATAAAATGGAATAGATTTTCTACGAGGAAAATTGAATGATTCCGTACGTTTTAGCATTGAATTCTCAAAAGTCTCATAAATGGTTGTTTAATATATTTAATTACCAGTTTTAATTTAATTATTTTCAAATCAACATTTGTCAAAAATCGTATAGGCTCTATAGCTGTATAGGCTGTTAACGTTGTAAAAAAATAAGTCCAGCTGTTGCAAAAACGCGCCATAAGTCAATTTAAAAAAGTTTAGTAGCAAGGAGTTTTCATACATAGAATAAAATGGGATACGATTTTATTCGAGGAAAAATTAATGATTCCGTACGTTTTAGCATTGAATTCTCATTTTCTTTTAAATAGTTGTTTAATATGTTTAATTACCAGTTTTAAGTTAATTATTATCACATCAACGTTTGTCAAAAATCGAATAGGCTGTATAGGCTGTTTTCTTTGTAAAAAAATATATCCAGTTGCAAAAACGCGCCATATTGAAAATTTTATTTTTTGTGTATAAACATATCTAATTCTTTGATTTGTTTTTACTGTTTCTCACAACTGTATTGAAAAACGTCGTGTGATACACGGGTGTGCAGGTTATTGCAAACTCGTGTCATTTAAAACCCTCGCCTTCGGCTCGGGCTTGTTAATGACAGCTCGTTTGCAATAACCTACTTTCCACCCTTGTATCACAATGTACTATTTAAATATAGAGATTAGGCAAGTTAGTGGCAAAAATTCAAATTATTTTAGACGTCAAAATATCAAATGGATGGAAGAAGGTATAAATAGTTTCTTAAAGAAATTTGGACAAATATTCCGCAATAGCTTTAAAAAAAAGAAAAAACAAGTTAGTTTTATGAAATGTCACAAGTCATCCTGGATAACGAAAGGAATAAGAGTTTCGAGTAAAATGAAGCGATTCATACTACAAAACATAAATGGGATGACTTGCACTGAGAAAATAAGGACGTACACAAAATCTTATATTAGGGTATATAGGCAGGTATTAAAAAAGCAAGACTTACTGTGATTAGGAAATAACTAATTAAAGCAAATAAATCTTCAAAAGCTATATGGCAGGTTGTGAATAGACATAGGAATACAAAACTAAAATGCAAATGTAAAAGTGATATACTCCTTAAAGTTGATCATAAAATAATATCAAATCCTCAAGAGATAGTCGACATTTTCTCGAACACTTTTGATAAACCTGAAACAGATGATATAAATTCTTTTGAACAAGCTCTAAACAAATTGCGAGATAGCGTTAACAGAGTAGACAAAGAAATGACATGCGAACTAGTCTCGGCATGTGAAATAAAGAAACTAGGCAATTCAATGGCTATTAAGAAATCTTCTGGACATGACGAAATACCAATACAGACAATTAAAGATCATATCGACATACTGGTCGGACCTCTCGCACATCTAATCAATAAGTGTATAAATATGAGCATATTTCCTGAACAACTCAAGATAGCTAGGGTCTTACCAATTTATAAAAAGGGTTGCAAATTAGATCCCAACAATTATAGACCGATTTCGTTGTTACCAATAATTTCAAAAATCTTTGAGAAAATCCTTAAAATGAGACTTCTGAGACATCTAAATAGAAACAAAATTCTTAATCACAATCAATTCGGTTATCAGAAAAATGTGGGGACACGTGACGCAATTAATAGTTTAATGGAAAAGGTAGTTAGCGGAATTAATGATAATTTAAAAGTTGTTGGGCTATTCCTTGACCTTATTTCTGCTTTTGACAAGCTACTATTAACAAAAATGGAGCATTATGGAGTACGAGGACCGGTGTTAAAATTATTTAAATCTTACCTGGAAAAAAACTTTTTTACAAAAAAATACTACCGACTTCCAAATAAGAAAAAAAAACTATTTTACAAAAAAATACTACCGACTTCCAAATAAGAAAACTACAAAGTGAAAAATAAATTTACTTTTGGAAGTCGGTGTCTTTCGAAGGTACCATTTTTTTGCGTTATGGACACCGACTTCCAAAATCTGCTTACCCCTTAAGAGCGTACTGGCGTGATGTTGTGTTATGAAATGGTATAAACAATAAACAGATATGCGATTGCAGCAGTCCCGAGAGATTTTCCGTTATTTATTGAAGAGTTCTGTTGTATATCTCCGAAGTTCTTCATCAAATTTTCACCAAATTAAAATGGGACCAATTTCGGAACATACTCTTTCAAACAAAAAAATATTTTTAAAATCAGTTCACAATTGACGGAGATATCGGTGAACATACATTAAAAAAAAACATACAAGAAGTCGAACATAGAACCTCCTCCTTTTTCGAAAGTCGGTTAAAAATAGGAAGCAATACGTAGACATTAAAGTAGAAGAAGAAAACTGTGAAAAAATTTACAAATCGGGACTTAAACTAATAAAACAAGGAGTTCCACAAGGCTCTATACCATGGCCAATCTTGTTCATTTTGTTTGTTAATGATTTGATTAACTTTATGCCAAAAATAAATAATACTGAACTTGTTTTATTTGCTGATGATACGAATGCTATTATTGCCGCTAAAGATCTAGATACCTTCAGTAATAAGGTAAATAAGGCTTTGACTCTTTTTCATTCTTGGTTAGGCATCAACAATCTCGGTTCTAAGTTGAATGCTAGTATAACGAATGCTACTTTATTTAGAACAACTTCGAGAAATAAAGTTACAATGGACATAAAAGTGAATAATGATGAAATAAAATTGGTAGACAGCGTGAAATTTTTAGGTATTTATATTGACGAAAGTTTAAACTGGAAAAAGGAACTGACAGCTATAGAAAGCTCAATTAGCTCAGCTTGCTATGCCTTAATAAGCCTTCAAGATTTAATTGATATCGATCAATTAAAAGTAGTGTATTATTCGCTTGTGGAGTCAAAACTCAGATACAGTATCGCTCTACGGGGTGGCAGTTACGCCTACAATTTAAATACTGCTTTTGTTATACAAAAAAGGGCCATACAAACCATGGTGAGAATTCCAAAGTGGGTATCGTGTAAGGAGTATTTTAAGAAGCTTCATATACTAACGGTCCCTTGCTTGTATATTTTAGTACTACTCACGGATCTCCTGAAAAAGTTATATAATCTCGAAACACTTGAGGAACGAACTAAGCGGGAAGCTACAAGGCGTAGGGACTTACAGTATCAGATACAACCACATTTGGAAGTAGTTAGCCATGCTGCAGCATACCAATCAGTTAAGCTATTTAATAAGCTGCCCATACAGTTAAAGTCCATTTATAATTTAACTCAGTTTAAGCTACAACTGAAGTCATTTCTGATATATAAATGTTATTACACGCTTGATTAGTTTCTCTGTGACACTTACACCTAGACTGTTACCAAATCTATATTATTGATTATTATATTTCTACTATTGACATTTATAATCAAATTTGAATTTAATTGTTTTTATATTTGCACATCTTTATACATAATTTTTTTTTTCTGTATGACATAAAAATTTGACATTTTATAAAAACTTTTTTTTTGACATTTTATAAAAACATTTGACATATTTGTATTTTTTTTTTTTTTTGGCTTTTTTGAAGATTGAAATAGCATTATAATAACTACCGTTTAATGAATATCTTTTGCTGATTGTTTGTAAAGGTGTAATAAGGCATTTACAACTACATTGTTACCAACTCTATATTATTGAATTTTTTTTTTCCTTTTTTCACTTTTTAATGGAATTTGAATATAACTATTGTTGTATTATTGTTTGACATGTAGTATCCAGCTACCTACATAAAAAATTATTTGACATATTTTCATACTTTTGTGACATTGTTAAAGAGTGAATTAGCAGTACCTATTGTTTAATGGATAATTCTTGCTAATTGTCTATAAAGGTTTTATTTCTGTCCTTAAGACAACATTATATTTTACTATTGACATCTCTAATGGAATCTGAATTTGTCTGTTTTTATATTTGCGTTTGACATTTTTATTTGACATAATAACTGTATATTTGAATATCGATTTGACATCATTTAATACTTGTCTGAATATTTGAAGGTTGAAATAGAAGTGTATTATTTTTTAGTGTAAAATTTTGGCTCATTGTCTTGTAATTCTTTCAAAGTTAGTTTGTATCGTGTAGTGGTACTTGTTGCCAATTATGATTTTTCGACACAATGTAAAAATTGTTTGGAATAAATAAATACAATACAAAATACAATTCCCGTTCTCGATTGGAACTGACGCTGTTCGACCCTCTGCAGAGATACCAGCCCACACGTGAACGGTACCTCCGCCGTGTGACACTTTTTCTTCAAAACATGCTTGTGCAAAACGTTCTCCAGGTCGTCGGTACACTCTTTTCCTCCCATCATGATGGTACAACATAAATCTTGAATCATCAGAGAACATCAATCTGCCCCATTCGTCCTTACCCCATTCTGTATGCTCGCGGGCGTATCGCAATCGGGCAACTTTATGATGCCGTTCCAGTTTTGGGCCATTTGCTGGCCTGTAAGGCTTCAATCATCTTTCGGCAAGACGTCTCCTGACTGTCCACTCGCTTATTGACTCCCTTCGAACTTGCAGAAGTGTTTGTTGAACCGCAACTCCCGTCTGATGTCGATTTCTTAACATGGCTGCCGCAATGAAACGATCTTCTCGGACTGTTGTGCGCCTTGGCTTGCCAGTACCTGGTCTTCGCAGGTTTAATCCCTAAACCTTTGGATCGCTCGACAGACAGTAGTATGTGTCAGGCCCATTATTCTGGCCGTATTTCTTTGGCTGGTCCCCAATTCTACCATAGTGATGATTCTCGTACAATCCTCGGGTGATAGAGGCATGATTTATGGGTACGAGAGCCGTAAGACTTTACAATTTAAGAATCTGCCTCTGAAGGTACAATTGCAGTCGGCCATTGATTACGTAAAGCATTATCTTGCTGGCATGAGAAATAAGTGCAACTGTCCGGTAATTCTCGCATGTTCTAGTTCTAGTAGGGACTCTTTCCAGTCAGTACACCAACTGCCAGTTTTCCAGACTTGATTGCACAGGTCAAGCATTATCTTTATCCCTATATCCCTTAGGTGCTTAAGCTCTTCAGCATAAATTTTTCACTTGAGCTTGTGCAATGCACTTCGGATTTTAGATTCGAGGATTTCGGGTTCCACGCGTTGCCTGTCTGCAATCAGGCTACTTGGAGCTCGCGCTGCAGAGTTAGCGTATAGGTTTTCACAGTATGATCTCCATCTTTCGGTAACTTGATCTATCTCGGTCAACAGTCTTCCCTCTTCACTTTCTATGGCCCATGTTTTCGGCTTGAATTCTCGAGTGATACTTTTGATTTTCAGGTCAAGATTCCTTGTCTGAAATTTTTGCGCATGGTTTTCTATATCTTGATAAACTGAATTCAGGTAGTCATTATAGTCCTTGCGGCACAGACGTTGAACCTTTGCCGACATTTGCCGGTAGTCTGCTAGCGCGGATTCATTATTGCCCTTGAGTAGTTCCTTTCGTTCTCTGATGGCCTTCCATGTTTCTTCCGGTATCTATAACTTTCTCGGAGCGTCGGCTGCCTTGCTCTGGCTCTCTTTGCGTGATGAGAGAATAAGATTTTTCACTCTGTTCCAGTTGTCCTCGGTGTTATCATGACAGTTAATGGCAAAGTTGGCTGATTTGGTCTTGAAGCACTCACTGAAAGCCTTTAGTTCTCTAGGTTCAGGTCTCCTTTGTGTCGGTTGAACTACCCGCTGGCATCCTTTCAGTTTGAGACACATCTCTGCCACCAAGAGTCTGTGGTCACTCCCGCAGTCCGCTCCAGGGTACCAACCCGCACTGGGCCCGCGTGGTGGATTACGGCCCATTCAAATCAAATCAAATCAAATCATTTATTGGTTTGCAAACATGGGTATTTAGTACATAGATGTTATATTATATAAGAGTCCTCCGTGCTCTACCGTCACATGGGCATGCAAAACATATTATTTAATTTATACAAATTAAAATATTTAATTATCATTTTAAAAATCAATCAGAATCAAATAATACAAATTAATGTCATTTGAATTGCAGTAAAAATGTCACAATAATACATTAATGTCATCAAGGTTACAATATAAAAATAAAATAAAAATGTCAAATGGTATAAATAACATGTCAATCAATCAGTGATTCATCATTAAGGAAGTCGTCAATTGTGTAATAACTTTTTTTAATTAATATTTCCATTAGTGCCCTTTTAAATTTCAATACACTCATAGTTTTAATAATATTAGGTACTTTGTTATAAATTCGTGGGGCATTGCCCAAAAAACTTTTTTGCATTAGTGCGGTTTTACATTTAACTTGACACAATTGATTCACATATTGAGTTCGTATTGGATTGCTTCTGACTGCCGACAATTTTTGAAATAGATGTGGATTATTTTTCACAAATAAAGCCGTTTCCAATATATATAAAGACGGGAATGTTAATATTTTCAAAGATTTAAAGTAAGGAAGACAGCTATCTGTGGTTTTAAGACCGCACATTGATCTTATGCATCGCTTTTGCATCCTAAATACAAGCGCCCTATCAGTAGACTGCCCCCAAAAAATAATACCATACCGCAAAACGGAAGCAACTAGTCCGTGGTATGCCGTTAAAAGAGCCTGATTATTGACTTTCTTTGAAAGTTGAAAGAGGGCGTATGCTGATTTACTCAGTTTTTTACACACTTCTTCAACATGAGGTTTCCATGTCAGTTTGTTGTCAATCACTATACCTAAGAATTTAGCTTTATTTGCTTCGTCAATGTCAGAGCCTTGGTAGGTAACACTAACGTTCGGGTTTTCGCAGCGTTGATTAAAGTGCATAACTTTTGTCTTACCTAGATTTATTATTAAACTATTATTATGTAGCCAATTTATAATGTCACCCAAACAAGTATTAATGTCAGTCCCATAGTTATTTCTATTTGTACACTTTACTATAGCTGTACTATCATCTGCAAAGAGAACCATTTTGTTTGATGTTACTTTTGGGAGATCGTTAATGTAAATTAAAAAAAGTGGCGGCCCTAGTACGCTACCTTGTGGGACACCATATCGTACGTGTCTCGGTTTTGATACATAAATCGTTTCTAATTTAGTCTTTGGACACATTCTAGCAATTTCTGTACATTGAAGCCTGTTACATAAGTACGATTCTATTAGCTGTAGGACGTTTCCCCTTACACCATAACTATGTAATTTTTGTAGTAGAATCTTATGGTCCACAAAATCAAAGGCCTTTGTCATGTCAGTATAAATTGCACAGACAGGATTTCTCTTATCTACAGATGACATGACATTAGCTAATAGATCAAATAGTGCCATATTTATAGTGGTATTCTTACGAAAGCCCTTTTCTTCATTACAAAACAATTCATATTTTTCAAAATAGGCATATAAAGAATGACAAATAACCTTTTCGAAAATTTTTGAAAATATTGAAATTTTTGCGATTGGTCTGTAATTTTTTAAATCGGTTTTGTCATCTCTTTTATATAAAGGTTTTATTATAACCTTTTTAAGGTTGTTTGGAAATATGCCATCAGCAATACATAGGTTAATTATATGAGCTAATGGTGGTGCTATTACTTCTTTTGTAAATTTTATTACTTTTGTAGAAACGCCATCATATCCAACAGTACTTGTGTTTTTTATGCTGTCAATGATTTTTATTATGTCGTCAATGGTTACAGGTTGCATGAAAATTGAATTTAATGTCTGATTATTTAATTTAATATTATTCATCTTAATGTCAGTTTTAACGTTATTTTCAATTGTATCAATAAAATAATTGTTAAATTCGTTTGCAATGTCTATTGGCTGTGTAAACGACAAATCATCTCTTTTTACGCACATAATAGGCTCCTGTGGTAAACACACCTTGGATGTATTTATTATTTGCCAGGTAGCTTTTGATTTATTTTGGGCGGTATTTATGAAGTGATTATTTTGAGCTTTTTGTGTTAGTTTTATAATTTTCCTATAAAGTTTAGTGTAATTTTTAAAAACTAATTTATTTTGTGAGTCAGGATTTAACCTATGGAGCCAGAGTAACTGCCTTTGCTTCTTACTGCATATTTTCATTCCATGAGATATCCATTTCGTTTTAATGTTTGTTTTTATAGTTATCACTTTTTCCGGAAAACATAATTTATATAAAAGAGAAAAATACTCCATAAAATTGTCAAAAGCTACGTTCGCGTCTGTGGCATCATGTACTTTCATAAGAGATAGACAGCTTAGATGCTTTTTAAAATTAATTATGTTTGTCATGCATAAGTCAGCCTTTTTAGTTTTCCAATATTTTAATTTGCAAGTTTTGTTTATAGGCACTTTAAGTATCTGAGCTGTATCTGACTGATGACTTGCATCTATATCAGGGGCGGTGTAGAGGCAATGCCCTTACGTACTTTCTGTTACAGGGATCTCACAACAACCTTGATCCAAGTGGGGACGGGAACAGAGAAAAGGAGAATCATCCTTGCCTCTGCCTATCTCCCATATGAACAAAAAGAACCAGTAACACCACTAATCAGAAGACTGGTTGATTACGGCAACCAAAAGAACCTTGACCTGATACTTGGTTGCGATGCGAACGCACACCACGTCGTTTGGGGCAGCTCGGATGTCAACAAACGAGGGGAGGATTTGTTGGACTTTGTGGTAAGCTCTTCTTTACAAATCCTTAACGTAGGCAATAAACCTACTTTTAGAACTTCTGCGAGGACTGAAGTTATTGACCTTACGCTGGCCTCAAACAGGGCCAGCGCTCATATTGAAAATTGGCATGTATCGGACGAAATCTCTTTGTCTGACCATAATTATATATGCTTTAGGTTTAGGACGGCGGGAGAAGCCGAAACTAGACGAAGGAGAAACCCAAGGTATACAAATTGGGACTCATACAGGAGGGACCTCAAAGTAAATTTGGGGAGCCCTAAAGGTAAGCTCAATTCCATACTGGATATAGAATTTGAAGCGGACAGAATCAAGGCAGGCATCATCGGTGCATGGGAAGATAACTGCCCAGAGAAGAAGGCCTTTGGCAAAAAGGTACCATGGTGGACTCCTGAAATAGCCAAAATACGTCAGGAAACACGACAGGCCTTTAATGATGCAAAAGCCAGGAAGGATTTTTCCGGCTATCATAGCATGCTAACAAGGTATAACACGGCGGTACGCAAGGCCAGAAGAACTAATTGGCGGCAGCATTGCACTTCCATCGAAACTCTGCCAAATGGGATGAGGTTGTGCAAAGCAATGTCCATGACCAAGACAAACCCACTAGCATCTGTAAGGGATGAGAATGGGCAACTCACGGAAACTGGACAGGACACTCTGGGCGTGATGTTTAGGACCCACTTCCCAGAATGTATACTGCGCGATAGCGATGAAGAGGAACCAGTCACAAGGGACGAGCTTACAAGGCACACGTCCAAAAATAACTGGCTCACGGCAAAGAAAGTGGTAGATGAAAATAAACTGAAGCTGGCCATAGCGGGCTTCCAGCCACTCAAATCCCCTGGTCCAGATGGCATCTACCCAATACTATTGCAAGAAGGGGCATCTGTTTTGATACCCCATTTGAGTAAGCTCTACAGAGCCTGCATAGCCTTTGGGTACGTACCCAAAGCATGGAGGGAGGTCAAAGTCACCTTTATACCGAAGGTGGGTAGACCGACTTATGAAGAAGCTAAAGCTTACAGGCCCATTAGTCTATCATCCTTTCTCTTGAAAACTCTGGAGAAACTGGTAGACAGGTACTTAAGAGAGGGTCCTCTGAAATTATTCCCCCTACATAAACTACAATGCGCCTACAGCCCCGGCAAATCTACGGAAACGGCATTGCACTATGTTGCGAGTCGAGCCGAGGCTGCGCTAGAGGGACAAGAAATATGTGTCGGGGCTTTCCTCGACATAGAGGGAGCCTTTGACAAGACAACATTTGAGTCCATACGCACTGCTGCAAAGGAACATGGCATCAATGATACCACGTGCAACTGGATTGACTATATGCTGAGAAGCAGAACAGTCAGATCGGAACTAATGGGAGACAGACTTAGTGCAAAAACAACAAGAGGTTGTCCGCAAGGCGGAGTGCTGTCACCATTATTGTGGTGCTTGGTAGTAGACTCGCTACTAACCAAGCTCAATACCGGACCATTCTACACAGTAGGCTATGCGGATGACATAGCTATAATGGTCAATGGTAAATTCCCGAACATAGTGTCTGGATTATTACAACAGGCATTGAGGATGACAGAGGAATGGTGTACAGTGAACCACCTCTCTATCAACCCAAGCAAAGCAGTCATTATTCCCTTCACGAGGAAGAGACAACTAGGAAACCTAGGAGAGCTCTCCCTCAATGGAATAAAACTGCCCTGGTCCACCGAAGTTAAATATCTGGGTGTAACGCTTGATAAAGAACTCAGGTGGAAAACTCATGTGGAAAATATTACGACAAAGGCCTTACGAGTGTTCGGCATGTGTCGTTCTACCTACGGTAAAACTTGGGGGCTAAAGCCCAAAGTGATACGATGGCTGTACCGGACAATGATAATACCTATTATCACATACGGCAGCATAGTGTGGTGGCCAAGAACAAAGCTTGCCTCGTGCAAAGCGCCACTCACCAGGTTACAAAGAACAGTGTGTCTCGGCATCACGGGTGCTTTCAGGACAACACCTACGGCAGCGATTGAGAGATACCTCAATATCCCTCCTCTGCATATGATGGTTGAATTCGAGGCAAGGAAGACATTACATCGTCTCGCTGTCGCTGGACTATGGGATGCCTCTAAGCCAAAGACTAACCATACAAAGTTCGATGAGAATGAAGACCTGGATCGGGTAACAAGCATGTTATCCGATAAAATGCAAACTATGTTTGTGTTTGAGAGGTCTTTCAAGGTCCAAATCCCTACAATAGAGGACTGGACGAAGGGACTTGATCCACCAGAACAAGATAGTCTGGTGTGGTACACTGATGGATCCAAAATGGAATCAGGTACAGGAGCGGGAATATACGCAAAAGGCTACAAATGTAGCAAAAGCTTAGGGAAGATGGCAACTGTATTCCAAGCGGAAACATATGCCATTATAACCTGCGCTCAAGAGAATATAGATAGAGGGACTAAAGGTAAATCCATATATATTCTTAGTGACAGTCAGGCTGCAATCAAAGCCATGGCATCCTACAAAGTGGACTCCGGACTTATTCTGGATGCTATCCAAACCCTAAACAGGCTTGGGAAGCACAACAGGGTAAAACTGATGTGGGTCCCTGGGCACAAAGGATTCCATGGTAACGAAGTGGCTGATGAACTGGCAAGAGAGGGCTCAGCGAATTATTTTGTGGGTCCAGAACCATGTGTAGGCATCTCGACGTGTCTCGTAAAAGCCGCATTTAGGGAGTTTGCAGATCACAGACAACGAACTTGTTGGCTGTCTACTACCGGTCTACAACACTCCAAGAGATTCCTGGGCTCCACTTTCAAAGCCCGGGATTGCATTTGGAACATGAGCAGGGGGCAAATCCGCTACCTGCTTGGGGCCTTTACTGGGCACTTTGGAACCAACGACATGCTCATGAAGATGGGTCTAACCGCGACACCCATGTGCAGGTTGTGTGGGGAACATACGGAACGCATGGAGCACCTACTGTGCACATGCGATGCACTGGCTGGTAAGCGAATGAGTCTCCTAGGGGTTGGATACCCAAAACCAGAAGATTATAGGCTCATATCTCCTAGTCTCGTTGTAAGACTAATGAAAACGGTTTTCAACGAGAATGAGGAGGAGTAAGTTATCTAGGGGACCACAAAAGATCCCAATGGGTCGAAGTGTCCGAGGTATTTCTCGGCCCCTCCATAAGATAAGATAAGATCTGAGCTGTATGATCTGAAAGGACTAGATCTACAACTTCAGCTTTGTAGTTTTTCCGGTAGCTGTGTGCAAAATTGTCAATACAGGTATGACTACTTATTCTAGTGGGCGTATAAAGCGCCAGTTTTAAATTGTAGTTCATAAGAAAATATTCCAGATCCAATGTAGTTTTGTTTCTTTTCAAAACGTCTATATTAAAATCTCCACACAAGACGATTTTTTTATTTGAGGACAAACTAACTTTAGTTAAAATATAATTTAATTTTTCATAGAATACTTCGTAATTATGTTTAGGAATCCTATATATACAAATAACGATAATTTTGTAAGCTATTATTTCTACAGCGCAGCATTCAAAGACGCCCGAAACTGATTGTTTTGCTATGTCCGTTATCTCTCTAAACTGAAGACATACTCTAACGAGAATGCATGTTCCCCCTATCTTTGCATTTCTAGAAAAGAAAGCCGCTGGACAAAAATTTGTGATGTGTAATAAATCCTCATAACCCGTTTGTATAAAATGTTCTGTAACACAAATAACGTCTACAATAGTTCCCCTTTCACATAATTCCACTAGTTTTATAGTCAGTGAATCAGATTTATTAATTAGTCCCGCTATGTTCTGATGTAGGATGTTAAGGTAATTAAAGAAAAAACTGAGAATTTATCTGTTGCGAAACGGTGGACAGGTCGTTTTTGCTTTGATTTTGAGGGTGACAGTCAACTTCTGGGCGCGTGGCATTTCGGTTGCTATGGCTAAAAATTAATTCCTTCAAATCTGACACAACAATCTCCAAACCATAGCTATTCAAATTTCCATGTAGTTTACTGTACGTATTATAGTCATAAGGCAAATTAAGATATGAGTCTAGCATATACGCATAGTTACATGTATTTATATCCAGACAAAGAAGGTTATTAAAATTTTCTATGCGGCTGTTAAACAATATGTTAGCATTTGTCATGTATTTAAAAGTTGGTAGACAGATTATAAAATTTGTGTGATTAAATTTTTGCAATTTTTCTCTAATAAATATAACAAGTTCTATATAATTAAGTGTTGTCCGAAAATCTTCTTCGCCAATATATATAACACAATAGTCTGAGTGCGTAAAGTTTAGCACTTTCCTTTCAATTTTGTCAAGAATTTGGCGTAATCCGCATTTTGGTTTACGATAATGACAAATTTCATAATTACATAAATGAGTTCTTTCAGCAATGGTATATAATCTATTCGAAGTTTCACTGCTTATTAGGCATATTTTGTGTTTTGTGGACGTTTTTTCTACAGCTGCTGTGCCTTGTGTGTATTGAGTTGTGTTTGATGAGATGACATTGATGATTTTGCTTCCAGTTTTATTTGTAGGTGAAGATTGTTTTTTTTCCATTATTTGAGTTGTCTGTGTTTGTTTTGATATTTTATTGTTTTTGGGTGACATTATTGTTGTCTTTGCTTTAATTTTTGCTGGACTGTTTACAATTTTTTTGTAAAGATCATTTTTCTTTTTAAATTCTTCATTTCTTGCCTTTAAGGTACTGTTTTCTAATGATAACAATTCAATTTCTTTATGAGCGCTGTTTAATTGAGATGTTAGCTTGGCGATCTCATCTTTTAATAGTTTTATTTGAGAGACGTCTTCGTCCTCAGATATATCTGGCAGACTACTCGTCGTACAGTTCAAAGTTTGTGAAATAATATCGCTTTCATCATTATTTGGTTCCGATCGTGTGCGCGTTCGCCGGAATGTTATATTCTCCAAGAAATTCATCTTTATGTTTAATACTAAACTCAAAAATAATTACATTCGGTGAGATTTGAACTCGAGTCACGGCGTTTCTTAGCACAGGTAGGTGGTTGCGCCGCTAAGCCAGACGGTATATTTTAAATCAGGTGAATTTGGTGATCGTATTGTGACCGTAGGACGTGGGTGATAATTACTGCTTATTGGTTCTTGAGTTTGACTTAAGATGGCGTTGTCGTCGCACTGTCGTACAGTTTCAAATAAAAAACCAATCTTTTCTTGTGAAATTTATTTAATCACTAAGTCTGTGTACATGAAAGTTATTGAAGTCTATGTCTGTTACTATTGAGTCAGCAAGACATGTGATATTATAGTACGTTCACAATTAACTTACGAAAATCCAGTTACATAAACATGAAGTTCACTGTTTGGGTAAACTAATATCACAATTTTTTTTTTTTGTTATTTCTGCACTATAAACATCGCTAACACTGTCACGTTTAGTTTATATGTTTAGTTTCACTTTAATATGCATTATACAGTCCGTTGATTAATTAAATATTTATTTTAATAGGAGCACAATTCAAAGTCATTCCCCCCCTAACAGAGAGAAGGCCTGTGTCCCAGCAGTGGGAACATTAATAGGCTGATGATGTGTGATCACGCACCGTTCATAATAACATCAGCCAATCATAATAAAGAAACGTGATTAAAACACAAAGAAAAACCACTTCACGCATTTCATCAGTGTGGCTGAGTCCCCCCTGCATGAACAACTTTATTGTATAAAGAAGCTAAAATTATTACAGTCATGCCACCAATACTGCAACCACCACACACCATTAATTGTCCTCATTTACGTATAGAATTGATAATACTTTACCAGCCCAGGACCCATAGCTAGATGTGCCACCGAATCAGTGCACATGGCTTGACATCAAACGGTCACGTCCAGTGGGCTGGTGTTTGTGTTGCATCGTGATGGAGACTGAGCTATTGTTTTGTTGGCTATTGCTGAAATAGGAAAAGTGTTGTGGTTTTGGAAGTCGGTGTATTTCGTAGGTACCATTTTTTTGCGTTATGGACACCGACTTCCAAAAATAAAGTTATTTTTCACTTTGTAGTTTTCTTATTTGGAAGTCAGTAGTATTTTTTTGTAAAAAAGTTTTTCTATTTTTACTTTTTAGTTGTACCTCCCTAATAGGCAAGTTGTTTAGTAAGTTTCCTATAACGCCAGAATAGATTACCCGAATATCATGAAACTTGAACAAAACCGATCAAATGAGAGTTCTGCTTACCCCTTAAGAGTGTACTGGCGTGATGTTATATGCGATTGCAGCAGTCCCGAGAGATTTGCTGTTATTTATTGAAGAGTTCTGTTGTATATCTTCGAAGTTCTTCATCAGATCTTCACCAAATTAAAATGGGACCAATTTCGAAACATACTCTTTCAAATACTTTTTTTTTTTCAAAATTGGTCCACAATTGACGGAGATATCGGCGAACATACATTAAAAAAAAAAACACAAGAAGTCGAACATAGAACGTCCTCCTTTTTCGAAAGTCGGTTAAAAATAAATTAACACGTCCCTGCCTGAGTCTGTTTCTCGATACCTACAATCTAGGGGTCTTTAAGTCAAGAGTAAAAAGGTTATTTCTAGGCAAGCGTTTTTCACCGTCGACTATGTCATGGAGTTTCCAACAATTGGGTATGTGATATTATATTCACGCTTATTTCAAGCACTGCTGCTGAACTTCTCGATAGTTTGTTGCGCTACAAAAGTAAGTGGAAAACATTGACGTTTAAAGATTTATCTTTAGTAATTTTTACATTCAAAAAGTGCTGTTTCTCTGCCTCTATAAAATATTTGAAAATGACCAATTTCCATTGCCATAGGCACACGTAATATGAGAAATTGCGGTGAATATTTGACGGGCAGCGCACAATAGTTCGTTGCAGATATTTTTCGAACAATTACCGCCACGTCAGTTTGTCGACGGCCTGAATTGAATATATTAGGTCATTACATAATATGAAACTAGCACTCCGACCAAAAATAAGCTATTATTATAATAATAAAAAAATGTTAAATAGATATCGTAGATAGATACAGGGTTTTATTGGATTGGGACCATTCTTTACTTGAATAATAAATTTTAGGTAACCGAAACAAAGTAAAATCCTCCCCTAAAAAATTATCAAACCCTTTTTACCCCGCTGAGAGTCGAGCTTTGAACAACCTAAATATGCTATTCAGTCTTTTCATCTCTTTTTTATTTTTCTTTTATGTTACTCAGATTGCGTAGTGAGATTCCACAAATAAACTTTAACACCCCTAAACCTATCTGGGGGGGGAGTTTTAATAACGTTTTATGTTAATTTTGATTATTAACTTTACCCCCAAGGAATTAAACTTTTCATACAAGCTAATTTTGACCCTTTTCACCTCCTTAAAGGTTGAATTGCCCCCCTAGAACCCTACGTCAAAAACGAAACCCTGTCCAGTAAGATTTTTAGCTTTATCTAGTTTCGAAAAACTTATAATGACAACCTTTATTGTTTCCTTAGTTTGGTATTAATGTCAATTTTCTGATACATTAACCCAAGAAATATGTTTTTTCATAAACACTTTAATACCCCTAAATCGTCTTTTGGGCGTAGTTGCAAAAAATAATAGTAATAACCTTTATTATTTGTGGCAAGTTTCAAGTTTATTGACCCATGAAATCAGATTTTCCATACAAACTTCAATACCCCTTAAATCGACTTTGGGGGTTGTTTCAAAAGACTAATAATGGTAACTTTTATTGTTTATTGAGGTTGGTGTTTATGTCAAATTTCATGTTTATTAACCCAAGATATTAATTCTTCAAAAAAAATAACATCCCCTAAATCGTCTTTTGGGGGAGTTTCAAAAAATAATAATAATAGCCTTTTTTTTCATTAAGGTTAGTATTTATGCCAAGTTTCAAGTTTATTGACCCAAGAAATCAGATTTTCCATACAAACTTCAACACTCCCTATATCGACTTTGGGGGTTGTTTCAAAAGATTAATAATAATAACCTTTATTGATGTTGGTATTTATATCAAGTTTCATGTTTGGTTGTTTCAAAAGAATAATAATGATTACCTTTATTGTTTATTGATGTTGGTATTTATGTCAAGTTTCACGTTTATTAACCCAAGATATATAAGATTCTTCAAAAAAAATAACATCCCCTAAATCATCTTTTGGGGGTAGTTTCGAAAAACTAACAATGTAAGCCTTTATTGTTTATTTAGATTGGTATTTATGTTAAGTTTCAAGTTTATTAACTGAAGTAATAAGATTCTGCAAAAAAGCTTTAACAACCCTAAATCGTCTTTTGGGGCAGTTTCAAAAAATTATAATATCAACATTTTTTATTAATTTAGGTTAGAATTTGTGGCAAGTTTCAAGTTTATTGACCCAAGAAATCAGATTTTTTCATACAAACTTCAACACCCCCTAAATCGACTTTGGGAACCCCCAGTGAGATTCCACAAAAAACTTTAACACCCCTAACCCTATCTGGGGGGGGGGGGGGGAGTTTTAATAACGTTTTATGTTAATTTTGATTATTAACTTTACCCCCAAAGAATTAAACTTTTCATACAAGCTAATTTTGACCCTTTTCACCTCCTTAAAGTTTGAATTGCCCCCCTAGAACCCCACGTCAAAAACGAAACCCTGTCCAGTAAGATTTTTAGCTTTATCTAGTTTCGAAAAACTTATAATGACAACCTTTATTGTTTCCTTAGTTTGGTATTAATGTCAATTTTCTAATACATTAACCCAAGAAATATGTTTTTTCAAAAACACTTTAATACCCCTAAATCGTCTTTTGGGCGTAGTTGCAAAAAATAATAGTAATAACCTTTATTATTTGTGGCAAGTTTCAAGTTTATTGACCCAAGAAATCAGATTTTTCCATACAAACTTCAATACCCCTTAAATCGACTTTGGGGGTTGTTTCAAAAGACTAATAATGGTAACTTTTATTGTTTATTGAGGTTGGTGTTTATGTCAAGTTTCATGTTTATTAACCCAAGATATTTAAATTCTTCAAAAAAAATAACATCCTCTAAATCATGTTTTGGGGGTAGTTTCGAAAAACTAACAATGATAGCCTTTATTGTTTATTTAGATTGGTATTTATGTCAAATTTCAAATTTATCAACTGAAGTAATAAGATTCTTCAAAAAAACTTTATACACCCCTAAATCGTGTTTTGGGGGTAGTTATGAAAAATAATAATAACAACCTTTATTATTCATTAAGGTTAGTATTTGTGGCAAGTTTCAAGATTATTGACCCAAGAAATCAGAATTTTCCATACAATCTTCAATACCCCCTAAATCATCATTTGGGGGTAGTTTCGAAAAACTAATAATGTCAATCTTTATCATTTACTTAGAATACTATTTGGGCTATCTAATTCTTTCGGCCAAAATTCTTGAAACTTTCAAGAATTTTGGCCGAAAGAATTAGATTTTGCATACAAACTTTCAACCCCCTTTTTACCCCCTCAGGGGTGGAGTTTCCAAAAATCCTTTCTTAGTGCACACTTACGTTACTTGAGGAACCTTTCTGCCAAGTTTCATGCTTCTAGGCTTAGCAGTTTTGGCTGTGCGTTGATTGATCAGTCAGTCAGTCAGTCACCTTTCGCTTTTTAACCGACTTTCGAAAAAGGAGGAGGTTGTATGTTCGACTTCTTGTATGTTTTTTTTTTTTTTTTTGTGTCTGTTCACCGATATCTCCGTCAATTGTAGACCGATTTTGAAAATTATTTTTTTGTTTGAAAGATTATGTTCCGAAATTGGTCCCATTTTAATTTGGTGAAGATCTGATGAAGAACTTCGATGATATACAACAGAACTCTTCAATAAATAACGGCAAATCTTTAGGGACTGCTGCAATTGCATGTCTGTTTATTGTTTATACCATTTCTTAACATAACATCACGCCAGTACGCTCTTAAGGGGTAAGCATATCTCTCATTTGATCGGTTTTTTTCAAGTTTCATAATATTCGGGTAATTTATTCTGGCGTTATATGATACTTACTAACAACTTGCCTATTAGGTAGGTACAACTAAAAAGTGAAAAATAAAAAAACTTTTTTACAAAAAAATACTACCGACTTCCAAATAAGAAAACTACAAAGTGAAAAATAATTTTATCTTCGGAAGTCGGTGTCCATAACGCAAAAAAATGGTACCTACGAAAGACACCGACTTCCAAAAATAAAATTATTTTTCACTTTGTAGTTTTCTTATTTTGAAGTCGGTAGTATTTTTTTGTAAAAAAAAAAATTATATAGATATATATAGATTTCGCTTTTATAGATATAGATAGATAGAAGATAGATTGGCGTTTTGTAAGGGAGGAACTTAAAGTCGTATTTTTTTTAAATATGATATATTTATTTTATCAAAGTATAGCACCATTGCTATCTATGCACTTTTGCCATCTCATAGTTAGTTCATTGATCCCTTTACTAAAAAAACCATTCGGACGGGAATCAATAAAATCTTTGAAGGCGCTTTGGACTGCCCCATCGGAGTTTAATTTTTTCCCTTGCAAGAAGTTATCCTTAAAATGGTAATCTGTTGGAGCAAAGCCCGGGGAGTACGGTAGATGTCTTAGACATTCCAATTGAAGCTTCTCTAATTTGGTAGCCGTTGGTTGTGCAGTGTGGTTTAGCGTGTCCTGAAGCAACAGTGGCCTAGAGCGATTGACCAGCCTCGGCTGTTTAGCAGCTAGCTTTTCCATCATGGTTTGCAGTTGCTGACAATAGACATCCGCCGTAATCGTCAGGCCAGATTTAAGAAAGCTGTAGTGAACGACACCAGCACTAGTCCACCAAATGCTCACAAGTATTTTCTTTTGAGTCAATTTTCGCTTGGGGCAGGATTTGGCTGGTTCACCAGGGTTCAGCCATTGCGATGAGCTTTTCCGATTATTTTACAGGATCCACTTTTCATCACAGGTAATGATTCGATTTAAAATCCCTTCATTATTGTGCCGGTTGAGTAATGTAAAGCAGCAGTCGACGCGCGTTTGTCGGTTTGCTGCACAATTCATGAGAAGGTGGAAAAGCTTGAAAGGTAAAGCTATTCCACCTTCCCAATTTGCTTCAAGTGGATTAAAACAGTTTTATCACTAACACCGCAGCTTGCAGCTATCTCGGACGTGGTTTGCGATGGATCCGCTTCCGAAATAGCCTTCAATTCCTCATTATCAACTTTGGTCTCCGGCCGTCCATGGGGCTTGTTCTGCAGGTCGAAATTTCCAGAACAAAAACGTTGGAACCAAAAACGCACTGTGTTTTATTTTTGCGACACCGTCGCCATACACATCTGTAATGCTTCGAGCCGTTTCTGCAGCACTGGTGCCACGATGGAACTCGAACTCGTAAATAACGCGATATTTCAAGTTTTTCATTTTGTAAACTGACTGGCGCAAAGAAAAAACCAAAAGAGGAAAAAACAAATGAATTACGGTTTTCCAAACACAAAAGCATGAGTAAATAGCTGTATAAATTTAAAATTGGAATTCCAATCCAAAGAGGAGATATTTGAGATCAAACTGGCCAGTACGACAAAACGCCAATTTCATAGGTACAGTCCGACATAAAAGAGTAGAAGTTAAATATTTGGGAACTAATTTTTTTCATTTTATGGCAACATCTAAAATGAGTACTTGAGCTGTCAATTCTTCTCGATCGGTTGCGATTTTCATAAGAATTTTGTGTTTTTGTTTGATATTTTTGAGTGTGGACAGAAAAACAGTGGGAAAACATGAATAAAGTAATTCGTGGAGGTGCTCGTAATATAGTTTACAAAGTTTATTTGCGGTGTATAGCCGAATTACAAGCTGGAAAGCCTCTATCTAACTTAGAAGATGTTTACCATAGTAACGCAGATTTTACTGGTAAGTAACTATTGAAAGTTGCACTAAACGTTTAAATTACAAACGATTAATACATTCAGGGAGCCAAATTTTCGAACCACATCATTTACAAATTATTTGTCTATCATTTTTAAGGTTATGCTAAGATAAACAAATAGCGTTGTAGTTATAGCGCGACTTAACAACGTTGATAGTAAGGCAAAAAAATAATGTAATTTATTGCGGATTTGAATTTTTTTTTTGCTAATCCATATTTGTTGATGCAATCGACTAAATGGAAAGAAACAATTTTAAAATATATTCACGTTTATTTACCGCGGCACTTCTTTCATCGGACTGACAGTAATTCTTTTCTTTTATTGTTTTGAGGTGTTTCTGTAAGCACAGTGTGGAGAATCGTGCAACACGGCATTCATAACGGTGGGAAATTCTCAACACCGGCCAAGCACAGGAAAGGTCGTCCCCCAAAGGTATTGGATGACTTCGACACATGTGCAATTCGGCAGAAAATTCAATTTTTGTATACCGTTAAGAAGGAGGTACCAACAATTGGAAAATTATTAGTCCAATTAAGGGAAGACATCGGCTATGAGGGAAGTCGGGCAAGTTTGCGATAACTTCTAAAAAAAAATGGATTTCGGTATAAAAATGTAAAACCAACAGACAAGCTTTGACGGAAAAACCAATTATTGCACACAAACGAGAACAATATTTAAGAGTCATTATGGAAAATAGAAATTTGTCTGAAGAGCTTCAAAGGGACATAATATATTTAGATGAAAGCTATATCCACTCCAGCTACAAGCTTAAAAAATGCTGGCAGTCGATTGAAACTGAAGGGTTTACAACAGACATCTCGAAGGGCAAGCGATGGATTATAGCTCATGCCGGAAATGATGAAGGCTTTGTTCCTGATGCTCTGCTACTCTATAGCGGTGTGAACAGTCATAATTTTACTAAATTACAGATACAGAAAAACTTATACCCAACATCACAGAGCTCTCAATCATCGTGATGGACAATGCACCCTATCACTCTGTTATAAAAATTAAAGCACCGACATCAGCTAATAAGGTTAATGAAATAAAAAAAATATTACAAGAAAACAACGTACCTTTCGATCCAGATCTAAGAAAACCCTCGCTTCTGGCACTGGTAAAAAAACATAAGCCTGAACCAGAATACGAAATATATGAGATTATTAGGGCATTATGGTCACACAGTGGTAAGGTTGCCACCATACCACTGTGATCTTAACCCTATCGAGTTAATTTGGGAATTGGTAAAGCGAAAGGTCGCATCACAGAATGTGGGTGCGAAAAACATTAAGGAGCTAACCAAAGAGGCATTAAATTTGATAACAGCTCAGGATTGGATGAATTGCTGTGAGCATGTTAAGAAAATTGAGTAGGAGTATTATGATCGTGGCAGAACATTGTACCATGACATAGACCGTGTAATTATTCAGGTTGGTGCAGACAGCAGTGACGATGAGACTGGTTCAGAAATCAGTGACGATGATCCCATGGAAGGTGTGCAGTATTTAGATTTTGATTTATTAGATTAGTTTATTTTATTAATTTTAGTTTATATTGAAAGTAAATGATTATTTAATAAACATACTTATTTAATATATTTACTCATTATTTATACCCAATAAATAAATAATGCTATTCAAGTATCCAGATCAGCTGGGTCGTACTAACTGGGTTGCTATCTGAGCGATTGTGGCGCCCTCATTTAATTTCTACTCTTTTATGTCGCACTGTAAGGACCTTATATTATGTATTTTGTACATATACTCGTAGCTGTAGACACGTAGGCTTTACAAATAAACCAGATTATACGCCAGTTCATTAATAAACTATAATAAATAAATAATAATAAATAAAGTTTATTATCAATAAAGCCAAATACAATTTTCCATCTCAATCAAACATAAAAATATCAACATATTTTATACAAAACTATGCATTATTTGAGACAGAGTGAACGTCTGTGGCTGTGCTAGTATAAACTGTGTTACAGAGACAGGCACCTTTCTCTTAGAGTACATTTAAAATTTGCTGCACATTGTAGGAGTTTTGGTAAGCATAAACTTAGTTTAATATAAGTACTTAACATTTACCATTTACTAAAATTTATGTGAGCAAGGAATGGGTGTATGTGTGGGTGTGTGTGGGTGTATGTGTGATTGTGTGTGAGGGTGTATGTGTGAGTGTGTGTGTTTGGTTGTGGGTTTGGAATATTACACAGTATAAAATAAACTATATTATCTATACTATAATATTATAAAGCTGAAGAGTTTGTTTGTTTGAACTCGCTAATCTCAGGAACTAATGGTACGTAGCCAGTTGACGGGAGCGAAGCCGCGTGGGACAGCTAGTTAATATTATAAAACTGAAGAGTTTGTTTGTTTGTTTGAACGCGCTAATCTCAGGCACTACTGGTTGGAATTGAAAAATTCTTTTTGTGTTAGATAGTCCATTTATCGAGGAAGTTTATAGGCTATATAATATCACGCTACGACCAATGGGAGCGGAGCATAAATGAAAAATGTTGCAAAAACGGGAAAGAATATTACTTTTTTGAGGGCTTCCGTTGCGTGCGCTGCGTAAACGGTTTCAGTTATGCAATCATGTATGCAGGTTAGGTGTAGGGTAGGGTAGGGTAGGTAGGGTAGGGTAGGGTAGGTAAGGTAGGTGTAGGGTAGGTGTAGCGCAGGTGTAGGGTAGGTGTAGCGTAGGTGTAGGGTAGGTACGTAGCCAGTTGACGGGAGCGAAGCCGCGTGGGACAGCTAGTATATAATAAAGATGCACCTTAAATCTGATTTCAGATGCGTTCGTAAGATTTTTTTGAAAAGAGTTTTTCAGTCTCATCGTACGTTAACTTTTGGAGAAAATTACTAACTACAGTTTTACATTTAAATCTAGGTAGGGGATATACGTTGCAGGTTTCGTTTATAGTGTTATAAAGGTGACTGCCAAGCCACGGGTAGCTTCGCCTCGCCAGAGCAGTACAGGATCAGAGCAGTGGGCATACAGGATCTTAACATCGCTTATTTTTTCCAGTAACCTTGGGTCATAGGTCAATGATGATTGTACACGTAAAGTGATGTTAACTACACAGAGCTGTCGGACAGTGAGTATAGATACGTCTTTATAGAGCTGGGTAGTCGGGTACCGATAAGGTTTGTGAAGCATGACTTTCAAGACAGCTCTTTGTGCTGCTGCTCTCAAGGCGAAGTAAATACGTTTTATGTGCACCACCCCAGACAGATATGCAATAGGTAAGAAGTGACTGTGCCAAGGCAAAATAAATAGTTTTTAACAGTCGGTCGGCAACTACTCCTCTTAGTTTTTTCATAGGGAACATGAGCTTACGAACACGCGCAACTGTCACACTGATATGCTTATGCCAACTCAATGTGTTATCGATGTACACCCCCAAGTATTTAACACAAGAGCTTCTCTGTATAGTAGGACAGCTGCAAGGGGTCATTGTAGGGTGACAACTATGGGCTTTAACGTCTGGCATACTAGGCTGTGTAGCAGAGTTCGCCGAGAAAGGGACATAGTGGGTTTTAGAGACGTTTAGCGTGAGTAAATTCAGTGAAAGCCAATCCATCACTATACCAAGAGCATTTTCGGCTGCGTGGTGAGCAGATTCCCATGTTTCTCCACTTATGATAAGCGCAGTGTCGTCTGCATATACGAGTATCTTGCAGTTTGGGATTGACAGCTGTCACAATCTGTTTACAAATAAAGGAAAAAGGGTAGGAACCAGCACACTGCCCTGTGGTACGCCAAAGGTTAGATTCTCATCGCCACTGATGTAGTTGCCTACCTTAACTCGTTGGTTACGGTTTGTTAGATAGTCTCGAAAGAGGTTTAGAGTGATGTCTCTTATTCCCAAGCTTTCTAAACCACGTAGAAGGATCGGAGTAGAGACCGTGTCGAAAGCCTTGGCTAAATCAAGATTCTTAACAATTTGGCTTGTCAGTTTAAGAACAGCATCCTCTGTTGATACGCCTCTCCTAAAACCGTATTGGTTTGGCGCAATTATGTTGTTGCATTCAAGATAGCTAAGCAATCTTTTGTTCAGGACCTTCTCCATAATTTTGGACAGTGTGGTGAGTACAGATATAGGTCTATAGTTCTCGACACGGTCACCATCCCCACCCTTAAATACTGGTGTGACTAATGCCTTCTTAAAAGTGTCGGGGAAAATCCCTTTTAAGATGCATAAATTACAGACATGCGTTATTGATAGAACAAGTTCATGTCTGGCCGACTTAATTACCGAGGCTGGTATTCCATCGTGACCAACTGCACAATTATGTTTTAATTCCATAATTGTACTATCTATTTCTGAGAAATTCGTTTCTAGTAATACGAATGAGTTACATAGAGGATTTATTAAGCTGTCAAATTCAAAGTTTGACCGAATTACACGCTGACCCTGTGCAACCTGTCTAGCAAGATCCACACCAACGTTTGCAAAGTACTTATTTATAGCATTGACAGAGGAGTTTGGATCGCTGCACATATTAAGGAGTTCTCCTGACTTACTTATGGGTGAAGTGTTCTTGTAGCTGATAGTTTTTATGACGTCCCAAGTTGCTTTGCGGTTACCGTTAGCCTTCAGGAGTTCTTGTTGGTCAAAATTGCGTTTAACAGTCTTCAGTAAATTATTACAGTAATTTCGGTATCTGGAATATATTAGATTAGCAGTAAGGTCTTTAGGATTTTGCATTGCTTTTTTATGGAGTTGGTCCCGATTTCGCATGCACCTCAGAAGGCCAGTGGTCATCCATGGTTTAATAGTCTGCTTCCTGTTAGGGACTTTTTTTAGCGTACTGTGTTGATTTATTGCGTCTGTTATAATGGAGATGAGTTTTTCCGCACTTTGATTGGGATCTGTACTAGTTAAAACACTTGAGAAATCAGATTTTTCCAAGCAGCTAATAATATCCTGTAAGTTTAAATGCCTTTTCATACTTTTAGGTTTTGTAGCATTAAGAGGGTTTCGTTCAGTGCAAAACAGGATAGGTGCATGATCAGTAAAGTATAAGTCCAGAACCAAAGTTGTGGAGAGTCTGTCTGTTTTAAAAAAGACATGATCCAGACAGTTTCCAATGCGAGTAGGGAGAACGTGGGCAGGTAGGAGCCCATGGAAAGCCATTGTATTTAAATATTCTTCAGAGTTTGGGTCATTATTATCTGGTCTAATATTTATATTTAAATCTCCAATCACTACAACAGTTTTTATTGACGCCAGGGATTCTAAAATATTATTTAAAGAGTTAAGAAAACTGTCTATATTTCTGACTGAGGGTGAACGGTATATTGCAACAATAGCCGTATCTAGACCTAGCCTCAAAACAAGACAGTTAGCGTCCTGGATAACCGGTTCAACTAACTTATGAGTCACACCAGAACTCACATAAACTACTACCCCATCATTTTGGTTGTTAAATGAGGATCTAGCTGAGGTAAAGCCAGTTAATACAGGAATATCTGTCACTTTACTTAACCAGCACTCGGAAAGTATTACTATGTTTAGGAGTTTATGAGGACTGTATTAAATGATGTAGCTGATTACTTGATTTCAATGATTTATTGCTTAGCTGAAGAGACTTTACAATAAAAAATAGTAAATCGACGCGTACAATGCTCGCGGAAGATGGTCAGGTGTGTGGCGCTCCCTGCCGCGGCTCTGCCTTATACGGAGATGGCCGGCGCAGGAACCCCTTCGCCCGCGTCCCCGCCGACGCCGTCGCTGGTGCCGCCGCCACCAACGTCATCGTTCAAGAACGTTCCAAACATCCTGCCCGGGTTGAAGCGTTGTCTTCAATCGGTAAAGGGCATATGTTGTTGAAAGCCCTTGTAATCATGCCCTTCTTGGTTTTAATCTCTGCCACCCTCGTGACGCCGTCCGGACCAGGAAACACCTTGATGATACGGCCCATTAACCATCGTAGTGGTGGTTGCGTCTTCTCTCTAATCAGAACTAATTGGTTCAATTTAAGTTCACCTGTCGACGCATGCCATCGGTTTCTCTGCTGCAACATGACAACATATTCATAACTAAATCGGTTCCAAAAGTGTTGTCGGAGATGCTCAATCCTTTTGTAGCGATCCAATCGGTTGATGTTGATGGAGTGTACCTGTGGCTGAGAAACTGATATTAGCGGTCGTCCAATTAAGAAGTGAGCGGGGGTGAGAGCAGTAAAGTCGTCTGGTGACGAAGAAAGGGCAACAAGGGGACGAAAATTTAATATAGCCTCAATTTGAACTAAGTATGTGTTCATTTCTTCATACGTTAAATGAGAAGAATGAACAATAGTTTTTAAATGTTTTTTGTAGATTTAACAGCGGCCTCTGTTATGCCATTGAAGTGTGGACTGTAGGGTGGCGTAAAACTAAACCTTATACCCTCTTGTGCAAGATCTGTTTCTAAATTTGAATTAGATAAGAATTGTGCAAGCTCATTAAAAGCTCCCACAAACGCTGTGCCATTATCTGAAAGAATGCTGTGTGGTTTACCCCGACGAGCAACGAATCTTTTTAACGCGGCCAGGTAAGCGTCTTTGGTGAGATCCGTTGTTACAACTTTAGAGGATGTAATGGTGCCAATCAAAGTAATAAAAAACTCCGAAAATTAACGAAATTAGGCTTAATATACTATAGAGAAGCTACACGCACAATGGTTGTCGGGCAAGTGTACGATGACATTGAATTTTACTAATACGTGCCGCAACGCCTATGCAAATTTTAATAATTAAGTGTTTTTACAACTTTTGCTATTTATTTAGAACAGGCGTTTACGCCTGAACATATTCCGGGCCGTTGAAAGGTAGCTTTCAACCGTTTAAGTCTTCAGCTGAGGGAAGTTTGCAGAGTCGCACAAAGGCGCGTCGCACGCAGCCCCTGGTGGTGAGGATGTCTGCTACTCTGGATATCCCGTCAGGTCCAGATATGAGGCGAAGTACGCGGCCCAGTTTCCAAGCGAGAGGGGGCGCGTTGTCGTCAGCTAGCAGCACCATATCTCCCACGTCTAGCTTTGACGTGTTTGTCCGCCATTTTGTCCTTTGTTGTAACTCAGAAAGGTATTCCTTCTGCCATCTTTTCCAGAAATGTTGCCTCAGCTTCTCAAGGCGCTCATATCGTCGCAATTGGCTTTCCTTCACGTCTTCCAGGTTTGGTGTTGGCAGAGCGATCAGCGGTCGGCCAATGATGAAATGTCCTGGGGAGAGGGAAAGGAGGTCGTTAGGACTGGATGAGAGAGGGCACAAGGGACGGCTATTGAGGATTGCCTCCACTTGTGCGAATAAGGTAGAAAGTTCCTCGAACGTCAAGTGACATTCGCCTAAAACTCGTCGTAATAAATGTTTTGCCGATTTAACCCCGGCCTCCCATATGCCACCAAAATGAGGAGAATAAGCCGGAATGAATTTAAAATTGATAGATTGCTGACTTGCAAAATCAACTAAAGGTTCATGGTTCTGTTTGATGAACGAGCCTATTTCTTTCGCGGCAGCTACAAAATTAGTACCATTGTCACTGAATATTTCAGTTGGCTTGCCACGTCGAGATATAAATCGTTTTAATGACATTATAAATGCATCCTTGGTTAAGTCACTAACTGCTTCAAGGTGTATGCATTTGTAACGAAGGCAAACAAAAAGACATAAATAACATTTTACAATGCGACAGCCGCGTCCTTTACGGTTTACTATGTAAAATGGGCCAGCAAAGTCAAGGCCAACGGATAAAAATGGATAGTCTGGCGTTATTCGTTGAGACGGTAAGTTGCCCATTTTAGGTTGCAAAGTTGTACCCTTTAAACGCCTGCAGCGTACGCAGTTATTTACTGTGCGTCTCGCTAGTATCCTACCATTAATTGGCCATATCGTTTCTCTGACAGTAGCCAATAACATTTGAGGACCGGCATGCATGGTGTTAATATGTTGTCTAATAAAATAAAGTTTTGTTAAAGTATGCGCTGCATGAAGTAATATTGGATGTTTCTTTTCGAATGAATAACAGGACGCATCGATTCGTCCACCGACACGAATTAAATTGTATTCATCTAAGAAAGGCGATAACGCTAATAACTTACTATTTTTATTTAATTGTTTACCAGTTACCAGCAGGTCGTATTCAGTAGAAAACGATTGACCTTGGGAGATAATACAAAGCGAGCGGAATGACTCACGCAACTCATTAGCGGACAATGTGCCAACTCGTTTGTTATGTTTATCTATCTATATAAATAAAAATGAATTGTTGTTCGTTAGTCTGATTAAAACTCGAGAACGGCTGAACCGATTTGCATAATTCTTTTTTTGTTTTGGTCGACAGAATACAGGGAAGGTTTAGAAACAAAAAAAATGGGGAAAAAAGGGTAGGGTAGGTGTAGGGTAGGTGTAGGGTAGGTGTAGGGTAGGTGTAGGGTAGGTGTAGGGTAGGTGTAGGGTAGGTGTAGGGTAGGTGTAGGGTAGGTGTAGGGTAGGTGTAGGGTAGGTGTAGGGTAGGTGTAGGGTAGGTGTAGGGTAGGTGTAGGGTAGGTGTAGGGTAGGTGTAGGGTAGGTGTAGGGTAGGTGTAGGGTAGGTGTAGGGTAGGTGTAGGGTAGGTGTAGGGTAGGTGTAGGGTAGGTGTAGGGTAGGTGTAGGGTAGGTGTAGGGTAGGTGTAGGGTAGGTGTAGGGTAGGTGTAGGGTAGGTGTAGGGTAGGTGTAGGGTAGGTGTAGGGTAGGTGTAGGGTAGGTGTAGGGTAGGTGTAGGGTAGGTGTAGGGTAGGTGTAGGGTAGGTGTAGGGTAGGTGTAGGGTAGGTGTAGGGTAGGTGTAGGGTAGGTGTAGGGTAGGTGTAGGGTAGGTGTAGGGTAGGTGTAGGGTAGGTGTAGGGTAGGTGTAGGGTAGGTGTAGGGTAGGTGTAGGGTAGGTGTAGGGTAGGTGTAGGGTAGGTGTAGGGTAGGTGTAGGGTAGGTGTAGGGTAGGTGTAGGGTAGGTGTAGGGTAGGTGTAGGGTAGGTGTAGGGTAGGTGTAGGGTAGGTGTAGGGTAGGTGTAGGGTAGGTGTAGGGTAGGTGTAGGGTAGGTGTAGGGTAGGTGTAGGGTAGGTGTAGGGTAGGTGTAGGGTAGGTGTAGGGTAGGTGTAGGGTAGGTGTAGGGTAGGTGTAGGGTAGGTGTAGGGTAGGTGTAGGGTAGGTGTAGGGTAGGTGTAGGGTAGGTGTAGGGTAGGTGTAGGGTAGGTGTAGGGTAGGTGTAGGGTAGGTGTAGGGTAGGTGTAGGGTAGGTGTAGGGTAGGTGTAGGGTAGGTGTAGGGTAGGTGTAGGGTAGGTGTAGGGTAGGTGTAGGGTAGGTGTAGGGTAGGTGTAGGGTAGGTGTAGGGTAGGTGTAGGGTAGGTGTAGGGTAGGTGTAGGGTAGGTGTAGGGTAGGTGTAGGGTAGGTGTAGGGTAGGTGTAGGGTAGGTGTAGGGTAGGTGTAGGGTAGGTGTAGGGTAGGTGTAGGGTAGGTGTAGGGTAGGTGTAGGGTAGGTGTAGGGTAGGTGTAGGGTAGGTGTAGGGTAGGTGTAGGGTAGGTGTAGGGTAGGTGTAGGGTAGGTGTAGGGTAGGTGTAGGGTAGGTGTAGGGTAGGTGTAGGGTAGGTGTAGGGTAGGTGTAGGGTAGGTGTAGGGTAGGTGTAGGGTAGGTGTAGGGTAGGTGTAGGGTAGGTGTAGGGTAGGTGTAGGGTAGGTGTAGGGTAGGTGTAGGGTAGGTGTAGGGTAGGTGTAGGGTAGGTGTAGGGTAGGTGTAGGGTAGGTGTAGGGTAGGTGTAGGGTAGGTGTAGGGTAGGTGTAGGGTAGGTGTAGGGTAGGTGTAGGGTAGGTGTAGGGTAGGTGTAGGGTAGGTGTAGGGTAGGTGTAGGGTAGGTGTAGGGTAGGTGTAGGGTAGGTGTAGGGTAGGTGTAGGGTAGGTGTAGGGTAGGTGTAGGGTAGGTGTAGGGTAGGTGTAGGCTAGGTGTAGGGTAGGTGTAGGGTAGGTGTAGAGTAGGTGTAGGGTAGGTGTAGGGTAGGTGTAGGGTAGGTGTAGGGTAGGTGTAGGGTAGGTGTAGGGTAGGTGTAGGGTAGGTGTAGGGTAGGTGTAGGGTAGGTGTAGGGTAGGTGTAGGGTAGGTGTAGGGTAGGTGTAGGGTAGGTGTAGGGTAGGTGTAGGGTAGGTGTAGGGTAGGTGTAGGGTAGGTGTAGGGTAGGTGTAGGGTAGGTGAATGTTTGGTGTTTTTATGGCAAAACAAAGTTTGCCGGGTCAGCTAGTTTTTTAAATTAAATATGAATCTAAGAACGTAAGCAAATGACCGTTCTAACCTAGATAACGATGAATATTTTTCAAAATCGATAATGGGTGACTTTATGACTATCGGATGCGCCTTTAATTCGGGTACTATTTCTAAGTCTTTTAGGTTGGATTTAGGCCATTCGGTTTCGTTATAAATTAAAAAACAAGGCCCTGTCCACCAGAGTGATATCGACGTTAGTCGCTTAGCATGCACTCCTCTTGATAATAAATCAGCGGGGTTTAAATCTGTAGGTACATATCGCCACGCCGACGATGAAGTTAATTCTTTGATTTCCGTGATACGATTAGCCACAAATATTTTTAATTTACTGACGTTACTACGTATCCAGCACAACACTACGTTTGAATCACACCAGTGTATTAGTTTGTCTGGCTTGTACCTTAATGAATCTACCACTGATTTTACGAGTTGAGAAGCGAGTAAGGCGGCGCACAGTTCCAAACGTGGTATGGTAGTACTTTTTAGTGGAGCTACTTTAGACTTTGCGCACAATAGTTTAACCGTGACGTCACCGTTAGCGCTGATCGTTCGCATATAAATACATGCGCCATACGCATAACTTGATGCATCACTAAACGAGTGTAATTCGATGACCTTTGGTGAGTCACCTAAAACTAACCTCGGTATGCGTAGATTGTGCAAGTATTTTATGCTTTCAGAGAAATCGATCCATTCTTCCTTTATATCTTGAGGGACAGGCTCGTCCCAGTCAAGTTTAAGTTGCCAAAGCTTTTGTAACATTATTTTTGGCCTTATTACAATGGGACCTAATATACCTAATGGGTCAAATATTTTGAACGCGTTTGACATAATAAATCGCTTAGATATAATATTATGATTAGTGTCGTGGGAAAATCCCTTTATAGGAAAGCTCAAGGTATCACTGGCAGGGGCCCAGCCCAAGCCTAGGGTGCTTGAAGACTCACTAAAAATGAGCTTGTCCTGCTCATTGATAGCAACATTATCAAATATGGACGGATGATTTGTTTTGTATTTTCTTAAATTAAAACATCCTGACCTTAATGCCTCAGATAGAGCGTTTTGAATATATTTTAAATGCTGTGGATCATTTGATCCAGTAATTAAATCATCGACATAGAAGTCCTTTTGAATGATGGTGCGAATTAGTTCATCATTCTGTTCTTGACCTACCTGCCACAAGCAACGTGTGCTAAGGTAGCTTGCACTCGCTGTACCATAAGTTAAAGTGTTAAGTTGAAGTGTCTGAATCGGTTTAGACTCCTCGTCTCTCCACAGAATGAGCTGCAAATGCCTATCATCTTTGTGTACGAGCACATTTCGATAGAATTTTTCTATATCGCCCGTAAGTAGGTATTTGTATTGCCTGGAGCGTAACAAAATAGAAAAAAGAGTATCTTGTACTGTGGGGCCTACCATTAATATATCATTAAGGGAACAACCAGAGGAAGATGAAGCAGACCCATCAAACACTACACGAAGTTTTGTGGATTCACTTTCCTGCTTTAAAACTGCGTGATGGCATAAATAATAATTAGGAATTAATATTTCATTATTTAACAAAGATAAATGACCTAGTTCGGCGTATTCCTTAATAAATTTATTATATTCTATTTTTAACATATTATTACGTTTAAATCTCTTTTCTATATTTAGGAATCGCCGCTTAGCTAACTTGTAGGTATCACCTAAACAATCAACTGAATCCTTAAGGGGTAGTTTTACGCAAAATCTACCTGAGTTAGTTCTTGTGGTATGAGTAATGAAATGTTTTTCACAATAAGTTTCACTTTCACTCATAATAGATTTTTTGGGTACTTCTTCTAATTCCCAAAATCTACCTAGCATTTTTTCAATACCCTGAGTACCATCGTTGTTTTTAGACACTACGCTATGGTTACAGTGTACGCTTTGATGCGGTGTTGTTGAGTTAATGGGACCGGATACTATCCAACCTAATTGCGAGTTTCGTAGCTTAGGATTATTGGTTCCCAAAGAAATCTGTTCGTTCCCTAAAATATCCCAAAATATGTCGGCACCTATCAAAACATCTATGTCGGCAGGCTGATTGAACATAGGATCAGCCAATTGGATATTTTCTGGTAATTTTAGGGCACTAATATCGACGGGAATTCTCGGTAAACGACCCGTCAGTTCCTTTAAAACGAAGCACGAACAATTTATATTAAATTTATTATTTAATGATTGCAATATAATGTTGCAGCTTTCAGTGACATTATTTGCTTGTGTGTTGCCTATACCAATGACCTTTAGCGAGTCAATATGATGGGACTTTAAAGATAACCTTATCTTTAGGGATTCGGTTACAAAAGAAGACTGACTGCCACAGTCTAACAACGCACGAACTTTGACCTTTTGCTGGTCAAATGGGTTCGATACCTCGACCATGGCAGTAGATAATAAAAGATAACTTGTGTTTTTATTGCAATAACTAGCTACTATCTCATCTGATTCCTCAACGTATGCAGTCTGAGTTGTCAACGTTGGCGGACGGTGTAGCAAGCTATTATGCCTTTCGTTGCATTCAGGCTCTTGACATGACCTAAAGCGACAGTTATTAACAGCATGACCTTGTCTGAGACAGTTAATGCACAGTTTATACCTTGTCACGTCTGACATTCGCTCATCAATGCCCTTAGCCTTGAAGGCTGGGCAATCGTAGATACGATGGCAGCCGTCACAAACAATGCATGTGAAACCCTTTGGTTCCTTATGCTTAACATTACTACTAGTGCTTGCAAAAGACTTAACCGTATTAATTGGCGTCTTATTTTGACTATGTTTATGTGTTTGGTTATTGTTGGGAGTAGAACGCTGAGGCGTCTTAGAGCCCATAATATTATCAACATGATTATTATTTCGGTGTGCTGACTCGAGCACATTAGCACGATCTGTGATGAATTTAAAGAAATGCTCTAATTTCGGTCTTCCGCTCACATTACTGGTACGATATTCTTCCCATTTTAATAGAGTGTGACCATCCAACTTTGCTGATAAAATGAATATAATCAAGACATCCCAATTATCCGTTGGCTGACCTAAACTAACCAACGCACGTAAATTCTTGGTGATGTGATCGACTAAGTACCTCAAAGACCGTTCTGACTCGCGTGGAAGCTGCTTTATATTCAATAAAGAATTGAGATGATGATTAATTAATATGTCATTATTATCGTAACGATTGCAAAGCAACTTCCATGCTTCACTGTAATTCTTGGATGAGATCTCGAGATTAGAAAGGACTCGAGCTGCATCGCCTTGCAAATATGAGTTCAAATAATAATATTTATTAATATCTGGAATACGATCATTATTGTGTATCAAACTTTCAAATGTATCTTTGAATTCAAGCCAGCGGAAATGATCACCATTAAATCGTTGAATTTGGATTTGCGGAAGCTTCAAACCTAAACTAGGATGATCTTCAGAACAGCATGTAGTATTATGAACGGAATGACGTCTTAATTCGAGTTCAGCCTGTCTAGAAAACTTGGATATTAAATTCTTAGCAGTAGCTATATTAATCACTATATCCTGTTCAATATTATCACGTTCGTCAATTTCAGCATCAATGTTATCAGGATCCAGAACCTCTATTTCAGTCTGCAAATCGTCAACCCTGACTGCTAAAGCTTCAAACTTAGCAAGCTTTATGTTCAACTCTGTCAATTGAATTTCATTTAACTCGCTTTCGCTTGAAATACTACTGAGGTAATTTTTAAATTTAGTGATTTGTCCTTTGGCGGACGCCCTCTTCGTAAAAAGTTCTTTAAAACGCTTATTTTCAGCCATTGCAAATAAAGAAAAAAAAAATAAGATTGACTAAGTAATAAATGGAATGGGCTCACGTTCCTCGTTTCGGTGTCACCTGAGAAGCAGAGAAGCTGGCCGAGCACGCTCAGCCGCTAACGCTGCTAGTGAGCTGCGGGGGACTTTGACCCCGCAACCGACCCACGCGGTCTGTGTTCTCGCACTCGCGGTTAGATCTGAAATAGTCGGCAAATCTCGCTTAACTTTGAGTAAAAACTAATGCTGTTCTAATGTTCCTATTTTTATTGTGAACGGAACGACAAAGATACAACAAATTAACAGAATTTATGAATTTTATATTTTTCTTTTTTAGTTAAAGGGATAGATATTATTTGGAAACAGTAGCATATAAATTTTAGGTATTATTAGAATCGTTTTAATTGATCTGATGCAACTTCTTTAAGATTTTGTTTTAATTGACGGTACATGGAAAAAAAAAATAGTTCGGTATAATTTCGCAATTAACGGAATATTTAGAAAATTTGTAATACCTAATTTACTCGAATATACCTTGATTCACACAAATGGAATGCAATAGTCAATATTTCAAATAGGTAAGTAATAGGAAGGATAGACAAAGGATGGACACTCAACTTTGGTACGACACGATGACGCTCCGCACGAGGTGATGCTTTAGCGGCACCACTGGCTCGAAGGCTGGCTTCTTCAATTGTCCAGACAGCAATTCCCCACACGCTGGACTCTGTGGATTTTCGATCTTCCACAGCAGGCTTCAAATCTTGAGGTTGCTGCCGCGCACGCGTTGTCGCGATGCCCCAATCCAAGTCGTTATTTCGTAGATTTACATTAAATAGTCGCGATTTTTACTAGTTCTCCTCATGGGCCACCATGTTACAACTTTAGAGGATGTAATGGTGCCAATCAAAGTAATAAAAAACTCCGAAAATTAACGAAATTAGGTTTAATATACTATAGAGAAGCTACACGCACAATGGTTGTCGGGCAAGTGTACGATGACATTGAATTTTACTAATACGTGCCGCAACGCCTATGCAAATTTTAATAATTAAGTGTTTTTACAACTTTTGCTATTTATTTAGAACAGGCGTTTACGCCTGAACATCCGTAACAAGTTCCAGATGGACAGCTTTTACTGCCAAACAAACAAACACACAGATATACGATTTAATAAATCTGGTACCTCTACCCTTACGGTCAGCTATTAGCATTGGCCCGGCGTAGTCAACACTACAATTATAAAAAGGAAACTCAAGCTGTGTCCTCGTGCATGGAAGCTGACCCATGACTGGTTGCACCGCCTGAGTTCTAAATCTGAAACATTTGACACATTCTCTGAATATACATTTAGACAGATTCCTGCCTCCTAAAGGCCAGTAAGTTTGACGAATGTGTGACAAAAAGAGTTGTGGCCCTGCGTGCATAAGTTTAACATGTTCACAACGAAATAATATTTTTGTAATGTGATGTTTACTATCTAACAATATGGGATGTTTAATATCGTAACTATAGTTAGCGTTACCTAATCTGCCACCTACGCGAATGACACCCTGATTATCCAAGAATGGAAATAGTGAAACTAGCCTATTTTTTTTAGATAATGGCTTTTTTAAACTAAGTATTTTGTATTCGTCAGGAAACATTTATATTTGACTAATACGTAACATGACCATACATGCCTCCTGCAATTCGTTACATGACAAATGACCGCACAATCTGTCATTAGGATTTTTTAAGTTGAAAATAAACCTAAGTATATAAGCAATAATACGTTTCAATTTGTTTATATTTGATTTATTACTTATCAACCGACTGATAACTGATTGAGTTGATTGATAATTATCTAATAAATGAACTTTAATTTCCGGTATGTTGGAATTGGAACCTATATTTGGCATTTTCGGCCAACAATCTTCACCGAAATTTAAAAACTCTGGGCCTGACCACCACAATGAACAGGTGCCGATTTGATCGGCCTTCAGCCCGCGGGATACTAGGTCCGCCGGGTTCTCTTTCGACGACACGTATCTCCACGAGTTTTCTCCGGTACTTTCTTGAATCTCGCTGACACGGTTACGCACAAAAGGCTTTAATTTAGTCGGCGATGTAGCTAACCAACATAAAACTATCGTGGAATCACACCAGTAATAGATTTTATTTATTTTAATAGTTAATGAAGCTACTACCTTAGCACACAGTCTTGCTCCCAATAAAGCCCCACATAGCTCAAGACGGGGTATGGTTGTATTTTTAATGGGAGCGACCTTGTTTTTTGAAGTTAAAAGATTAATGGTCGTTGTACCATCTTTATTTAGGCATCGTACATAGACGCATGCCCCATAGGCACATTCAGATGCATCTGTAAAAATATGTAAGTCTATTAATTTATAGTTTACATCAAATGCATGCCGTGGTACCTTTAAATTATTCAGACGCGATAACATTGTAACGAACGACAACCAACGTTCTTGTGTGTCATTAGAAACTGGTTCGTCCCAGGAACATTTCTCTAACCATAATTTTTGCATTATTACCTTTGCCAACACGACACATGGCCCCACTAGGCCTAATGGGTCAAAGATTTGGCTAATACTAGATAAAATATTACGTTTAGTTATTTTATTACTTGGAGGTAGATTTATAAAAAAAGTTAATATGTCTAAATCGCAAACCCAGTTTAAACCCAAAGTTTTATAACTGTTAGGAAATTGGTTACGATTTAAATCGAGTATGTTGTTGTCATTAGGATCAAGACATGATAATATACCCTTCATCACCTGTGGGCTATTAGATTGCCATTTTCTTAATTTGAATTGAGCTGAAGCGAAAATCGAGCTCACCTCCTTGCATAACTGAATAGTGCCGGACTCAGTGTCACAGCCACCAAGATAATCGTCAACGTACATGTCTCGTTGTATAGCTTGCTTTACGCCATTGTTTGAGGCCTGTGAAGCGAGACTTACGAGTGACTTCGTCGCTAAATATGGTGCAGAAGCTGTGCCATATGTTACTGTGTTAAGAACATATGTCTTTAGCGGTTCAAATTGATTGAATCGAAATAGAATTTTTTGTAAGGAACGTTGAGATTCATTTAATTCTATTGCTCTGTACATTTTTTCAATATCCGCTGATACTACGTATCTATGTTGCCGAAAGCGTAACAAAATGGAGTAAAGATCGTCCTGCACAGTGGGACCAATCATCTGTAAGTGATTTAAAGAAATACCTGAAGTCGTCACAGCTGACGCGTCAAAAACAACTCGTAATTTAGTTGTGGTACTTTGCTCGCGCATAACACCGTGATGCGGTAAGTAGTAACTTATGATATCATTAGAATTATTATCTTCAGACATGTGCCCTAGTTCTAGGTACTCGCGCATAAAATCAATATACCTGTTTTCAAATAAGGGATCACGATCGAACCTACGTTCCAGCGAAAGAAATCGAACCTTCGCCATCTGATATGAGTCACCTAACGCTTCGGGTGACTTTTTAAATGGCATTTCTACAATGAAACGGCCATCTTTACCACGAGTAGTAGTGCGTAAATAATGTTCCTCACATGCACGTTCCTCGGCTGACAACGAATGTTTATCAGATATAGAATCCAGCTCCCAGAAGCGACTCAGTTCAGTTTTTATTTCCTAAACGAAATTACATACTGGTTGGTCACGGGATGGACTGGGTTGAGCAATATACCCAGAGATAAGCCATCCTAATTTGGATTCATATAATCTTGGTTGACATTTGCCTAAATTGATGGTGTTAGTACCCAAAATATTCCAAAACTGTTCAGCACCTAGTAATATGTCTACGCTTGACGGTTAATAATAGTGAGGGTCGGCTAGACAGATGCCTGATGGCAGTGGAATAGTACTAATATCAATTAATGTCGATGGTAATGATTTAGTTATCTCTGGTAATACAAAACAATCAATTGTTGTTTTGTAAGTACCTGAATAAGATTCTATGATTATAGAACAAGACTGTGTGCTTTTACAAGTTTGCTGGTTAATACCCGTTATTTTGGAGTTTACGTTACGTTTAAGTGAACCCAGCTTACCACACAGCTCCTTAGTTATAAAATTGGCGGTGCTTCCGTTGTCCAAAAGCACCCTCGCCACGTGATGGCTGCCCTTGCTGTCTCGCACCTTCACCCGTGCTGTGGAAAGCAATACGGTGGAAGAAGTAGTATTCTGTATGGTTTTAGTTGTTAATGTAACATTATCCGTCATTTGATTACTAGCAGGCGGCTCATTATTATTGTCCATGTGTAAAAGCGTGTTATGTTTAGCCTTACAATACTTGCACCGTGACCACAATTTACATTTATTTTCGGCATGGCCCGGGTTTAAACAATTAAGGCAAACATTATATTCTTTAGCCTTCTGATTACGTACCTCTGAAGAAAGTTTACGAAAACTATCACATTTAAATAATACATGACTTTGTTTACACATTGGACAATTTGAGCTCGAACCTTTATTTGAACCACTATTATCGTTTGATGTTAATGCAAAGTTTTTTTGTTTATGCATTTTATTGTTCGAGGTTTTGTTTTTATTAATGTCGGATTCCTCAACTGATTCTAATAAGTCGGCCCTGTTATTCAAAAACGAGAACAATTGTGATAATGTAGGTGCCTCGGATAACGTATTTCTAAATTCTTCCCAGTGAATATAAGTTTTAGCATCTAACTTATGAGCCACAATATGAATAACCAAGATGTCCCAGTGTTGCGTCGGTTGACCTAAAATTGTTAAAGCCCTCAGATTTTTTGTGGTTATATCGACCAGATAACGTACCGCTTTACTAGACCCCTTTTCTATCTGTTCGACATTAAATAACGATTGAACATGATTATTCACCAAAAGGCGATTATTATTATACCGTTTCGTCAATAGATCCCAGGCACTGCTATAATTACCAGAATTAAAATCCAAACTTCTTATAATTAAGGCAGCAGCACCTTTTAACGAGGACCTAAGGTAGTGAAATTTACTTATATCATCCAACAACGTGTTTTGATGTATCAATGAATCAAATGTGTCTCTAAACTCAAGCCAATGTTGATAGCTGCCATCAAAATGCGGTAAACTAATCTGCGGTAATTTCACAACACTATGTTTAGACTGTGTGACATCGTTATCATCTGAAGCTTGTACGGAACTCACCAAAACGCTGGCTCTTCGCTCGCTATGATGACGCCACAACTCGCGCGCCGTGGACACCAAGGAGAAGTATTGGTTTTGAAAGGCTTCGCGATCACCCAATGCCTCGCCAGGATCCTCCATCAGCATTTCGATCTCCCCCTGTATTTTATCATAGTCATTAAAAAGTAAATCCATTTTATCAAGTCTAGTTTCTAGTTCAGCCACTTGTAGTTCGCTTAATTTAGCACAAGAAACGGCTACATTTAAATAATTGCTAAAAAGCGTAAGCTTAGCCTTGCAGCTTGCACGTTTCTTAGTTAATTCTTTAACTTTAGTCTCCATAATTAAAGTAAAGATTGAAAGAAAAGTAAGAATTTAGCAAACAACGCGATGAATAATGCACTGCATATGCGAAGAAGCGACCGGTATTGACCTTGGGTTAGTGAGCGGTCAAGCTACCGCGTGCACGTGCAAATCTATTTCGTAATAAATGCTCTGCAAATAATTACGCAGCGATGTAATGAGTTTGAGCATTAACTAGGCATGAAATATGTGATTTGAAATGAATGCGATGACTACAAAATATGGGAATGAAAATGGAACAGATCAAATGGCCAAAATAAAGCTTGGATAAAGTTTAGAAAGTATGAAGGTACGGGAATGTTTAAATGGAACGACACACTAATTTATTACCGATCTGTAGCCACAGTTCTCCGTTCTCGTTGATTTCTTCTCACGGAGAAATGTGTGCGCCACGTTATTTCCTGCACTGCAAACGCCGTTCGTCTTGAAATTTTCTTGCGAAGGACCAATTTGTTTAGGAGTTTATGAGGACTGTATTAAATGATGTAGCTGATTACTTGATTTCAATGATTTATTGCTTAGCTGAAGAGACTTTACAATAAAAAATAGTAAATCGACGCGTACAATGCTCGCGGAAGATGGTCAGGTGTGTGGCGCTCCCTGCCGCGGCTCTGCCTTATACGGAGATGGCCGGCGCAGGAACCCCTTCGCCCGCGTCCCCGCCGACGCCGTCGCTGGTGCCGCCGCCACCAACGTCATCGTTCAAGAACGTTCCAAACAATTATATCACACTTAACATCCATGGAATGTATTAAGAATTGAGGCTATCAAAGTTGCGATTTAGGCTTCGGATGTTAACATGCAGTATGTTCAAAGTTGGTTGGGTAGTGTCTACATGCTTCGAACATTGGTCCGGCAAACTCACATACGACCGTGAGATATTAAATGATTCCACAGAATCAATAAATTTATTTAGGTTCCCGAATTTATGATATTAAATATTAATGACCAGTTTATGTTTGTGCTGCAGATTATCATGTATGTAAGTACTGTAGTGTAGAATTTGGAATTTAGTGTGTTTAGTCTATTTACAACAAGGGATTTGTGATAATGTTTGGTGTGAATGTTTTGAGTGTTTAACTGTAGTTATGTTGAATTGTGATAAATTACAAATTTAGTTTCTTACGAGAAATTAAATAAACTAAGGTTGTTTACAAGGTGAACTATTTTAGCAAAACACAGTGAAATACTGAGCCTGACAGCTTCTACAATAACCGATTTTGGATATAAATAAGAAATAATTATTAAATATTGGCTAAACAGGTTGGGTACATTATTCTGTAGGTATCTGACAAACGACAAGTTCGGACAAACGGGAAAAGAAAAACGAAAGGAACGGAAAAAGGGACAGATGTATCTCACGTGTATACATCTGTCACTTACTCGATCTCAAATTGATACCACTCTAAGAGCTTATGGTCACCCGCCAGATCTCACAAGCAACTGTTTCAAACAATAGACAGACATGTAATGATACCATTAAAGTAAACAAAAATATTAAATATTCTAAAAAAAACATAACTGTACAAAGAGGATAGAGATACGGTCTCATTGTGCATCAAAAAATTCGTCCACATCGATGTCAACGTTGGATGGCAATGCTGCCAGCGTTCTGGGCTCGGCAATCACTTCTTAGTTGTTTTTTTTAATTTGTCGCAATGCAAGGCAAAATAGCCTAGTTTAAAAAATCCTGTAGGTAATTTTCATGTTAATTACATTCTTTTGAATTCATTTCATTGTTAATTAATCTAAGTACCTGGGCGATCGAGCTCTTCTCGGGTGAAAATAGAAAAATCAACGTTTTCAAAAAATGAAACCTAGCTAGATCGATTTATCGACCCCGAAACCCCCTGCATCTGTCAAGAAAATCTTGGGATCTGTTTCCGAGATTCAGATTATATAAATATATACAGACATATATTCAAGAATTGCTCGTTTAAAGGTATTAGATAGTCGTACTGCCTAAGGGAATTGTCACACTGGTAAACCTTTTATTTATGCAGATAAAGAATAGCAATAAGGCTCGAGGACTAGGTAAGGGCCGGTTTCTGAATTCAGTATTAGGATTAAAAACGTGTCAAATCCTACTTCAATGCCAAAATAAGAAAGGTTTTCAGGCTAAAGTAGAGTTTGATATAAAGATACCTCAACTTCTATCAGACATAGAAAAAACTTTTCTTTACAAAAAAATAATAATTGTGATAAATAATTGTGATAAATAACTTGTTTTTTGGCAGCCGGTGTCAAAAAAAGTAGAAAAGAAAACAGGAACACCGACTGCCGAAAAAGAAGGTATTTTTTACTTTGTAGTGTTTTTATTTGGAAGTCTGTTGTATTGTTTTTGCAAATAAGTTTTATTTTTCACTTTTTAGTAGTGGTAGGTACATATGCCCATAGTCATGCCAGAATTGATTACCCGGATACCATGAAATTTGAACGTAACCGGTGAAACTATTGTGAACCAGGGTGAACTGTACACATCTGCGTATACTTTAGAGCGTACCGGCGTGATGTTATGTTATCAAATGGTGTAACAAAGAAACAGCATGCGATTGCAGCAAGTTCAAGAGCTTTGCCGTCAGTAGGTTGAAATTGGGGTTTCTGGATCAGATGAGATCCAGAAACACCCAATTTCAACCATCATTCATTACATTCGAATAGTAAACCCAATTTTAACCATCATTCAATGCATTCAAATAGTACACCCAATTATAGCCATCATTCAATACATTCGAATAGTACACCCAATTATAGCTATCATTCATTACATTCGAATAGTACACTACATTTTAACCATCATTCATTACATTCAAATAGTACGCCCCAATTTCAAACATCATTCATTACATTCAAATGAATGCATATTTATTATAATAGTAACACACAGGTACCTATTGTACATTTAAGTACGACGCAGCAGGGCATTGTGAATATGGAATGCGCTCATATGTTGCCCACCACTGCCTTTTATAGCGTAGTGGCTATTTGTGCTTAACTGTTCTATTAGTAAGTATTTTATGAGGTATAAATAAAATGAACTATACTCTTTTTAGTATTATTTTATTTTAATTACGACATTTTACATATTTTGGATAACAAACAGTATTTAATTTTATTAAATTTATGCTTTGGGGTCGATTTCATCCTGAATTCTGGCTATTATTTCTCTCGTACTGGAATAGATATCATCAAATAATATGGATTTTACAACATGTTGAACACACACATCAGCTTCACAATTACACATCGGCTGTTCGGACTTTGGGAAACTGTCAGTATCGTAAATCTCAATCTTGATTATTTTTGTCCCGCGACTGACAGGTTTCTTTATATATTGAGAAAACGTTTGATCTGTTTTTGGTCTCTTACGAGCAAGATCCAACGTTTTCTTTCCAGTTGTTTGTTGAACTGCTGGTTGATTCATAGGTATAAAATTGAAGAGGTCTTCCGAGTCCTGGAAAAAAGAATTAAATAGGTACAACTGCTATAAAAAGCCTCACGTCTCAATAAAATATTATGTTTGAAACAAAGCATCATCATCTGCCTAGCCTTTTTCCCAACTATATTGGGGTCGGCTTCCAGTCTTACCGGATTCAGCAAAGTGCCAGTGTTTTACATGGAGCGACTGCCTATCTGACCTCCACAACCCAGTAACTGGGTAACACGGTACCCCTTGACAAGACTGGTGTCAGATCTCAAGCTTCTGACTGCCCGTACGACTGTCAAAGATCTTCAAATGACAGCCGGGACCAACGGCTTAACGTGCTTTCCGAGGCACGGAGGAAACTCGGTATGTTGAAATGGTCACCTATCCATGGACCGATCTCGTCAAGCGTTGCTTAACCTTGATGATCGACCCGTGCGGCTGTTATTATTTAGCCACGAGCTCCTCTGAAACAAAGCGTTATGTTGAAATAAATATGTATTGGTGTACTAGTTATCATAACATCACACCTTGTTACCCTGAAGGATTGTGCAGAGGTGTGTGTCAATATTTTATTTGTTGGATAAAATAATGGTAAAGAAAATATTATAACACTTACCGACATTACGTGAAGTTCTACTCAGTCAGGACAACAGAATATAAGTACCCTAACGAGGGTCAGTACTCAGTTGCAGAAATTAAATGATCTATTTTAAGTTTTTCCATTTATATAAGTATCATTTAATTTTTATCAATAGAGTTCAAAATCGTACGTTTTTGCTAGATGTTGATATTTCGGACAAAAATGGTATGATGTAATTGAAACCCCGAGACATTTCGGCGCCAAACATTTTATTGTTTACCGTAAATTTATACTGATAAAATAAATACTACTGTACGTTTGTTCACTGTTATTGTTTTATACATTTTATTGAGAAGATTCGGCAGGCAAAATCATCGTATGTAAGTAGTATGTCAATCATGATGACTTTGCAAAGTAAGTTGTAATTCTCTATATGGAGATGGAACAAAACAAAATAGCAAATCGACATACTATTGTTACACCTGGTTTTGCCTAGGTACTTTTATTATGTCGTTATCCAAACTTATACTTTTCAAGTTACCTACAGAAAGGTAGTAGCAGTAGTAAAGTAACGTGGGTACGTAGGTATATCTGAATGCTGGATTTGAAGACATGATTTACTGAATCGATGTGATATGGTTTATAGTTCAAAAGTATTAAAATTAATTACTGGCAGATATTCGCAGAAATGTGACATCCCCCAATCCGTACTGACAAACACATCACCGTAATTTTCTTGACACAATCGGGTAAAAATTATTGTAGTAAGCTAATTTAGTTGTAATCATAAAAATATACGTACAGAAGGTCGGCTCCAAACACAGAGCGATAATGCACATCCACATAGATACGTCCTCACGACGATCTATGATCAAGTCGGTTGAACCGCGAACGTCAGTCATATCGACCAATAGCAAAACGCGAGCGAGTTTCATCACTTCACGTCTATGGGTGCACACATTATCGTTCACTGTAGGGAGTTAGCCTTCTGATCCTAACTTTTTGTATTGGATCAGCATAGTATTACAATATTGAAGACAACTGACACAGCATTTTAACAACATGCGCCCTTTTCCATATTTGGGATAATATGACGTCGATTTATCACTATTTAAGAGTCTAGCAGCTGAAGTTCAACCGCAAAACACTTCTTCAAGAGCTAGCGGTATCATCGATATACGAGCATAATCAGCAGCTACACGCTTTCGCAGATCCTCTATAAGATGTAAGTTACTTTGTTTTACATAAGTTTGTTTATCTGTGTACATACAGTCATTTTATTACTCAATCATTGTAATATTCAATCATACTACTATTCAATCATTCTAATATTCAATCATACTACTATTCGGTAATTCTAATATTCTATCATTCATCAAATGAGTAATATAATAAGTCAATCTTAATAGATAAACCAATAAAGTATTTCAATTATTATCTTAACTAATAATAAAAATAAAATTTTCTCTATTTTCAGGTCCAAGCAAATGGCTGACCAGTTGTTCCCGTCTTCGGATGAGTCGGTAGTTGACGCCCCAGTCAAGACCGGCAAAAAGAAGCGAAAGATTGCAGATAAGGCATCGGGCAGCCAGTCTAACACTAGTAAGAAGGCTTCTAACTTGAGAGCTACGGTACGAGATCTCTTCGGGACGGATAGCGACGATGACGAACTGGATCGCAGCGCCGGTAAAAAACAGCACCTATCTACTCCTACGTGACACGTAGATTACCCAATGGTTTCTCACGTCAGATTGATGAAGAGAAAACTGGGAGTTATTATGTTGAGTTAAAAATTTATAATAGTGAGGAAATCGACCGGGTACCGCCAGTCAATCGATGGCGGCACTCCGTAATAACTATTAAAAATAAAACCAATTCGGGCACTGAGCCCTAGAAGCATTTAAATGCATTTATAAAGGAGACGAAGAAAGAATTTAAAAATCGTACACCCACTTTTATAAGCTCATACCAGTAGAATAAAGTGGTTTTTGTAAAACTTTATAATCGTATTTAATCTAATAACTTGCTATTAATCTCTGTATAATCATTAACCTATATCTACATTTTAATTATTCTAAGATACATTTGTATTTTAAATGTAGTTTTGTTTAATTAAATGTATATTTTATACTATGCATATTTTTTTTTTCAGTTGAATCACCCTCTACTGGTTCACCATCAAGTTATATTTATTGTGATAAATGTAAAATTGAGATACCAAAACATGAATACAGATATCATAAACGAACTAATATCCATAAATCAAATTGTTTGATGAAGTCTAAGTTTGAGCATATTGATATAATAGCTACAGCATTTAAAAACAGAATAATGACATATCGCTTAAACCCATCTATAGAAGACGAGTACCTTCTATCGGAGGCGTTCTTGGATGGTAAGCGAGACGATATTTATAAACTAATTGAGTTATCATTATTATTACCCATTTTTTTAACCGACTTTCGAAAAAGGAGGAGGTTCTATGTTCGACTTCTTGTATGTTTTTTTTTTTTTTTTTTTTTTTTTTTTTTTATGTATTTTCACCGATATTTCCGTCAACTGTGGACCGATTTTGAAAATTCTTTTTTTGTTTGACAGAGTATGTTCCGAAATTGGTCCCATTTTAATTAAGTGAAGATCTGATGAAGAACTTCGAAGATATACAAAAGAACTCTTCAATAAATAACGGCAAATCTCTCGGGACTGCTGCAATCGCATGTCTGTTTATTGTTTATACCATTTCATAACATAACATCACGCCAGTACGCTCTTAAGGGGTAAGCAGATCTCTCATTTGATCGGTTTTGTTCAAGTTTCATGATATTCCGGTAATCTATTTTGGCGTTATAGGAAACTTACTAAACAACTTGCCTATTAGTTAGGTACAACTAAAAAGTGAAAAATAAAAAACTTTTTTACAAAAAAATACTACCGACTTCCAAATAAGAAAACTACAAAGTGAAAAATAACTTTATTTTTGGAAGTCGGTGTCCATAACGCAAAAAAATGGTACCTACGAAAGACACCGACTTCCAAAAATAAAGTTATTTTTCACTTTGTAGTTTTCTTATTTGGAAGTCGGTAGTATTTTTTTGTAAAAAAGTTTTTTTTTATTTTTTTTATTGAGTTATCATTATTATTACCCATATTTGTTGAATGTAGATTGGATAAGATTAAGCCTAAGTTAAATGATCATAAAACATCTCGTAATAAAGTAATTTGGGGGGAAAGGGACAGCGATCAAGTAAACATGTACTATGAGTTATATAATAGTAAATTGAAGCTAATTGATTACCCCCAGGAATTTGGTCTGTGTAGTAACAAAAACTGTAATAATACTCAACACAGACAAATTTTGGACGAGATGTATGGCAATATTGTTGCTATTTTGTCGGAAGCCGCGATACAGAGCTATGTGGAAACTCGGACTCATAGACATGTTGGCCGTGTTGTCGGGTGGAATAAGCACGTACGAGAGGCTCACGCGAGGGCGAGGCTTAAATATCAGCTTTGGTTGTGGCATAACAAACCAACTTCTGGCGATGTCTATAACGACATGTGCCTTACACGAAAGGTGTTTAAAAGCAAACTTGTGTGGTGTCAGACTCATCAAGAACAAATTAAGCTTGATATTATAGCTTCGCACCGTAAAGCCAACAACTTTCAAAAGTTTTGGAAGGCTACTAAAAAGTTCGATGTTAGGCCTGGCCTTCCTGTGAGTGTCGGGGGTGCTGACCAGCCGGACACCATTGCCAACATGTTTATGGACCACTTCAAAGTGGAGTCTCCACTGGGCTCGTCGTTGCGAGTTCTCGATGACGGCTGCTGTCGTGATTCTGATCTGGTTCGTTTTTCGGCCAAGCAGGTGTCTAGAACAATTAAGAAGATGACGAGAGGGAAGTCCCCGGGTCACGACGGTCTAAGCATTGAGCACTTGCAACATGCTGGTCCTCACATGGCCAGGGTACTCGCTATGTTTTACTCACTGTGCCTGTGTCACTCGTACCTCCCCTGTGATCTCATGCGAACTATTGTCGTGCCTATTGTAAAAAACAAAACGGGTGACGTTGCTGATAAGTGTAACTATCGACCCATCTCTCTGGCTACTGTTGTCGCGAAGGTGCTCGACAGCCTGCTGGATGCACGATTAGATAGCCTTTTAAAATTACACGATGCACAGTTTGGGTTCCGTAATGATCGTGGTACTGAAAGTGCGATTCTCGGACTCAAACATACGGTGCAATATTACACTAAACGTCGGACACCAGTGTATGCTTGCTTCTTGGATCTCTCTCGTGCCTTTGACCTGGTATCCTACGAGGTGCTGTGGGAGAAGTTACGGGAGAGAGGTTTGCCGGCGGAGCTGTTGCGTATCTTCCAGTACTGGTATCACAACCAGACTAACAATGTGAGATGGGCCGATAGATTGTCTGTGTCGTATGGGCTAGACTGTGGGGTTAGACAAGGAGGGATAACATCACCAAAGTTGTTTAACCTCTATATAAACGATCTTATCGTTGAGCTCAGCAGCAAGAAAATCGGATGTCGCATTGATGACGTTAGTGTCAATAACATCAGTTACGCTGATGATATGGTGCTGCTGAGCCCAACGGTTAGGGCGCTTAGAGAACTTCTGACATGTTGTGAGGGCTATGCTCAGAAGCATGGCCTTATCTACAATGTCAGAAAGAGCGAGTACTTGGTCTTTAAGGCTATCGGTGGTAAGTGTCCGGAATACGTGCCCCCGATTTAACTCAATGGGAATGAGTTGGAGCGAGTGTACCAGTTTAAGTACTTGGGTCACTATGTCACCGACAGCCTTGATGACCGGGTAGATATCGAGAGGGAACGTAGGGCGCTGGCAGTCCGCTGTAACATGTTGGCTCGCAGGTTTGCACGGTGTAGTAAGGCAGTAAAAATAACACTTTTTAAAGCTTATTGCCAAATATTTTACACGTGCAGCCTGTGGACCAACTACACTCAGCGGGCTATCAGCGCCTTACGGGTCCAATATAATAATGGGTTTAGGATGTTGATGGGGCTGCCCCGTTTCTGCAGTGCATCAGGTATGTTCGCGGAATCTCGCGTCGATGATTTTCATGCCATCGTCAGGCAGAGATCTGCCTCTTTGCTCTGCAGAGTGCGGGCTAGCTCCAACTCCATCCTAAAAACCATAGCTTGGAGGTACGACACTCCGTTATTAGGGGATGTTGTTCTGAAATGCATTCGGAACAACAACCTCGTCAGTAAATAAATTATTTTAATATTAGTGTAAGTTATTTTAAGAGTGTACTAACATAGGTATAAGTTTTTCTCGTTTACTAACCCATATGGATGTTACTTGTCCGAAATAAAGACTATTTTATTTTATTATTTTTATTATTAAAACATAAATGTATTAAAGTTAACTTCGAGCTGTTTTCTTACTATGTTGTACCTCAATCAGGTGAGCAGCAGCTGAAGTCATTTAATACAAAATACGAAGTTATTTATAAAAGTACTAATTTGGATGAAATTTACATAAATTTAAGAGAGACTTTTAAGATGAAATTAACTGAATTTGAACACTGCGAATCTGGATGGTCATTCACGTCATTAAGTCATTTAGAAATAAATATAAATAAGTATTCTCCCATGAGAGGTGGTTCTTACATAGAACTACCATCTGTTATTAAAAATACAAAGAGCTGTATAAACATTAATAATAACGATGAATATTGTTTTTTATGGAGCATCTTATTATTTCCAGCTAAAAATAATGTCTGTAGGCCAAGCTCATATCCAGATTTTAGCACGATATTTAATATGAAAAAGGTGTCATTCCCACCATCCGTTAAAGACATCAGGTTGTTTGAAAAGAATAACAGTGATTTAAGTATTAATATTTATGGATTGGGTGAACATTACACTGTAACTGGCCCTCTTTATATGACAAATTGTAAGTAACATAAACATATTAATTTATTGTATTTCGAGAAAAATAACAGAGCTCATTATTGTTTGATATAGGACCTTTTGCGCTTAGTGAGACGTCAAGTTTCCCACCATAAAGGTCGAATGTATTTATGTGAGACATGTTTGCAATTTTTTACTAGTAAAATAAAATTCCAATCTCATGCCTGTTCAAAAATTTTAACATTATTACCAGATAAAAACAGCACGTTACAGTTTAAACATTTTGAGAGACAACAAAAATCAATTTTGTTATATACGCGGCTTTTGAAAGTCTATTAAGCAATTTTAATGAAGAAAACACTAATAAAAATACTATAAAAAATAAGTTGCATCAGCCTTCATGTTTTGCATATTACGTATGTTGTTCACATGACAGTAGCTTAAATAAATTTGTTACTTATCAAGGAGCAGACTGTGTACAAGTGTTTGTTAAGAAATTAATTGAAGAAACCAAATCAATACATGAAATTTTGATGACTGAAAATGTTATGAAACCAATGACTCCAGAACAAATGAATAATTACCGTAATGCAAGTACATGTCATATCTGTAAAAAAATATTATTTGATGACAAAGTGCGCGATCATGATCATATTACATCAGAATATAGAGGTGCAGCTCATTCACACTGTAATTTAATTTATAAAGTCTGTCAATTCATACCTATCATATTTCATAACTTATCTGGCTATGATTCCCATATTTTTATCAAGGAACTGTCAAAATATGATAGCGAAATAAAAATAATACCAAAAACAAAAGAAAAATATTTATCCATTACAAAAATCATTAACACTGGATGTAATAAACCTTTGCAAATTAAATTCATAGATTCATTCCAGTTCCTTAGCACAAGTCTTGATAATCTAAGTAAAAGTTTAACAGACACAGATTTTTTATATTTAAGATTACATTTTCCTGACGACACAAAATTTGAATTAATACGAAGGAAAGGTATTTATCCATATGAATATATTGATTCGTGGTGTAAATATAATGAGACACAACTCCCTCCAAAACATTGTTTTTACAACAGTTTGCAAATGAGGCATATAACTGATAACGAGTATGAACATGCGCAAAACGTTTGGAATTACTTTAATATTACTAGTCTTGGTGAATATACCGATTTATATGTTAAGTGCGATGTATTATTATTATGTGATATATTTGAAAATTTTCGAAAAATATGTCTTCAGCATTATAATCTCGATCCTGCATACTATGTAAGTTCACCTGGTTTAAGTTGGGATGCTATGCTCTTTTACACAGGTGTTCAACTAGAGTTGATTCATGATTTAGATATTTATAAGATGATAGAAAATGGAATACGTGGTGGATTAGCTCAGTGCTCTCACCGATATGCTAAAGCCAATAACATTTACCTCCCTCATTTTGATGATTCTAAACCGTCAACATATTTAGTATATCTTGACTGTAACAATCTTTATGGATATGCAATGACAAAAAAATTACCCATATCAGATTTTAAATTCATGACAAGTTCCGAAATAGACAATTTTTGTTTATTTGATGTACCTGACGATGCTGACTGATTACATTTTAGAAGTTGACATCATGTATCCAGATAATTTACATAATTTACATAGTGATCTGCCTTTCGCTCCAGAAAAGTTCATTCCCATAGGAGGGAGGACTAAAAAGTTAATCGCGAACTTGTATGACAAATACAACTATGTTATACATTATGTACATTTAAAAGAATGTCTTAAAAATGGACTTGTGTTGAAAAAAATTCATCGTATAGTTCAATTTAAACAAGAAAACTTTTTGAAAAAGTATATAGACTTAAATACTCAACTGCGTCAATCAGCTATGACACCATTTGAACGAGATTTCTTTAAACTTTTAAATAAATCAATATTTGGAAAAACTATTGAAAATAAACGAAAACAGGTTGATGTTAAATTGGTAACTAAGTAGAATGATAGTAAGAATAGAACAAATAAAACAGTAGGTGCAGAGAAACTAATTACAAAACCAAACTTACGAAGTATTTGTGTTTTTAGTGAAGATTTTCTTGCAGTTCAATTGAATCATGAAAAACTTGTTTTAGATAGACCTATATATATTGGTTTTGCTGTACTGGAATATGCTAAACAACATATGTATAATTTCCATTATGAATTTATTAAAAAAAAGTATGGTAAAAATGTCAAACTGTGTTATACAGATACTGACAGTTTATTATATTTAATACATACACAAAACCTTTATAAAGATTTGAATGATAATATATTGAAATTTGATACTAGTAATTTTGACTTTAATAATCCTTATTGTATACCAAAGTTAAACAATAAAATTCCCGGCTTGTTTAAAGATGAATTAGGTGGTGATGTAATAACCGAATTTACTGGCTTAAGAGCAAAACTTTATTGTATTAAATCATTAAAAACACAGATCAATAAAGCTAAAGGAGTATCAAGACCCATTACAAAAAGTTTGAAAATATCCAACTATAAGAAAGTTTTATTTAAGAATATTACTTTAAAAGGTAAGATGAATATGAGTCAAGCAAACATGTACAGTATTCACAGGTAGTTAATAAAGTAATTTTAAATAGAATAGATGATAAAAGAATTGTTCAACCAAATCAAATAAACACATTACCTTGGGGTCATTGTGATTGCATATGTTAGAACTTTTGTGTTTTACAATGTAATCTGCTATGATTTATTTATTATGCATGATTGTACGTTAAGTTAGTTGTATTTTGTAATGATAAAAAAAAATTATATTATAAGTACAAGATTTACCTAATAAACTATATATTTTACTCATAATAATTGACTTTTCATTTATTTTCTTATGTAAGTACAATCGAAGCAAACATGAAATTGGAAACAACTATTAGAATTAAAAATTATTGATTTAAAAGAAGATACACTTTCTTTGAAACACAGAGTGCTTTTTCATATAAACTACTTTATTAGGTGATTAAAAACACAGTACCTATGTATAATAAATTGTAACTTTATTTAACTTCACATTTAATTAAACATTATCTTATAATTACACTACACTTAAAGTCTGTTTGAAGCTGAACTTAATTTTTTAACTATTTTACCGACGAGATATTCTGTTTCATCCATAATTTCATCGTAATTGTCCTTGACTTGATACTGAACATTCACACAAGCAGTGTCACTGCGGTCAACACAATTGTCACTTAAATCATGAATAGTTATTTTTATTAAATGGTGTGCTTTTCCTGGCTCCTTGCGAATAACAAAAGATAAAGAAGATGTATCTAATAGTTTGGATAAGGTAATTTTAGAATTTAATTTCGACTTCTTGTTTTTTCCTTTTGTTGATCTTTCTTGAGTGTCCTTGACTTTATCCTCGTGATTTTCCTGGAACTCAGTTTGTTCGACACTGTTCCCAGTTAGTTCTTTTGTTAAATAGAATGAATTAATAATATCATCCATAATATCAAGATCTTCCATTTTCTGAAATAAAACATAATGTAACAATTAATTTAATTATAAATAAGTATCATAAGACTTGGAAAATATATTAATTATTTAGTTACTTACGATTATAAATAACAAGGTTAATTAATAAGAATAAAAGCTTGTTGATCTGCTCAGTTGATGACATCGAGTCATAGATTCCTCATTTAAGTCCACTTTATATAACATAGGCCGAACCGATCTCAACTTTCAATGCATACCTATGATAGTGCCTATATTTAATTGTATATATGCGTAAGTAAGTCAGAAATTAAATTAATAGTCACGATGAGGTTGACCAAACAACCCACATCATTAAACGTTAATAATATAAATCTTGATGACTCTGCTCCTCAGATAAGACATAGCGTTCTATTACCTAATTCAATTCGCTGTATAATATGTGGTCCATCAAATTGTGGTAAAACTAACGCAATGATCAGTTTGTTATTGCATGAAAATGGGCTCAAATTTAAGAATCTTTACTTGTATTCGAAGACAAATTTTCAACCAAAATATCGTTATTTACGAGAAGTCATAATGAGAGTACCTCAGATTAAGTTTTTTGAATTCAATGATGGGAAAGATGTCATAGCTCCGAGTGAGGCTTTAACCAATTCTGTTTTTATTTTTGATGACGTTGCATGTGAAAATCAAATAAACATTCGTAATTATTTTTCTATGGGTAGACATAAGCAAATCGATTGCTTTTATTTATCTCAAACTTACTCGAAAATCCCGAAACAGTTGCTACGTGACAATGCAAATTTTCTAATAATATTTAAACAAGATGATGTGAATTTAAAGCATATTTACCAAGAACATATTAGTTCTGATATATCATGGAATCAGTTTATAAATATTTGTAAAACGGTTTGGAGTGACCCATTTAATTTTGTTAGTATCAATAAAGACTCATCATTAAACAATGGAAGATATAGAAAAAAATTCGATCATTTTATTCACTTTGAATGAAGTTATAAATTAATTTCATACATCAAATTAAATTAGTATTAGAGTGTCCTTAGTCAAATACAGTACCATTTAAGAAATACTTAATAACATGGATAAAAATACTAAAATGGAGTTATTGAAGTCTGTCGACTCAATAAAAAACAAATTAAAACAACTGAAAAATCAGGAACATGAAATTAGCTTATCGTTTGATAAAATGCTTAAACCAGTTTCGGAGCCCCTTAAAACCCTAGTGAAGTCAAAAGTATTACTAGAAAATATAAAAAATAACGAAAATAAAGCATACAAATATTCTGAAGCATTCGAGTCAGATGAAAATAGCACAAGCTCTTCTGCTATGTGTGACGATTTTTATGATGCTGAATTAAAGTCTGCAAGCTCTCCTGAAAATGAAGTGAGAGATAACTTCGAAATTTCACTAGATCGCGATGATATTTATGATATTCATGATGGTTTAAATATACCATTTGGGACAAGAAAACAAAACAAAACTTTAATGATGGGTAATTCAGTAGTAACAATTTAAAAAATTTATAGTCTGGATAACGATAACTTATTATTGATTAAAATCGGAGACAAATCTTACAATTTAACACCTGGCCTAAAAGAACTCTTACTTCGAAGAAAACCTAATTTAAAGTCAATATCGAGCACAGATAAACTTGTCTATAAGGACATATTACATCATACAAATGCTCATAAGAGAGATTTTAACCCTAAGGGTCAAATAAGAGGTGACAAAGGAATTAAGTATCGTGAAATAATCAAACCATTATTTTCCGATACTTCTAACTATAAAATCCAGACAAAACTTGGAGGCAGCTTGCCAAAGCTTAAAAAATTTAACAAGGACACTGACTTGGTTTATTGGGACGATCCCAATGAATTAGTTGAGAGATTGAAATTATTAGTAGCTTCAAGAGATGCTGGTAATACAAATCACGATAATGAAATTTTATCAATAATTGAAGAATTAAAAGAAGCCAACATAATTAAGGAATAAATACTATTACTAAAAAGATTTTGATTCAGTATCACATAGTCATTCGTGATGAACATTGACAAATTTCGTAATTATCTATATACCTTCATTGTATGAATGACACAAAAAAATGTGTTGTTACTTCAGCGTAGTTAAAATAAAAGTGAACATTCTTAGCATTGTCAATACGTAATCATTAACACGCTTTTATTAGCTTGGTATGTATGTATCTATGTATCAATGTAACAGAATCTTTGAACGTGATTTTCACCCACTTCAAAACGTTGGATTGATTTGAAACTTTGCACACTTATCAAGGACCGATGACAATGCAATAATTTAAACAGTTTGTCCCATTATCCTTACCATTAAAGCGTGTTTTTTAGTTTTTAGAACTACAATTTTTTTGAGTACTAGAATAATTAGTTTCTGAAGAATCTGAATTATAGATAGAAAATTAATAAAAAGAAAAAGTGATACAGAACATTTCTGAAGATGAGCAAGGCTGATGTGGAAAATGAAATACATAAAAATGTAAGGGTGAATTTTACGCGACGAAATGTTATTATGAAAGATATAGATGATCTACGGCAAGCAGACTTAATTGATATGCAATCAATTTCAAAAGAAAATAAAAAAAATAGGTTTATTCTTGCAGTTATCGATACATTTTCGAAATACGCTTAGGCGCTTCCTTTGAAAAGTAAGAACAAAGACGTTGTATGTAATACCTTTAAGATTTTGTTGGATAAGGAACGTTGTCCTAAAATTCTGCAAACTGATAATGGAACAGAATTTTATAACAATAAATTTCAGAAACTAATGAAATCATATCATATTAATCATTATTCAACCTTCTCAACAAAAAAGGCATCGATAGTTGAGAGATTTATCAGAACATTGAAGTCTAAATTATATAAAGAATTTAGTTTAATAGGCAACTATAATTGGATAGATAACACCCTAAAAATGTTATTTATAAATACAACCACACCTACCATAAAACGATTGATGAAATCCCTGCAAATGTGGACAATAATAATAAAAAACGCATATTAGAAAGATACATGCGGTTGATAAACAAAGTTAGACAAAAAAGGAGTAAATTTCAAGTGGGTGATTATGTACGTATCAGTAAGTACAAAGGAATATTTGAAAAAGGATATACTCCCAACTGGTCGACAGAAATATTTAAAATTCGAAAAATACAAAACACAACTCCTATCACCTACTTAATTGATGATACAATCAGAGGTCAACCTATTTTAGGAGCATTTTATGAACAAGAACTTCAGAAAACGAAACATCCTGACGTATATCTAGTCGAAAAAGTTCTAAGAAGGAAAAAAAATATGGTTTTAGTAAAATGGTTAGGTTTACCTTCTACTGAAAACAGCTGGATTAATAAGTCTAATATATTAAAATAAAAACTAAAAGGTACATTATTTAACATTTCAAAGTAACCGCTAATAACCATCACGTATTTATTAAGAGTTTTATCCATGTTTCTTCAGTCTTATGATGTGTATTGGGGGGAGAAGTCTTCTCAATTGGCTGTGGTGTGTCACGTACGTCACGTTTAGATCTTAGTTTAAGTTAAGGTAGATAAGCTATGTCCATAGTTATATTATAATATATGTCACGCACGGACTAGGTATATATTACACTAATAAAGGGAGTCTGGGGTCTTCAGTCTCCAGTTGACTCATGGACAAGTACACGACATGGTATTTACTTAACCCCTCCTTCCCTCCACATCGCATGGCGACCCTGCCAGTCGACTGGACGGCGTTATAGTTGCCCGACCGGGATCTCGTCGGAGTCACTTCAGTCGGCTTCAGTCAGTTTCTCGACAGTTGGTTAGTCACAGGCCATGGGGAGCACGTCATCCAAGGAAGAGGTTATTATAGCCCAGACAGCAGCGGGTGGTTCAAATACCGCGACAGTAACACAAGAGCAGATATCCACCATCAACGCGATGCTGTTGTTTATCGCCGTGTGTTTGGCGATTGTCATCATTGGCGTGGCAGTCCGGCTGTACAGGAGGTGTCATCAGAATTGGATCGAAGAGAAGATCAATCAGCGTGAGGTGCAGCGAGCTGTGCAGATGGCCTGACCGGGAGCTGGCGGAGCGACAAGAGGAGTAAGTGATGTGATTTGAACTTAAGTGTAGTGACGAGTATTTTCGGTCATCTATCAGTTAGAGACATTAATTTTAAATGGAAGTGGAGTTAACGTCACTGTTTGTACAGCTTAAGTTATTGAGGGAATCAATTGTCAAGTTAGGTCCCAGTAGGCGGAAAGGCAAAAATTTTGATGGAAAGATAAGCGAGGTAAAAGCCCTGTATTGTAAATTTAAGTGTGTAGTTTCTAAGTGTAGCAAATTTTCGGAGGAATTAGCACAGCTAGTGAGTAAAATAGAAAATTTGTATGTAGACACTATTAAGTTTGAAAACGGTACCGGAACCGATACAGAGATGGCGTTGGAAAGGTTTTCATTGAAAACGGCGGTTAGCTTACTCCCGAAAATGAATGGGGATGAGCAGGTAACCCAAGATTTGATTGATGCCATAGATTTATACAGCTCTATGTTAGAAGCGGCTGATAGTGCTCATTTAATTAGATTCGTGCTAACTACACGACTTACCCAGGGGGCTAAGATGCGATTGTCCTCTACTTATACGACTGTAGACAGTCTTTTAACGGACATGAAGAAGCATTTGTTGACGGTTAAGTCAGACGTTGCAGTGCAAGCCAAATTTGCTCACGCTAGGCAAAATGATAGGTCGGTCACGGATTTCGGGGCAGAGATAGAGAAGTTAATGGTAGATTTGACTATTTCTCAAGCCGGGGAAAATTCGGAAGCTTATAAAATTTTGCGGCCTTTAAATGAGAAGTATGCGGTTAAAAAGTTTGCTGACGGACTTCGTAATCAGCGTCTTGGTACAATTATTACGGCACGGAACTTGACTTGTTTGAAAGATGCTATCAGGGTAGCGGAAGACGAAAATTGTGCTTCGTCGGGTCAAGTCATGACGTTCCAGCGGTGGTCCGCGGGTGGTAGTTTTTCTACGGGAAATAGGGGTCGTGGAAATAACTATAGGCGGCACGCTGTAGGTAATGGATACGCGCAGCAAAAAACAGCTGTTGGGCGTACGTACCAAAATGGAAACGTAAGGTATAGTAGTGGAATGCGCGGTCGTAGCAATAGTACTCATCGTGGACGGCAGACTCAGCAAGGTCGACAGCGCGTAGCGTGTCTAGAGCACGTGCGGGGCGATGCTGACTCAAGTGCAGTGTCAATGTCACGAAGTAGCGAAGGCAGACAATTGAATGAAACGCAGTTTTTTCGAGGCTAAGCATATTTTAGCTTGCAATAGTGTTAACTGGGTGAATTTTCTAGCAAATAATGTGGATTCGGAATGGTTAGTCGATACGGGTGCGTCGATATCGGCGATAAAAAGTAATTTCTTGAGGAATAATGCTTTGTGCTGTAAAGTAGTTAAGGAAGAATTAGTGATTAATGGTGTAGGGGGTAGTTTACGGGCTATAGGTTATGTATATTTGACGTTGGAATACGAACAATGTTCGTTCGTGCATAAGTTTTATATATTCGATGATTTGCCATGTAGGTCAGTTGGCATATTAGGCCAGGATTTCTTGCAGACGTATAGTGGTATTATAGACTTTTCGGGGAACAGGTTATCTCTAAAGAACCGTGAGCAGCGGACGGTTTCGATGCCACTTAAATCCTATAATTATTCTTTAACTATTTCTCCGCATTGTGAAATGGTTAAGTATTTGCCCGTTAATAGAGCAGAAGATTGTGTAGTGTTTAGGAAAGAGTTGCGCGAAGGGGTTTTCTTAGCAAATGTAGTAGCTAGACCTAAGAATGGGATGATGCCCATTAGGATTTTAAACACAACCACGGAGGAAGTTGTGTGTAGTATGTCCGATGTAGAAATCTATCCGTTAAGTGATTTTAATTGTTGTAGTTTTGCGGAAACAGAAGTAAGTGTTGAACGTGTTAAGAAAATATTTTCTTTGCTTAATCTTGATTATTTGAATGCCGAGGAACGGTTGTCAGTTGAGCAAATATGTGCAAAATATCCAGATATTTTTTATATTCCGGGAGATAAATTGGATGTCACGGATGTATATGCGCAGTCAATACGTTTGAAAGATAATGTTACTCCAGTTTACAGGAAACAGTATAGAATACCTTATGTACAGAAAAAGGAGGTTGATAGGCAAGTGCAGGAGATGCTGGATAGTAATATTATTGAGGAGGCGGTTAGTGAGTGGTCTAGTCCTGTTAAATTATCCTATTATAGAGAAGGAGTTATTGGCTATAGTATGGTCAGTTAAATATTTTAGACCGTATTTGTATGGACGGAGGTTCGTTGTAAAAACGGATCACCGGCCACTATTATACTTGTTTAACATGACAGATCCATCAAGTAGGTTAACTAAGTTTCGTTTATGTTTAGAAGAGTATGACTTTGAGGTCGAGTATATTAAGGGGAAAGAAAATGTATTAGCTGATGCACTTTCTAGGATAGTAATTTCAAGTGAAGATTTGAAAACCATGCGTGAAAAAACTATATCCGTAATGACGAGAGCGCAGTACAAACAGTTGGAAGAACCAAATGTTTGTGATACGGACTCTGTGGTATCTAGGACTGATCACCCTAGGATCGTGGAAGTTCTTAAAAAACAAGGAAATGACATTGAGATATGTTTGAATGAGTGGGAGAAGATGTTACGTAACACTAATGGTGAAAAAATATTTTCAAAGTCGCGCAATTTAATGTATATGCCAGAAAACTCGAGTATTTACGTAAACTATGAATCTTTATCGGCATCATCGCGAGACGAGTTGTCGAGAGACATAGTCACTTTTTGTATTGAAAAGGGCATAAAAGAAGTTATTATTTTGAAAAATCGTTATAACGTTAATTTTATTACAAAAATGGCCAAATATTTGAAGGAAAATAGTAATTCGATATGTGGAGATTTTAGAATATGTGTAGTGAAGGGTGTACGGAAAATAGAAGGGGCAGATGAGAAGAGAATTGTTTTAAATGATTTTCATATTTTACCTACGAGTGGTCATTCAGGAATACGCAGGATGGTGAATAATATAAAGAAATATTATTATTGGCCGTCAATTGAGAAAGATGTAGCGGAGTACGTTGGTAAATGTGATAAGTGTAAAAAACAAAAGTTTTCCAAACATACTAAAGAACCAATGACAGTTACTACCACTGCATCTTCATCTTTTGAAAAGATTTATTTAGATATAGTGGGGCCACTTGATAGGGACAAAAATGGTAATGTTTACATATTAACTCTTCAATGTGAACTTACGAAGTTTGTGGAGGCTTATCCACTAAAAAATAAATCCGCAAATGAGGTAGCAAAAGCGTTGGCAGAAAATTTTGTGTTGAGATATGGGATACCGGGAACAATTGCTACGGATAGGGGTTCTGAGTTCATTTCGAAAGTAATGGTAGAGCTATGTAATGTCTTGGGCATCAATAAAATCTTATCAACGTCATATCATCATGAAAGTATAGGGTCTTTGGAAAACGTTCATAAAACTTTAGGTGCTTATTTAAGGATACAAACAGATAATAATCCATCATCGTGGAGTTCTTGGATTCCATATTGGTGTTTTTCTTATAACACAACAGTTAATACTGTGACTAAGTATACGCCTTATGAATTAGTTTATGGTAAAATTTGTAGGTTACCAAGTAGTCTTCAAGGTGAAAGTGTTGAACCTTTGTATAATTTTGATGATTATCCTTTAGAATTTAAATACAGGTTACAAAGGGCTCAAAATGATGCAAAAGAAAATTTGGTATCAAGTAAGTTATCAAGGAAACATTGTTATGATAAGAATCTTAATTCTATAACTTATAAGGAAGGTGACTTGATTTTGGTAAAAAACGAAGTAGGCAATAAGTTGGAGTGTATTTATAATGGACCATTTGTAGTTGTAAAGGACGAGTCACCAAATGTAATAATTAAATATAAAAATAAGATAGATGTAATACATAAAAATAGGACGAAGTTATACTGTAAGACTTAGGATGTAAGTTTAAAAATGTAAAGAGATGGGAAAAAAAAAAAAAAACAATGTAACTTAGTTTTTTTTTTTACTTTAGGAAGGGTGATGTGGTGTGTCACGTACGTCACGTTTAGATCTTAGTTTAAGTTAAGGTAGATAAGCTATGTCCATAGTTATATTATAATATATGTCACGCACGGACTAGGTATATATTACACTAATAAAGGGAGTCTGGGGTCTTCAGTCTCCAGTTGACTCATGGACAAGTACACGACATGGTATTTACTTAACCCCTCCTTCCCTCCACATCGCATGGCTTATAAATCATTTACCATTTGAATTACACTTATCAGGATACAATTATTGCGGTCCTGGTACAAAATTAATTAAAAGGCTTACACGTGGGGAGATAAAGGTGTTAATAAATTGGACGAATATTGCAAAGAACACGACATTGCCTATCATAAGTCATCAAACTTAGACGATCGATATAAAGCAGATATCGTTCTATTAAAAATGGCGAAAAAGCGAGCAGTTGCCTCTGATGCGAGTGTAGGTGAAAAACTTGCAGCACATTTAGTGAGCAAAGCTATGTTAACAAAAAATAAAACTGGTGCTGGTCTAAAAAATAGTAAACGCAATAAAAAATCTTCAAAAAAAATTACGTCTGGAAATGGTGTTAAAAATAAATTAAAAAATATTATTACTAAAACGAAAAAACAGATGCGAAGATTGAAACCAAAATGCAAGAAAATGGCGATAGAATTAGCTATGGCTGCTGCTAGAGAATTAGTCGATGATTCATCTATAAAACTGCCGCGGATTATACCTATACCAAAAACCGGTGGTTTGTTACCGTTGATACCTATTTTCGCAGGATTATCAGCTGCGGGAGCCTTAGCAGGCGGCGCTGCTGGTATAGCAAAAACTATAAATGAATTCAAGATGGCTAAAGAACGTTTTAGTGAACTGAAAAGACATAATGAAAAATGGAATCACTTTGTATCGGCAAGGGACTATATCTTAAACCTCATAAAAACGGGCTCGGAATTTTCGTTTCGAAAGAAAAAAACTAATATATCGGCTACCCAAACGAGCCTTAACTAACATTGATATTCTGAAGTACGGAAATAATATTCCCTATTTTAGAGGTGTCTTTATGAGAGATGTGCTCCCTAAGCAACCTTTTAAAAAAGAATGTGGAGTTATCAATTTAGATAGTTCTAAAAGTTCAGGTTCTCATTGGGTAGCCTATGCAAAATACAATGATTACATTGAGTATTTTGATAGTTATGGAAATCTTAAACCACCAAAGGAATTTATAAAATACATAGGTTCTAAAGTTTACTATAATTATGATAATATACAACGTGATCACCCTTACAATTGCGGACACTTAAGTTTAAATTTTTTAAAGAATTTTTGGTGTAGTCAAAGAATAAAATAAACAGGATCTTCTAAAAGTGTTCAGTATACAAGCATGTCTGTAGCTGTTACCATCTCTGGAAATAAATCAGAATTGGAATCATTCTTTCATCCACCTCTGAATTTATCTGGTCAATATGAGTGCTGTTTGCTATACTTTTCAGTATTAAATTCAATACCAAATGTACACATTAATAACAACATTCTACCCGTGATCAGAATCGAATGCGATCTTGCACATGGTTCATACTGTAACGGGTTACCAAGTCACATTATTCATGAATTTGTATCTAATACTGCTATAGGTCATCAAATCATAGAAATACCGCAAAACGTTATTTACTTTCCAGTGAACAAAAACATTATTACGTCTATATCTATTAGGATAGTTGATCAATTTGGTTACCGTATTAAATTTAAAGAAGAACATAATATTCAACTACGCCTTCATATAAAAAAACAAAATGATATTATATTTTTATAAAAACCCTGTGGTTAACAAAAAACATCCTATTTCTTCTAAAACCACTAAGGTGCAAAGACGTAAGAAAAAAGTTATTAAATTGTCTAAAACAAATCAAGATTTTCTTAAAGCCTTAGGTTTCAAAATATGAATATTCTACAGATTAATGAATTACCACACTTCGATACTTCGATTGAAAGTTATGAAATCCATTCTTACAATCCCTACAATAACAGCTTCAGAGAAAACGATGAAATCAGAATTCCCATACACCAACAAGACATGTACGTGTTACCATCAGCCAGTTCAATTTACGTCGAGGGCCAAGCAAAATTCTTCGACAAAGATGGAAAACCAATTAAGAAAAATATTACATTCAGTAACAACCCTGTTATGTTTTTGTTTCAAGATATCCGATACGAAATAAATGGTATTGAAGTAGATCGCATTAAAAATTCTGGAATAACATCGACAATAAAGTCATACGTTTCAATGAATGATGGGGAAAATAAAGTTGCTGCCTTGTGGGGGTGGAACATAGATGGATTTAAAAATGATGGTAATTTTAGTGCTATTGTACCTCTCAATAAGATTTTAGGATTTGCAGAGGATTACAATAAAATTGTGATAAATTGTAAACATGAACTTATTCTGAATAGAAGTAACTCTAACTTAAACAAGCATCATAGCGACTGATGATGTTATGCATTTTCAAATAGATATACAAAGATTACAATGGCGTGTACCGCATATAAAAGTGTCAGACCGCGAACGACTAACACTTCTAAAACACTTGGAAAGAGATAAAGCTATTCAGATAGCATTTCGAAATTGGGATTTATATGAGTATCCATTGCTCCCTAAAACTACAAAACATTCTTGGTCAGTTAAGACTGCATCACAATTAGAGAAACCTCGATATGTAATTTTTTGCTTGCAAACCAACAGAAAAAATAATAAAGCTAAAGACAGTTCCCTGTTTGATCACTGTGGGGTTACCAACGTAACACTATTTTTGAATTCACAATATTATCCTTACGAGCCTCTAAACTTAAATTTCGCCGAGAGCAAATACAATGTATTATATGAAATGTATGTGAAATTTCGTCAGTCGTATTACAACTGTCCTGCAGACCCCTTGCTTGATTTGACCGGTTTCAAGGAGAAGGCCCCTCTCTTTATCATAGACTGATCAAGACAAAACGACAATTTGAAAACAGGTCCCGTAGATGTGCGGTTGGAGATTGAATGTTCAGCACCAATACCAGATAACACAACTGGATATTGTTTAATTATTAACGATCGACTTGTGGAATATAAACCTTTGAGTAACATAGTGCGCAGGTTATCATGACTGCCATTGTAGATGTTCAAGGTTTTAAAACAGAAACAAATGAATTTATCATTAAAGAAATTGCTGTATTAAGTAATCAAAATATATTGGAGTGAAGGATTTGTGTCTTACTCAAAACATCAGAATTTTACTGTAGATATTTTAAGAGATAAAAGTGTTTACACCAAAGGTTTAGAAAAAGTGTTGTGGTTAAAAAATATTTCGATTAATAATAATATAAATAATTTAGAAGATGAAAGTTGTCCTAATTTATTAAGCTTGTAGAATAAATATGAACATTATGATGATGTGTATAGTTGTATTTATCATGATTCAATATGTGCTTTAAAAAATGTAATATGTTTAAATAAATGGTGTAAAGATAATAAATTTTTTAAATAAATATTTTCTTGTTTTATTTTCACATTTGGATAGTATTTATCAGATTCCTATTCTATAATCCCTCCAATATGATTCTTTATAAGTTGCTGACAACAGCTGTGCAATGTCATTATACTTTTACAATTATCTATGACAAGATCTAGGAAGTGAGTAAACAGAACATGTCTCAAAATAATTACAACCCTCAATATGACATGTATAATGCATATAAAATGCGTGAATTTTCATTTAGTTATTATTGGGCAACGGCTGATTCAAGGAGAAGATTGGTAACGGAAATGGCTGATGCTGGATTTTTTTATTGTGGAGATGGTATAAATGATAAAGCAGCTTGTTTCTCATGTGGAGGTGTTATAGAAGATTGGGAGATTTATGATGATCCTTGGATGCAACATACTATACATTTTCCTCAATGTTTTTATTTGAACGCTGTGAAAGGAAAAGAATATATAATTCAAAATTCATGTCTCTATCACAGCATTCAATTCTTAGCACTGTAGTGTGATGGTTCGATCTTGATTATATAATTAAGTTACAAAAATTATTTTGCAAATATTTTACGAAAGATAAAAAAATTATATAAACAATATCATGCTTCGTTCAAAAAAAAAATTGATTTAGAAGGCATTTTGAAACTTATTTAAAAAAATGCTAGTGGTGAGATTATATTTACTCAAGACATGACTGATCAGAAAATAATGAATACCGGTTCATCAAAACATCAGGATAATACGAACAGGACAGAGCAAGATTCAGTAAAATCCGCCTTCGAAAATACACAATATCTCACTCTCGAGAGTGATCACGATGAGCACCTACAATTTGTTCGAGTTGGTAACGTACAGCCTGTACCCAAAAAACCGGCTATAAGTTCATCAAATCCTCATGTTGACAGTACATTAGTAACAAGAAATATTGTGCGGGATATAGTGTTTCCTGATTTAGAAGACATTCTATGCTACCAGATTCTGCCAGAAGACGAAATTCCTTCTATTTGAACATTTTTATTAGTATTACTTCCAATGCCTGTTATTTTAGAATAATATTAAATTTTATACACATTGTAAATACATACTAGGTGTGATAATTGTTTTCACATGAGTGTCGACAAGAAACTAAGTAAAATGTCATAATTAAAATGCTATATTTAAAATAAAATGATTCTAAAAAAGTATAATTCATTTCTTTCTACCTCGTTAAATATGAAGTACTTACCTAATAGAACAGTTTAGCACAAATAGCCACTACGCCATAAAAGGCAGCGGTGGGTGGGGGGGGGGGCAACATATGAGTGCATTCCATATTTAAAATGTAATGAATGATGGTTGAAATTGGGTGGACTATTCGAATGCATTGAATGATGGCTAAAATTGGGTGTACTATTCGAATGTAATGAATGATGGTTGAAATTGGGTGTTTCTGGATCTCATCTGATCCAGAAACCCCAATTTCAACCTACTGCCGTCATTTATTGAAGAGTTATGTTGTATATCTCCAAAGTTCTTCATCAAATCTTAATCAAATTTAAATAAGATCACATGAGAAGCACCAGCTTTAAAATAAAAAAACTTGAGAGGTGTCAAGGGACACCCGGATGGAACGAAGTTCCTTTAGTATATAGATATGTACATATACTCTTCACATAGACTTCGTAAACACAACAGCGTATAGGTTAAAACACGCACGAAACACGCGCACGCCGCACGGCTTACAACTATAGCAAAAAGTCTCGTTACAACTTTTCGTCTTAATTTTTTTCCGTCTAGCCCCCTTTCACAACGCGCGATAAGGAACTTCGTTCAAAAAATATCAATATTGGTTCACCTTGTAAAAAGTTTTGAGGTAACACAAAAAAATACAGTCGAATTGAAAACCTCGTCCATTTTGAAGTCGCTTAAAAAATGACATACGCTACCGCAAAATCACTTGGTCAATTTATGTTTTTTAACAATCGATGTTGCTTATAGAACTTTACTTTATCTTAAACCATACGACTAAACAAACTCCCCGAGTTTATGCCCTAAGCAAACAAGATCACAGCCTCTCCTATTGATCGCCGAATCTATTCCCGTCATGATCTCAATAGGGACTCCTCTAATATTAGCGAAGTATTCTAACGCGGTCATTGCCTCTACAAACAGACGGTCTGCAGACGCTCGGTATCGATTGAGAAGGTACTCCGCAAACAATATTAACAATTGATAGAGCTACATTAAGTGAGAGGTTTGAAAAGGAATAGAGAAGCGGATATATGAATAGATACTAATAGTTATCGATAGTTATGTAAATTGGCTATTTAAGAATAAACGTTTTCACATAAAAATAAACCGAATACAAAAGCAAAACGAAAGTGCAAAAAAAAACTTTTTACAAATAAATTGTAGTTCTGAAAACTAAAAAACACGCTTTAATGGTAAATTGAACTAAAAAGAAGTTGATCTTGGTAAGGCTAATGGGGCAAACAATTTAAACGCGCACGGTAGAATCAACTTTTATTACTTGTAAATTTTAATTAACACGCTTTTATTAGCTTGGTATATATGTATCTATGTATCAATGTATCAATGTAACAATGTATCAATGTAACGGAATCTTTGAACGTGATTTTCACCCACTTCAAAACGTTGGATTGATTTGAAACTTTGCACACTTATCAAGGACCGATGACAATGCAATAATTTAAACAGTTTGTCCCATTATCCTTACCATTAAAGCGTGTTTTTTAGTTTTTAGAACTACAATTTTTTTTGTTTGACTTTCAAAAGTACTTTGACTTTGACTAAATTATTGCATTGTCATCGGTCCTTGATATGTGTGCAAAGTTTAAAATCAATCCCACGTTTTGAAGGGGGTGAAAATCACGTTCAAAGATTCCGTTACATTGATACATAGATACATATCAAGCTAATAAAAGCGTGTTAAATAAATTTGTAGTTCTAAAAACTAAAAAACACGCTTTAATGGTAAGGATAATGGGACAAACTGTTTCAATTATTGCATTGTCATCGGTCCTTGATAAGTGTGCAAAGTTTCAAATCAATCCAACGTTTTGAAGCGGGTGAAAATCACGTTCAAAGATTCCGTTACATTGATACATAGATACATAGATACATACATACCAAGCTAATAAAAGCGTGTTAAAAAAACAAAAACATACAAGAAGTCGAACATAGAACCTCCTCCTTTTTCGAATGTCGGTTAAAAATAACTTTCGTTTCGGCAGTCGGTTTCTTGGGTACCTCTTGTTTTTAACAGAACTTCAAAAAAAAAAGGAGGTTGTTTTTTGTTTTGCGACAACAACTGTTCCAAAAACACATGTACATACATACACTTATGAAATTTGCCAGACATGTTTAAAAGCCCACATAGAGTAACTTAAGTGAACATCGTGCAATTCTAACAATATTAAATACATACGTATCGAATTGATAACCTAATTTTTATGAAGTCTGTAAAAAGAAAGAAATACGCTTAAGTAACACACTCATGTATACGAGAACTTTTAAATCCCTTCGGTGCAGCGGTGTTTCGGTTAGGTACATGAATTATTAAGTAAATTCATAACTAGATAATTTCGAAAATTACGCTGTTGGTGAATTTTAACGCCTATACGATTTCAGTCAAGCTTATAAAATACAAGATCAATCTGTTAGCCATCATCAACTTTCCGTTCTTATGCTTATCTCAATTTATTTGGAGTCAGCGCAGCATTCCTTGTTCCCATAAATCTCTATTTGCCTTATGTTGAAGTGTATGTGGAAACGTTTCTATAGATCAATCTACTGGTGTAGGGTTATTTGGATATCAGTTGCAAAGGGAAAATTTTAAGGGAGACTGGTTCAAAAGTGTTTAACATCTTTTAGTAAAGCCAAAAGGGTAAATTCTTCAAGCTCGTTCTAATGAGCTTTTTCCAATATATTTTGACTCCTTGTTAATAACCACCGAATATCGCCTCATTTCACGCTAAGACAACCTTTCGTTTTAGTCATAACGTTTCTAAGTCCGAACGCATTAATCCTCAAGTAAAGGTAGACTGCCAAGCAAACCGGCTCCGGCGTCAATAACGCAGCGGCACTGAACATTTATGGGGCACCATTCGAGCACAGCTACGCTGTCGCCACGTCAAGGTCGCTGCGCTGGAATGGTATCGGGTGCCGGGAGCTTGCAAGAGGGTGCAAGTGCACCCCCTTGAAACCTCGTGCAAGCTGACTCGCCCCCAGACTTTCATTAAAATTTACAAAAACAATAAATTTCGACATATAATTTTAGAGAACCTAGTATAACCGATGCGAGGTGCTAAAATTTTCAAAGTTATTTGTTCCCGTGTAGAGTGTCGTGGTGGCCCAGCTAAGACCTCGCCGCTCCTGCTTGAGTCTTGGGTTTAAATCCGGACAAGTACCAATGTGACTTTTTCAAATTCACATGTACTTTCTAAGTTTATCTTGGACATCACAGGCAACGGTGATGGAAAACATCGTGAGGAAACTTGGAGTTATGTAGTTAATTTTATTTATTTATTAACCCAGATACTGCGACGGGACTTTTAAAAGGCCCAAAAAAATTACTAAGTCTACCTGCATTTTTCTTAATTTTTTAATTAATTGAGATACTTATTCTTATTGGCAACTTACTTAGTACCTATCAACATTTAATTTGATGCAGTTATTTTTACAATTGGACACACATTTTCAAGTATATTGAGTATTTTTGAAGATCTTGGAGTTTTTTTTTTACAAAGGCTGCAGAAAGGTAAGCTTTTATGTTATTTATATGCGGCATCTGATAGAAATTTGCTTTGATTTTTATATGTTGGTTCCTGTATCAAAATAAAACCTCATTTCTTTGGTTCGAAACGCTAAATAAATGTTCTTTTTTTACGTTAGAAATCAATGGCCTTTTAAAAGTCCCGTCGTAATATAGGGGGGTTTATTATATGATTATTTCTGTTTTAGCACACGATTAGTAAAAGCGCTCAATCTCATCGAAATTGTTGATAAGTTAGAGCGAGCTGATGAAGACACTTTGTTGTCGAACCAAATAACCATTTGCCCACCTGAGAATGCCAACGCGGATGTTACTGACGAAGATTCTGGAGATGAAGTGTTCGTAACATTACAAAATGTTCCAGATAAGTAAATTAATTATGATTTTCATTTACATTTGAATATTACCTGCTTATAAAAATATGTATGTCATTATCTTGTAGGGTCTCAGCAAAGAGCTCCTGCTGAGGTGACGTCTTCTATTCCCTTATTTCATGAGCTCGGTAAAGGGGCCTGAGAGCGACCGGTACGATTCGGGAAAATAAAACTTCTAGGTGTACTCTTACAACCAACATAGACTTCAAAAAGACTGATAGAGGTTCATTTGAGTGCAAATCTGGTTCAGCTGAGCACATTCTAGTTTCCAAATGGAATGACAACAGTGTCGTTACTGTTGGCTCAAATATTGATACTGTAGAGCCTTAGCATAAAAAATATATGCATATTGATCAACCTATTGTTATAGAAAAAAATATAATGAAAATATGGGAGGAGTAGGTCGGTCGGCTCGAGTTTTGTATGGCACTTCTATTTGTGGCAAGAAATGGTACTTTTCTCTTTTCTGCCATAGCCTAGATATTGATACATAATGCACATAGATGTTGTGCATAATGCGTGCCATCATTGGCAAAGGATTTCGAAAACTACAAAAAGAGTGATAGGAGAAGACCCTGTCCTACACCTAGGTCCCATCGAGAATCATCTCGATAAGATGGGGTTGATCACTTAGTCTTGGTTCAATATATTGCGCCACAACTAAGATGCAAAGTTCGCAAAGTAAAAAGCTTTTTTATTTGTCAAAAGTGTAAAGTTCATTTACACTTTTGACTGATAATACAAACTGATTGTGACTTTGATTGTGATAATCATAAACTGTTTTATGATTATCACAATCAAAGTCGAAATCGAGAGTATTTTCATGTGTGTGTGTATATTTCTATTGTTATAATATAAACGTATTTTTATGTTTTTTACTATCTTAATTGATTAAATACTGATTCTATAATACTTTGTTTCATTACTAGACCGCCATACATGTATACGACCCCCATATTACCACGGGCCTTTTTAAAGGCCACCATTTTCTGGCTTTGCCCGAAAATTTGAATTTTTTTCATCTTTTTTCCTAGATATAATGAGTCATATAAAGAAACATATCCAAAAATCACGGTTATCGAAGGTCAAAAATAGTTTCAGTAATATCTGGGTTAAAACTTCATGCAACATACAGGTACATAGGCGGACTTAATGCTTGAGGCATTCTCTACCAGTCAACCAAAGATGGTGGAGAGATAACATGGCAGGTGCATAAAAAATAGAAATAATTATTAATGTAAAAATTGAAAATGTAAGTCTGAAATAGCTAAGTCAGAGGCCTGTGGAATTCCCAGAGGCGGCTTAGTAAACTCTGACACCAGAGGAGACCAGATCTTCACACGAAAAGAAAAAATCTTTGTATCTGTATCACCGGCACGTAAGTTGGCATGATTCATTAGATGCGCAGAAGTAATTTTTTAGGTGTCTTTAGTAGTAAAACGGGCGCGAGGAACGTTCCGATTATACAAGTAGATAAAAAACCAGCCAAGTGCGAGTCGAATTCGCGCACGAAGGGTTCCGTACTTCGTAAATTGCGGTTTACGATTTATGACGGATTAAAAAAAAAACTACTTACTAGATCTCGTTCAAACCAATTTTCGGTGGAAGTTTATTATGTACATTATATTTTTTTTTTAGTTTTATCATTCTCTTATTAACACGCTTTTATTAGCTTGGTATGTATCTATTTAACTATGTATATATGTATCAATGTAACGGAATCTTTGAACGTGATTTTCACCCACTTCAAAACGTCGGATTGATTTGAAACTTTGCACACCTATCAAGGACCGATGACAATGCAATAATTTAGTCAGTCAAAGTCAAATATATTTCTTCAACTAGGCCAATAAGCGGCACTTTTGAAAGTTAAACAAAAATTAATGTGGTTAAAATCTTAATGTGGTTCACAGAATACTATACTTACCAAGTTTCAACAGCATAGAATAGAATAGAATATACTTTATTGTACACCATAAAATTATACACATTTTCAAGAAAAACTTATTTCTACGGGTACAAAGGCGGTCTTATCGCTGACAGCGATATCTACCAGACAACCTTTGGATGGACTAAAAAAAACTTAGAATAAAAAAGGGGGTAGACTTAGAATAAAAAAAGGGGGTAGGAAGCATAGTTCTTATAGTTTCGAAAAAAAGTGGCTGTGACATACGGACGGACAGACAGACATGACGAAGATGCCAGATAGTATATAGAAAATAGGCACATAGGCCAGAAAATAGTCCTATGTATCCCATACATTTACATAGCATACTAGTATCGTTATTTTACCGCGTCAGTAACGCCGAAAGGCTTTGCTCGGAAGTGTACTCACCTAATGTACCCGTTTTTGAAACTCTGGGGGCAACAGTCTCAATAAGCGGGACTCCGCTTTCAAAGAATCCTCCAAAGAATTTGCATCGTGGAAAGTATTATAAACTTTTTTGGAAATAATAAAATAAGAATTCAATTTGAGGCGGCGACAATCCAGCTCAGAATAGATGGAATTGCTAAATTTATTTAATCTATACTATCTATACTAATATTATAAAGCTGAAGAGTTTGTTTGTTTGAACGCGCTAATCTCAGGAACTACTGGTTGGAATTGAAAAATTATTTTTGTGTTGGATAGTCCATTTATCGAGGAAGGTTATAGGCTATATAACATCACGCTACAACCAATAGGAGCCGAGCATAAATGAAAAATGTTGGAATAACGGGCAAAAATAAACCTTTTTGAGAACTTTTGTTGCGTGCGCTGCGTAAACGGTTTAAGTTATGCAAATACCATGTATCATGGCATTATTTCTCTTTGAAAGTTCTAAAAAAAAGTCCGCGACAGCATATGTCTATCTGTTAAGATTGACTTACAATAGCAGCTTTTATGTTCTAAATTTTTATTAGATCGCCGCCGCCGGTAGAAACAAAAGTTGGTTACATTCGTATCCATACTAATATTATAAATGCGAAAGTAACTCTGTCTGTCTGTCTGTCTGTTACCTTATCACGCTTAAACCGCTGAACCGATTTAGATGAAAGTTGGTATAGAGATAGTTTGAGACCCGGGACATAAGCTACTTCTTTTTACATAAAACACGAAGGTCAATGGGGCGTTAGTTTATTTGAAACTTCTTAATAGGGCTTAAACCGATGTAGATAGAACCAATCCCGTCTGTACCATATTCTGTGATATGACGCAGGCGTTTGATTACGTCAGGCATGATATTTTAATGAATAAGTTGGAAGCATACGGTATAAGAGGCAATGTTCTAAAATTAATAAAAACATACCTTGATAACAGAAAACAGGTCACGGAGATATCTAGGATAAACATTAAAACTAAATGTGAAGAAATATTTCATTCGCACGAACAAATAGTCAAGTATGGAGTCCCCCAGGGTAGTGTGATGGGTCCCCCACTATTTATAGTATATATAAATGACTTACATAAACATGTAGACCAACCAGTTACACTCTTCGCTGATAATAGCACTATAACAATTCAATGCAATTCTAAAGATAGCTACAATAAAGTCATTAATAATTCTCTGACATCAATAATAAATTGGATGAATAATAATAATCTAAAAATTAATCTTAATAAAACTAATTTAATGCACTTCAGTCAACGTTTATCAACTACGACTGATCTTAACGTCCAATACAATAATATAATTATTAGAGAAGTTGACAACACCAAATTCCTTAGAGTCACGATTGATAAAAAGCTAAACTGTTAAGCACACATAGAAGTACTAAGTAAAAAAATTAGTAATTCTTGTTATGCGCTGTTCAAACTGGTCCCAGTGCTTAACATTGAGTCATTGCTCTCGGCTTATCACGGTTTGGTTTCTTCACATTTGAGATATGGGATAATTTTTTGGGGCAACTCAACCGACAAGGACATACCCTTTAAAGCCCAAAAAAGATGCATCAGGACTATGTTTAAGTTACAGTCAACCGAAAGTTGTAAGCCCTATTAAAAAAAATATAAAATATTATCTCTGCCTTCCCTTTACATTTTAGAAATTGTCATGTTTGTAAAATCAAATTGACACGTCAATCAGAAGTGGTCGACCGCAACCATAGTAGGCGCGATGACAGTATTATAAATAATAAATAAAAATCTTTATTCCGTTCATTTTTACACAGTACAATAGTTAACCAACAATACATTACTTAGAGGGCCTTAAGTGCTAGGTGTCAACAAATTCCCTGGACCACACACTAGGATTCCCTGTGTTGTGCGGTCCAGTCTCTTCCCAGGTAGGTAAGGAAAACATGTTCACTAGGTAGAATAACTAATTATACAGATTTAAAACATAATTGTAATTTAGATAATAAGAGGTTATTATTTAATATATGAATAGAATTTAAGTTGCCTTTGTGTGAGTGTATGCGTGTGTGTACGAGTGTGTGTATGAGTATGTGTAGAGTGTGGAGAATGTAGGTGGGTGATTGCATGCTTAAGTGTTGATATTATGTCCCAAATTTATGACTGTACGTGCAAAAGGTTTTCCGTTTGGTTGTAGTTTAGGGGATGCAGCCATTTAAATATATTATTCTTAAAACGTCTGTAAGTTAATACAACTATAGTTCTATTGTGAGAGTAGAATTTTGAATAAAGAAAGGGCCCAAAAAATGCAAAAGAACCGCGTGTAAAAGAAGACTGAACCCTAGGTCGATCCCATTTTAACATTCTATATGAATGGCGGGCTAGTTTTTTGGCATCTCTGTTAAAGCGTATTAGTGTTGAAACGATAAACAATTGCCTCACTCGGAGGACGCTACATTCCGAATACAAAACATCAGTTGAGTACCGCCAGGGTTTTTTGTACGCTATCTTTAAAATAGCTCGTTGAGCTCTCTCCAACCTAAGCAAATTGGTTTTGTTCGCTGCTCCCCAGACCGACACACAATAACTTAGTAATGATTGGCACAGGGTAAAGTATAACATACGAATCAGTTTAGGAGTTGCGATGGACTTAACTTTTTTAAATATATGTGAGAGTTTCCTGGTTCGCTTCACAAGTGCGTCTATTTGCGCTTCCCAAGTTAGGTGCTCATCGATTTGTATCCCTAGGTATTTTGTATTCGTGACTTGTTCGATTTTCGAGGAGTCACAATTTTCGTCATCGGTATTACCACAAACATGCAGTTTCATTTGCAGATCCCGGCCCGGCGCTGACCGTTCAGTCACACTAAAACACATCGCCTTAGTTTTGCCAACGTTCAGGGTCAGTAGATTATTTTGCAGCCAGATAGCAACCCTCTCGAGTCCCTCCTGAGCTACACAAACGACATCACTCCAGGTTTTCGCATGAAAAATAATTGCGGTATCATCTGCAAAGGTAAAGACGCTGGCATTACGGAGTTCAAGAGAGCATAGGTCGTTTATATAGATCAGGAACAACGTGGGGCCTAAGACACTGCCTTGGGGTACGCCGTAACCAACATTTGCAAAATACACTAACATACATATTCACCAATGCGAACGCGCTGTTTTCGTTCCACTAGGTAGGATTTAAACCAGTCTAGTGCTAAGCCTCTGATTCCGAACGCCTCCAGTTTTTTTAGCAGTATCGGCCGGGAAACTGTGTCAAAGGCTTTGGCTAAATCCAGGAAGACACCGATACACCTTTGCCCTTCATCCACTTTGCTAATTACAGAGTCAACAAGATGCGTGACAGCATCCTCCGTGGACATGCCAGCTCGAAATCCGAACTGATTCCCGGCCAAGAGACTGTTTTGATTGAGATATTTAAGTAACCTAACATTAATCACCTTTTCAATAACTTTTGATAGTGCGCTCAGAAGCGAAATAGGCCTGTAGTTTGCTGGTTGACGTGAGTCACCTGCTTTCAGTATTGGTATTACGTTGGCTATTTTCAAGTCATTATGTACTACACCAGAGGACATGCTTAAGTTGCAAATGTATGTTATAGGATGTGCTACAACATGTTTCGCCAGTTTAAGCATATCATTGCTAATGTTGTCGTGTCCTATAGCTGTACTAGATTTAAGTATACTAATTAATTTAACTATTTCAATTTCGTCAGTTGGTGTTAGAAATAGTGAGTCTGGTGAGGTGTTCCTTGCATAACTGGCATTGCTGGCCAATTCTATTTCTGTTTGTCCTAATTTCTCAAGTACCGCACTTGCCAGCTGATCACATATGGAGCTAAAATAGTTGTTTACTTCATTTAGTGACTCTGTAGGAGCAGGTTTTATTTTGAGTAAATCTTCATTTTTATTGACTACCTTACTAATATTACAAATGGTTTTAATTGAGTCCCATGTTTTTTTACAGTTATTTAGGTTTTCAGTTAAGAGTTTCCGTTCGTAATATTCTTTTTGCTTCTGTAATATATTGTTACAATAATTTCTGTAGAGTCTGTATTTTTCCTGTAAATTGTGGTCATTACGATTTTTTCTAGCTTTACTATGCAACCCATCGCGGCGTCTGATGCACTTCAAGAGACCAGGCGTTATCCATTTCTTAACGATCATATTTGCACTGGTCACTTTACGAGTACGTTTATTCTTTTCAAGTACTAAGTTAAATTTTTCAACAAAAAGTTTAGTGGCTTTGTTAATATCAGTTTCGTTATACAGGTCGGCCCAACTGATTTCTTGAAGGTCTTCAATTAGGTTTATATAATCAATTTTAGTATATGTTTTAATCTTTTTTCCCCTTGGAAACGATGAACCCATGATGCATAATACTGTGCTGTGATCCGTTATATCGGAGTGGCAAACAATTGTTGTAGAGGCAAGTTTAGATTTAATCATGCAATGATCTAAGCTATTTGTACCACGCGTTGGGACTGTGTGACCAGGAACATATCCATAATGCGTTATAAGACTTAGATACTCATTAACGCGAGGATCAGTGGATGTTTCTTTTTTATCCAGGTTTATGTCACCAACCAATGCACAATGCTGGCTAGTACAACTATTCAGGACGCTTTCCAAGGAAGTCAAAAAGTTACTTATATTATAAAACGAAGGTGATCGATAGATAATTATAACAGAGTATGATTGCCCAACATCTACCTGTAGACAATTGGCATTGTTGAAAGAGGGCTCTGTTACAAGAACACAAAGTTCCGATTTTGAAAACACCACAATACCGTCACTTTTGTTGATGTAGTTTTTTGAATAATAACAGTTGTAGCCTTCCAGACCAATACTATTAAAGGCATCGTCAAGCCAACACTCAGTTAATACTATAAGATCGGGGTTGAATTTTAAGCGATGCAAAAACAAAAGAAGAGTATCGAAATTCTTATTTATACTGCGTATATTTTGAGACAAGATCGTAAGTTTGCTATGGCCCACATCGAGATATCGATACAAAGATATATAGATACAAAGATCGGGGGTATCGAGTTCAATACAATGTGAAAGGTGCGTGCTGTCAATATCCTCAAGAAATAAGGCATTATCCAACATTGAGCTGTAAATAAAATACTACTAGTAGGAAATAAACAAGATCGTTGCAATAGGATTTTGACCAGCACAGACTAATCGATACCAATAATAAGTTCAAGCTTATTATTTGTCTGCAAAGCTCGAAAACAGCATTAATGCACAAGAGTGTTTTCTGTACGGCCCCTAAAGTATTTAATAAACTTCCAAATAGTTGGAAGGAGCTTAATGTCCGTCAATTAAAACATAAATTAAAGATACTGCTAGAAGGGAAAGCATACTACAGTATTCTAGAATTTCTTAATGACAACATCTAATGCCGTGTATCCAATGTTATCAATACATCTTTGACGTAATCTGTACTTAGAGAAACATTATATTGTTATTGAAATAAATACATCTGACATTTGATTTGACATTTGACACTGGATAATTTTAATTTTAATTGACATTGGATAATTTTAATTGACATTTGACATTGGATAATTTTAATTGACATTTGACATTTTATAACTTTAATTGACATTTAATGATTGTTAACACTAGGACCATTTATTTAATTTATTTGTTTTCGAAATTGTGATTTACTATTTTGTTCTTATTTAATCTAATACTTTATCCAATGACTTTTATTGCTGAAATTTTAATATTTGTATGCCACTAAGGCCAAACATGACTGATCTTAATCTATAATGTAATTTAATAACTTGCATGCTCTGTGTTAAGGTTTCCTTAAGAACCGATAATGGTTAATTTTTAGTATGTTTTCACATCCCTATTTCCCTCCAAATTCATCCTTGGCCTCATCACTATTCTACTGGCGCGCGCTACAACCGCGCCATCTGACGAATGAAAAAGGACTCTCGTTCGAACTAAAACCGTGACTAGCCGCCCAAGTGCCGAGCTCCGTGAAACAAATAGAGCTGTGAAAGTAACGAAAAAAAGTATACCCGTATGTATTCGTTACTTTAAAACATAGTACTCGTTACAAACGTATCGTTACTCGTTACTTTCGTTACAATCTCGCTTCGAATTGCCTTACGCTTTCGTTACTGACAGCTGTATTGAACAATTTGAATAGGTAACAGTATCCACATCTGGAACAGTATAATGGTCAATGGCTGGCTATTAAGATTGCAAAAGTAAACAAAAACGTTTCGAGTTTAAGGGCTTTTGTAATTCTCAGAAACAAAATACAATTTCAGATATTATGAATACAGAAAAATGATTATACGTTTTATGTACTTAATAAAAAAACATGTACTTAATTCGATTATAAAGTAGGCAAGTAGCAAAACGAAAATAATAAATTACTTTGCCATTGTGTCTCATTTTATACTACTTGCCGGGCTACCTGTTCCTAATATTATATATCCGAAATACAGTCTATTAACGTTTACTTAGCAAAATCCATCCAAATTTACAAAAAGAGGCACATTATAGAAATAAAAAAATAAAAAAACTTAGTGTTATATCGCTCGGTACAAAATTCGAAACAAAATTTGTAACGAATGAATTCAAAATATCAAAATGCGCGCTTTTCGAATCCGTATCGAACCGAGTCGAGTCGTTCGCACGATTCATTCATCGCATCACCGAATCGCCACGTTCCGTTCAAGGTATACACTACTATACAGATGTACGACGTCGTACATTCGTTTCGTAACGAATGCCGACAAATGCGAGTAACGAAACATATTTGAGAGTACTGATTCGGTACTTCGAGTCAGGCGGTATACTCGTTACTCAGTAACGAAGGGTTCCCTTCTTGTTTTCGAAAGTTGATGATTCGATTTTTATTATATCGAACATGGTGTGTCGATAATTCAGTTGTACGATGTTTTATTCCATCGATGCTTTATTGGTGCGATGTAACGTTTGTTCGAAAAATCCTGTTTCGAAAAACTTTTCAGCGATTGCTCATTAGTTCGGTAATTTATAAGCTCGATAGTATGTCGGTTCGAAACGCCTACTGTTCCGTGACATTTAATTAATAATATTATTTTGCAGTCAGACATCAAATACATACCTTTTATAAAAAATAAAAATATAATTCCTAGTCCTAATCTACCTATATAGTTATGTAGAACTTAAATTAATTATATATACATAAAATTGTTTTTACCTACTGTATTTTTTTTTGTTTACGAAAGTCTTCAGATCTGAATTCACTTGCTTACTTCCAAAGTAATATTATGATAGCAAATTAGATTTCGCGATCGTTTTCCTAACATAAAAACTGAGTTAGTGTGCGATCAGTGCGATAGTAAAGGGTTACTGTTGGTAATTTGATTTTAACGATATTGATCCGAGTTAATTCGTGAAGCTCTTCACACGAGTTATTAACACGCAAATTTTATTAGGCTTAATTGTTCCCCTCATATGAACAGTCAGTATGTTCCAAAATCTTTGAGTAAGAATAGCGAATATTATGAGAAGGATCCCCGATCACAAATTTCTTTAAGAATTAGACGTCATAGTTGATGACAATGGTAGTGAGACCAAATCTGATGGCTTGTACACTTGTCATACTCAGAACTTTGGACCGCACCTCATGAGTAACATGTGGCGATGGGTCAACGAAGAAGTTTCATGAGTTGAGTGTGCATTGCCTTTGAATGATGGTAAAGAGTAACAGGATTTTTACAAAAACTTTGTTAAGTTGTTGAACTTTTTGATCGTTGGACCTTTTTCTAATGAAGTATTGTGTGAGAATCTTTGGTTCGAAAACTAAATAGGCCCTGTATTAAGTCCACGATAGGTGATTATGACAGGACCGTGATCGTTATACACCGAAAGCTTTAAATAGGTACGCTTGGAACCTACAAGTTTGCACAAGGTAGGTTAGGGCAGATGCCAGCGGGTTATGTACCAGTCGATGTTGATGTCAAAAAGATTTTGATGATAATGAGCAAGCATAAGGTGTCGAGTAATTCAGTCTATCGAACGCATTACGTTTGACCGTACCAGTGGATTCTGGTGGAGGTCGGGGTCTAGAGAGAGACCGAGAGACCGTTGTGAGAGCAATATAATTGCTGGTCGGCTAGAGAGCCATGGCGTTGGAGGTTTTACTCGAGGGTTTCTATAAGCTTGGCAGTTGTGGCTGCAGTAGACTTTTAAAGTTTGTTTGGAGCGACTAGTGGTACATGGCCCAGGGTAATGATTTAGTTAAAGAGTAGGGTTCTATAATTTCCCTATTTTCACGAACCCAATAATCTAGTTCGGCCAGGAGTAGCCGAGCGTTGTGTGCCAGCTGTGAGCCTAGGTGGCAACTGTAAGCCTAGGTGGCAACTTCGAGCCTAAGTGGCAACTTCGAGCCTAAGTGGCAACTGTTGGCCTGTGTGACAACTGTTGGCCTGTGTGGCAACTGTTGGCCTATGTGGCAACTGTTGGCCTATGTGGCAACTGTTGGCCTATGTGGCAACTGTTGGCCTGTGTGGCAGCTGTTGGCTTTTATGGCAACGGTAGGCCAGTATGGCACCTGTAAGTCTGTGTGACACTGTCTGGTGTGAAAATTCATGTTTGTGTTAGGAACCTTTCAGAAAGTTTCTAATGAGTTATGAGGTTAAAAGAAAGTAAACTCACATAGTCATGCGAGAGGTGAGGTCACCATTTTAATGTTAATGACGTTCGAATCGTCAAGCCCTCATTACGAACAATGAAATAGTTTTGGTTTTCAAATTTTGATTACTATGCGTAGATCGTGTTGGTAAGACACAAAGCTCAAGTACCAATTGAGATTGTAGATAAAGTAGTAAGTACTAAATCTCTGTGTGAACAAGTTCTGAGTTCAGAGAGTCGAGTTCACTCGGCATCATGGAGATGTGCGAGTAGAGCAATTTGAGTTAGTTAAGAGCTATGAGATAGCTAGGAGAGCTGTGATGGCTAAAAATCGTGAATAAGAAACATGGTATATTGTTTCTTTTGTTTGATTTAATTTGAGATTTATGACTATCAGTGGTACTCGAACTTTGTAATCACGAAAATTGGGTGCTTTTAGGTACCAAATCGATAATTAAGGTTGCTATTTTCTTTAAATTGGAAATAGAATTACTCGTTCTTTGCAATAGTGAACAGAGAGGTTTGAATGATCATGTTTGATTGTTTCAAAATGTTTCCTCACTCTAGTGTATCAGTCAGGATTGGACGAGCGAATACTGTTTTGGAAATTTGTATGTTTCAGAATTGCATCCCTTGTATGATGGGCGATTGCCAGGATGGAGTAGACTAAGACGACGTGTGGTGCAACACGAGGTGACCATGAGATGGCATGGAGCAAGGACAAGATGATGCCTGCGGGTGATAGATTTGGGGATCTGTCACCTGAGAGAGGCCCGAGAAGGCGACGTGTGTGTTCCACGCTCGCCTCTCAAGAGGAATTACGGCCTAGAGAACACCATGTGGTTTTAGTCAGTAGAAGTCTGACAGACCCCTCAGCTTTCCCCAAGGGCTGAGGACATCCATTGAGGATTTCCACATGATTCGATACACTGTTAAAACCTGACAATGAGGAACAGACGAGGACGCCTGTCTCGCAGGATGGCCGTGTCGGGTTTAGTCAATAGTATGGACGTAAAGTCAAATCACAAGCACGCCCCTAGCGGCAATCAAGAACAACTGCGCATTGGTGCGCTTTTATAAGCACTAGCGTGGTGCAGAATAGAGCAGTGGAGTCAGTTGAGTACTGACAGCCGTAGAGCTAAGACGTCGTAGAATCAGTGTCGATCTTTAATATTAGTAAGCAAGAATGTAACTTGTGTCTATTTGAATATACTCAGTGTATCGAATAATTTGTGTGATTTCATTTTCACGATTCACCCACCGACCTGCCCACACACGATGTCTTAACCTAAGGGAATACATCCTGACTTCCCGATGGTTTACATCTATCGGCCAGCCTTGATGCGACATATACATAAACGACAAAAATACATAAAGTGAGTACATAAATCGTAGGAGTTCGAAAAATTCGCCGCGTGCCGTCGAGATATCTTAGTGTTTAGCGCACGGTTCCGCCTCCCTGCGCACGAGCATCCTGCTATCTCCCTTGTGTGGCAGCCCGCCCACCACCAACGCAACGAAGGTACGCGCCTGTTTCTACTTGCTACGCCCCCGCAGTGACGCAGCGACGTCGTTTGTGACACCTCCGGAGAGTCTATGCGCTCCTGGTACTTCAAAAACTTTATGAGTCATCTCTACTGACGTCCGTCGGTGAAGACTGGTCCCCGACCTTGTTTACTCTTATTTACTCATAAGCAAATTGAGCTCTGATAAACTGATACTTTCCTGGTAACTGGATTAGCAAACAGTCAATATCACCATGCCGCAAAAGCGAATATCCCCCGCTTCACAACCCCCGAAAGCTGAGGCCCCGGCTAAAGTCAACAAGAAACCTTCAAACTTAAAATTGACTCCATTAACCTCCGATTTGGAACACTCCGAGTCGGTACCTGATCTTCGTGTGCTCGCGGCTTGCATGGCGGAGCGAAAGAAGCGTAAGTACGCCGAAAATGAGGATGGTGACTGCGATTACTTTGCTATGATTGAGGAGAAGTTTGACTCATTCTCTAAGGAACAGGATAAACGTTTCCAGGACTTAATCAACACAATTAAGGAAGTCAATGCTCAAAATGTCGAGTTAAGAAATAGCGTTGAGCTTATGTCAAACAAGTACGACGAGTTCTTGACAAAAATATCGCTGCTCGAATCTGAAAGGGTAGAGCATAAAAATAAACTATTAGAAGAAAGACTGGAAATACTGGAGCGTAAGTCGCGTGGAACCGGAATTGAAATCCGAAAATTACCAAAAACCCACGGAGAAACGAAGGACAATCTATGCATCGATGTCATTAAAATTGGGAAAGCACTCGACCTGAAAATTGACAGCTCCAAAATTAGGGACATTTATAGAACACCCTCAAAAGATGGCTCTAATCCTGTCAGTGTCGAGTTTACCCTAACAAAAGACGGTATCTTGCGAGGTGTCAAAAGTTTCAACAAGTCTAAAACTAAAGAAAATAAACTTAACACAACTCATGTTAACTCTGACTACCCCCTAAAACCAATTTACGTTTCGGAAACATTGACGCATAAGACACAAAAGTTATTTTACCAAGCTAGAATGTTTAAAAAGAGCCATGGATTTACATTTTGTTGGACTTCTAACGGTATAGTGTACCTTAAGAAAAATGTGGACACTTCCCAGATTCGCATAGCCAACGAAAGCGACCTGGAAAAGTTAAGACTCTCAAAATGACTAATATTAGTTAAACCCAGTCTTACATTTTTGAATACGTTTTTATTTTATGTTTACCCTACAAAATTTACTTTGTTTTACACATGTACACTCTACACAAATCCCGCTATCCTAAGATATTGCGGACTACCGTACACACACAGGTTCACCGAAAAGCATTTATTAATTAAGACCTTAATAATGATGGCACATCTAGTTGTTTTAAATTCACCAACATTCTACGGCAAATCTTTCTTATACTTTTTTACTTTTTTGGACATTCTGAGATGTTTATGGGAATCTTTTTGTTATTGTTTTTTTACTGTCCACAAAATATCTAAAACTTACATGTTCAACTATCTATATCCTAACTCATCCAATATAGATCCAATCATGGTTATGGGGAAACATTTTGAGGAAATGATCTTAATCAATCGCGTTCGATAATATTAACGAACTGTCGGAGGACATAGATAGGGTAACCGTCTCGCAGTCACAAACTGTTGTTATTGAAGATTGTCACAAACTTATAACCACGTCGTCGGATAGTCTCTTAGTTCTAACGCAAAACATACGTAGTATCAACTGCAATATGTCAGGTCTCGAAATATTACTTTCCCGACTAAAATTGAACTGTGACATTATTGTACTCACTGAATGCTAGCTTTCACACACATCCGTTATTCCCAACCTAAGTGGCTATCGCTTTGAAGCAACTAGAAGTAATCATAAACAAAACGATGGTGTGGTTATTTACTACAGAGAACACCTTCGGCTAGCAGTGATTGAACCAAGTTTTGAAGAATGTAACTGTCTCGTTGCTACTTTAGATCATCGCACGGCGATCATTGCTATGTATCGCTCTCCATCATTCCACAACTTAGATCCATTCCTTCAATCATTAAACGAAGTTCTTTTGAAATATTCCTGCTTTGAGAATATTATTGTCATGGGAGACATAAACATTGCAATCAACCATAACAAATTAGAAATAAATGGCGAACGCTACCTAACCCTTGCTGCTTCTCATGGCCTTCTTCCAGCCCATACGTTCATAACACGTAGTGAAAGTGAAACGTGCATTGATCATGCCCTTCTAAAAACGAATTCCTCTGCTATGACCATCGTGCCTACGACAATGTTGACTGATCATTACCCAGTTTTGCTAAACCTGAACTTTAAGAAGACTACTTAATTTTCCCTTAGATCCATAAAAAAAGTTGACACAGAAAGCTTAGAACACGACATCCTTAATATTTACCTTAATCCTGTTTATGACTCACCTAATTCTAATGTTTCTCTAAATTATCTTACTGATAGTCTGCAACAAGCCATAGCAAACAACACTAAAGTGGTAACCCTAGCTAGACGAAAAAAGATAATTAAGCCGTGGATTACACAAGGCCTTCTACGTTGCATGAGAAATAGAGATATCCTTCATCAAAAATGTAAACTCTACCCAGACAATCAAACTATAAAAACTACCTACACGCGCTATAGAAATTTCTGCAATAATATTTTTAAAAAAGTCAAAAGAGCCTATGAGAAAGATAGGATACAAGCGGCACAGGGGGATAACAGGAAATTGTGGAAAGTAATAAAAGAAATCACAAATACTTCAAAAAATTCAAACCATCCGAATGAACTGCTATCTCTATCAACTTCACCAGAATCATCTCTAAATGAAATAAACAGTCATTATGTTGATGTTGGTAGGTCACTAGCTGATGCTCGGGGTGGCAAAAGTCGTGGCTTCGATCCGCGAGCTGGGCTTAGAGATAGCGCCTCATAAAACTGAGGCGCTATGGTTCCATAGACTGCCGAGAAGCAGAGAGCCGCCCAGCTCGTCAGTGACTGTTGGAGATGCGCAAGTCCAGGTGGGTCGATACTTAAAGTATCTTGGCCTTACCCTGGACGGTCGGTGGGGCTTCGAAGAGCATTTCGAGCGCCTGGTCCCTTGGGTTGGAAAGGCAGTGGGTGCTTTGCATAGACTGCTGCCCAATCTCGGGGGACCTCGGGAAGAAGTTCGCCGCCTCTACGCGGGTGTCGTGCGATCGATGGTCCTTTATGGGGCACCTGTTTGGTCAAACAGACTGTCAGGTGTCCGACGCTGCAGGACCAAAATCAATAGCCTGCAGCGGAAAATGGCCATTCGAATCGCACGAGGATATCGAACGGTATCTTTTGAGGCGGCAACACTCCTGGCACGCTTTCCACCGCTGGACATTCTGGCGGATATGGACGCGAGGGTATATGACCGGATTCACGCCATCCGTCAAAGTGGCAATAGCGTGCCAGGAATCGCTACGGTTAGGCTGAGGCGGCAGGAACGGCGACACGCGCTCGAGCGGTGGCGCGAGCGGCTACAGCAGCCGCAATTCTCGCGCAAGCGCGTTGTCGAAGCCATCCTGCCACACTTCGAAGCCTGGCTGGAAAGAGGGGAGCGCATCTCCTACAGGCTCACTCAGGTGCTGACCGGGCACGGTTGCTTCGGTGAGTACCTGAACAGGATTGGGCGAGAGACCACGGCAAATTGCCATCACTGCGGAGGCGACCTTGACTCTGCACAGCACACGCTCGAAGAGTGCCCTGAGTGGGTCTCTGAGCGGCAGGTCTTGGTCGCCAGGATCGGGCGAGACCTGTCTCTGCCAGCGGTTGTGAGGGCCATGCTGGCAGAAACAGAAAACTGGAGAGAAATGGCCTCCTTCTGTGAAACCGTGATGGTTCAGAAGGAGGCTGCCGAGCGGGGTCGTGAGAGGGCCGATCCTGCCCAGAGGAGAAGGCGTCGTGGAGGCAACCGCCTCAACGCCGCCTAAAACGCCGAAACCCCGCCTGCATCATTGGCAGGTGGGACTCCAGGGTCACGGGTGGTCAGATTGGGGATTCTGTCCACCCACCAAGTGACTCTAGGAAAGACGGTGGCACAGTGATCACGTGCTGCCGTAAAAAGCGAGGCTCAGGGGAGACGCTCCTCAGTCTCCCCAGGGATGTGCCCTAACAGGCGTTGCACAGAGGGGGTTCCGGAGTGGTCTTTTAAGAGGTAACGGGGCCCCTTCTAAGTGCTGATGGTGATCACCGGGGTGGTTTTAGTGAGGTAAGAATCCCACACTCCCTGGTCTTTTCCCCAAAAGTCCAGGCGCCTTTTGAAGGTTTCCCCCCGTAAACGAAAAAAAAAAAAAAAAAAAAAAAAAAAAGGTCTCTAGCTGATAAAATCGTTCAAAAAAAGGCGGGCAATTTTACCACTGCTGTCAGTGGCACCTCTCACACTTGCACACAATTAAATTCGTTTGTTTTGGAAGGTGCTACTGAGGAAGAGGTGGAACGTCTCATTGTGAACCTAAGAATAGATTGTGCTACAGGCCATGACAAAATAAGCAGCTCTGTGTTAAGGACTTACAAAAAGTTCCTTGTTCCTCCTCTAACTTTTATATTTAACTCTTGCCTTCAGCATGGTGTTTTCCCAGACATTCTAAAAAATCAGTGGTGTGCCCTATTTATAAAAACGGTGACAGGAGTCGTATCATAAACTACAGGCCGATTTCGATCCTCCCAGCACTGTCTAAACTTCTGGAAAGGATTATGAATACGAGACTAGTGGGTTATCTAGAAGGCAAAAACCTGCTTTCAACAAACCAATACGGTTTTCGTGAAGGAAAATCAACGGATCAAGCCGTAAATGCTCTCATCGACTTCGTTAGCAACAACCTCGACAAAAAGAAAAAATGTTTTACCATTTTCCTTGATTTGGCCAAGGCTTTTGATACGATTTCTGTCCCAATCTTACTCACCAAGCTTGAATCACTTGGAATCAGAGGAACTCAACTGAATCTCTTCAGAAGCTACCTGACGGGAAGGCTTCAGAGTGTTCGGATTGGCAAATTTATTAGTGGAGACCTTCCGGTTACATACGGAGTGCCACAAGGCAGTTGCCTGGGTCCCACCCTATTTCTCGTATACATAAACGATCTCACGAGTCTAAAGCTTTCCCATGGCAAAATTATCTCTTTCGCGGATGATACTGCTCTCGTGTTTTCTGCCGATACATGTGAGGAGGCGTTTGATGTTGCCCAAGTGGGTTTTGATACTGTGAGGGAATGGCTTGACGAAAATGTTTTGACACTAAACGTGGATAAAACCAAGTATATTTGCTTTAGTATACGGTCTAACACAAATATTAATTTCGATCGTCATTACATCATACCACACGAGTGTGTCTCTAAAGAAAACTGCGCTTGTCCCAAACTTGAACTTGTCAGAACAATTAAATATCTAGGTGTTACCATAGACAACAACCTCAACTATAAAGACCATATTAAGACCCTCTGTGGTATGATAAGGAAATTAATATACGTCTTTAAGACCCTCAGGCACGTCACCGAACCCTCTGTGCTAAAGCGAATATACTATGCTCTCTGTCAGTCTCTCCTTACTTACTGCATCACTTCATGGGGTGGATCCCCTAAAACGATTATAAAACCTGTTGAAGTGGCTCAAAAAGCCATTCTAAAGGTTTGCACTTTTAAACCAATCCTGTTTCCCACAGCGCTGCTTTACGAATTTTGTGAAGTTCTAACAGTGAGACAGCTTTTTCTTCTCAAAGTAATAATAATGCAACATAAGAATCTCATTTACGACCCACTCATTCTTAACAAACGCACAAAAAACTTAGTTTACCCTCAACCGAACGCCTTTAAAACAAAATGCAGCAATAAATTTCCTTCATTTATTGGCCCTTACATCTACAACAAGATAAATAAAACTCTCAACATTTACCCGATGACAGAGAAATCCTGTAAAATAAAAGTGTCTCAATACCTTCAGAAACTCACATATGAGGAAACAGAAAATTTGCTTCAGGTATCTGGATAGACAATAAGCTTTAAATTATTGATGTTTATACTCAATCTATTATTTAATTTGTTAATGAAAACTTTAATAATAAAAAAATAGTGAAAAAAAAAACACCCTCTCACATTCACTCACTCACTTACATCACACACAAAGAGAGGACTGGTAACACACCTACCGTTACTTTTTAATTTGTATTTTTTTTTTTGTTATTTCTATACTTTTTTTTTTCATGTCTACATTACATTGAATATATTTATTTAAAAATGGCATCTTTATAATTTTATGTACAACTTAGCTAATAACCATAATCTCCAATTCGAGGGCATCGGCGTTGAAAACTGAAATACAGGCTATGCCTAGTTTGGCCTCAAATGCTAATATTTTATGTAATTAAATAATTTACCCTAAATTTAAGTACTTCATTTGTTTAATATGTACAAAAAATTTCTGTGAATAAAAAATATTATTAAATATTATTATTATTACTACGCGTATGCCCACGCTTGGTTAAGCTATGGCGTAATCTTATGGGGAAATAGCACGGACGCCCCCAGTCTATTTATCCTACAAAAAAAGCTGATACGAATAATTACCAATATAGAACAAACAGATAGCTGCAAACCTTATTTCCAGAAATACTAAATCCTTACCTTGGTTAATATTTATATTTTAGAATTATGTAAACTAGTTCGCAAATACCCAGAGTCTTACAACACACGTGATGACATGCAGACAAACTATTCGTTGCGCTACAAAAACAGACTAGATCTACCCTCCTCCCGCCTTAAATTGCACTCTTTTAGTCCGTATTCTATGTCGATAAAAATATAAAAGAAATTACCGGAAAACATAAAACAAGTAAATAAAACCAATCTATTTATAAATAAATTAAAACAATTCTTAATTAATAAAAGTTATTACACCATTGACGAATATCTGTCGGATAAATTCAATAAAAGATAAAACAAGTAAATGACATTAATAATAACAAATTGACTCAAAATAAAATAAGGACTTATTTGAGTATTAATTTTATTAAACATATAGACAACTGTAAATCAAAAAAGGAGTATCTTCGATCAAACTCCTACTTTTCGGGGTGCGTCTGTTCCTGTGACTGATCGGCTCGAGCTCTTGGGCATGGAGTTGACATCCAGCCTCAACTTCGGCGCCTCCATTGAGTACAAAGCTCAAATTGCGGCCAAAAAGCTGGGCATCCTAAATAGAGTGAAGCGATACTTTACGCCTGGACAGCTTTTAACCCTTTACAAAGCGCAAGTCCGATCCTGCATGGAGTATTGCAGCCACCTTTGGGATGGCTCAGCTAAGTATCAGCTTGCCGCGCTTGACTCGGTGGAACGCAGAGCCAAGAGGCTCATTGGCGACGTTGAGCTGGCGGATGCCAAGCTACACAGCTTGGCTCATCGCCGCAAGGTTGCCTGCTTGTCGGTCTTTTACAGACTGTACTTCGGTGAGTGTGCTCAAGAACTCCACGACCTCATCCCACCAGCCCCCTTCTACCATCGGACATCTAGACGCACTGCAAGTTACCATCCTTACCTTGTTGCCATTCCACCAATACGCACCAAGCGCTTCCAATCATCCTTCATAATGCGCACAGCGAATGAGTGGAACTCACTACCTGCGTCTGTGTTTCCGAACGCATTCAACCCGAATCTCTTCAAAGTTAGAGTGAACAGGCTTCTTCTGGGTAAGCTCGCTCCATCGTCGACTCTGTCTCTGTCACCTTTGACCTAGACTAGAGTCAAGAGCAAACCCATCACAAATAAAAAAAAAAAAAAAAAAAAAAACTGTTAACTTGATAGGTAAAATTACATAAATTAATAATTAATTGGCTCAGACTTATAATATATTATATGGACATTTAAATATTAATTTTATTAAAAATAATGATTGCTGTTAACTCGATAAGGAAAATGACATTATTAATTAATTGACGCACAATATAATATGGACCTTTTAAGTATTAATTTTAATAAATATAATCTATGAATATCAAATAAACTAATTGTAATAAATACAAAAATGTAATTGAATAAACAAATAAGTAAAAATAATACATAATTTAACATACACACAGAATGACACATACATATTAGTATATTTAACCCATACTTGAATGTTAATTATATAGGAAAATTATTAAGCATTATTCCTCTCTCCTAGACACTGACTGTATCTAGAATGTTGCTGTGCCCGACAGGGTCCATAATTGTTTCTATAACTTATATTTACCACCTGTATGTACATTATGGATGCAATAAACTTAATTTGAATTTGAATTTGAATCATTTTGGGTCAGGTCAATTGGCAGGCCACTGAATCTATTGGCTGTTTTCAAAGCTTCAGGAGAAGGGCTGCTTAACATTTTCCGTTTTTTGGAATTCGTTTTTTATGGTACTCTTTGCCAAGATGGGGGCTGTGGTACATTGCCTTCCGCCATAGAATTAGGGGATTCCACATCAATGTTTTCTTTGGATGGTTTGACTGTTTCCAACCGAGGAAGATCTTGGTCTTGATAGGAACAAGCTTGGATGGAAGGCTTGTTGCATAAATTTTTTGTTACTGCTGTTGCCAGTAGTATTCACCAACACAGGTGACTGGTCACCTACTCCTGTGAGGTCTTCGATAATATGATCCATAATTTCTGGGGTAATTTAAGTTTTTATGTGGCAACACTGGATTGAAGATGGCAACCCTTTTAACAATGACATTATAATGAAGGTTTGAAAGTGTCATAAAATTATCAATGCAAATGAGGGTATAAGTTTTTCACTGATAGATTCTACTAATGTTTGCATAAGGTTTTTGTCGTTTTTAGGATATGAAATCTCTAGACAACGATAACACAGTTTCCGAAACACTTCAACCACACTTTAACAATGTTTTGGGACACAACTTCACAGTATTTATCACAAATCGCGAAATTAATTGAGGAACGTATGTGCTTCTGACAACTGTTTGACAGCAACCAAGCCCTGTATGAAAGCGAAAAAAAAAATATATTAGAAAGATATGAGCGTCGAAAGTTCCACATTTCGACACTAATTTTAACGCATTTTTGGGCGCAAATTAATACCATAAGAAGACGGAAAATTGCATTACGGCCTTCATACAGGAATATATTAGTAGTTCAACAATGCAAATAATTTTATTTTGAACAGATACGTTAAGTCGTTTTTTCATGATATCCAGACTCCCAAAGGTCTTTTTATAAAATTTCGCGCACTCGGTTTCGTCCTAAATCATTATCCATTACGCTACAAATTTGCAAAAGTGTGTATTCGTATGCGAACTAGCTTCCTTCTGGTCATCACAGCATCTATCTTTTCAGCACGTGTTGTCGGTTTTATATAAATTCATTTTAACCCCGCGCATAAAATAGTTAATGCCGACGACTAGTGTACCCTTAAAAAGCGAACTAAAAAGACGTAAACAAGAAGAAAATCATGTTGTGCAGTCGGAGGATACATATACGCGAGCTGGCTGAACAAACCCAGATGTATCCTGCGACTGCTCAGCATGATTTGCTTCTTGTTTACGTCTTTTTAGTTCGCTTTTTAGCAGTCGAGTTTTTTCCTTGAGGATTCCAATCAAAGGCCTGTTTAGGAATGTGATCGATATCCCCTTGGAGTGTATGACTAATCCATCTCCATTTACGCCACTTGATCTGGCGATCGATCGGGGTCTCGTAGCATCTCTCCAACAGCTCTACATTAAAGATAGTCTCGGGCCAGTAAAGTGAGGATGCGACGAAGACATTGGTTGACGAAGTTTTGGATTTGGCGTGAGAATATCCTATGTTACCTTCCACGTTTCAAACTGCATTAGGCGGGCAAAATTTCAGCCTTGAATAAAGACATATTCATGAGCTCACCAAGATAAGTCACCAAACCAAACCACACTTGATTAAAACCGAAAAACAATAAACAAAATGCAATCTTTGTACCTCCATAACATCTCGAAAACGTGTCTTTAGCATCTTCGTCTTTACTTATAACAACGCCATATGTTCCGTGAGCACAAGACAGCCATTTTCTGTGTTCTGAAGACACGGGAGAGGTGTCTGCGTTACCTATATGTTACTGGCTCATTATTTGGGCTCATCGTACCGTGAATCGTATCGCGACCGGGAGTTAACAACCTTTGGGTGCTGTTTTAAAACGTTTTGTTTTCAATGAACGAATGTGACATTAAATTAAGCTTCATTATAGTTTCACATTCTTTTTCAACTAGCAGGCGCATTAAAAGCTTGATACTTCACCACACTCCAGCAATGACCACATAACAAGGCAGAAAAATAAACCAGTCTTACGACTTGGGGGATACAGGTATAATTCATATTAAAAATAAAACTTTTTTGCAAAAAAATACTACCGACATCCAAATTAAAACTACAAAGTGAAAAATAACTTTATTTTTGGAAGTCGGTGTCCATAACGCAAAAAATTGGTACCTACGAAAGACACCTACTTCCAAAAATAAAGTTATTTTTCACTTTGTAGTTTTAATTTGGATGTCGGTAGTATTTTTTTGCAAAAAAGTTTTTTTATTTTGCACTTTTTAACCGACTTTCGAAAAAAGAGGAGGTTCTATGTTCGACTTCTTGTATGTTTTTTTATGTATGCTCACCAATATCTCCGTCAATTGGGGACAGATTTAGAAAATTCTTTTTTTGTTTGAAAGAGTATGTTCCGAAATTGGTCCTATTTTTATTTGGTGAAGATCTGATGAAGAACTTCGAAGATATACAACATAGCTCTTCAATAAATAACGGCAATCTCTCGGGACTGCTGCAATCGCATGTCTGTTTATTGTTTATACCATTTCATAACATAACATCACGCCAGTATCCTCTTAAGGGGTAAGCAGATCTCTCATTTGATCGGTTTTGTTCAAGTTTCATGATATTCGGGTAATCTATTCTGGCGTTATAGAAAACTTACTAAACAACTTGCCTATTATGTAGGTACAACTAAAAAGTGAAAAATAAAAAACTTTTTTACAAAAAAATACTACCGACTTCCAAATAAGAAAACTACAAAGTGAAAAATAACTTTATTTTTGGAAGTGTCCGTAACGCAAAAAAATGGTACCTACGAAAGACACCGACTTCCAAATATAAAGTTATTTTTCACTTTGTAGTTTTCTTATTTGGAAGTCGGTAGTATTTTTTTGTAAAAAAGGTTTTTTTAGTTGTACCTACCCAATAGGCAAGTCGTTTAGTAACCTATAAGTTATAGCAATTCCGAGAGATTTTCCGTTATTTATTGAAGAGTTCTGTAGAATATCTCCGAAACTCTTCATCAGATCTTCACCAAATTTAAATAGGACCAATTTCGGGGTATGCTCTTTCAAACAAAAAACAATTTTCAAAATCGGTCCACAATTGACGGAGATATCAGTGAACATACACAAAAAAAAAACATACATGAAGTCGAACATAGAACCTCCTCCTTTTTGGTAAGTCGGTAAAAGTGAAAAATAAAAAAACCTTTTTAACAATAAAATGCTACCGACTTCCAAATAAGAAAACTACAAAGTGAAAAATAACTTTATTTTTGGAAGTGTCCGTAACGCAAAAAAATGGTACCTACGAAAGACACCGACTTCCAAATATAAAGTTATTTTTCACTTTGTAGTTTTCTTATTTGGAAGTCGGTAGTATTTTTTTGTAAAAAAGTTTTTTTAGTTGTACCTACCCAATAGGCAAGTCGTTTAGTAACCTATAAGTTATAGCAATTCCGAGAGATTTTCCGTTATTTATTGAAGAGTTCTGTAGAATATCTCCGAAATTCTTCATCAGATCTTCACCAAATTTAAATAGGACCAATTTCGGGGTATGCTCTTTCAAAAAAAAAGAATTTTCAAAATCGGTCCACAATTGACGGAGATATCAGTGAACATACACAAAAAAAAAACATACATGAAGTCGAACATAGAACCTCCTCCTTTTTGGTAAGTCGGTAAAAGTGAAAAATAAAAAAACCTTTTTAACAATAAAATGCTACCGACTTCCAAATAAGAAAACTACAAAGTGAAAAAAATATTTTTTTTTTGGAATTCGGTGTCCATAACGCAATAAAAAACATTTTTACAAAAAAAATCTACCGACTTCCAAATAAGAAAACTACAAAGTGAAAAATAACTTTATTTTTGGAAGTCGGTGTCTATCGTAGGTACCATTTGTTGCGTCATTTTTATTGGACCCGTAGGATCATCACGCCAGAGAAAACGCTGTGCGTCGCGGTCACAGACCTGAATTTTCACGTGCGGGAACATCTCCTTTATATCGGCGGACAAGGCAACTTTACCCTCTCTAAAATGTATCAACATTCCAAATAGAGGTTGTAAAAGGTCAGGACCCGAAAGAAGCATAGAATTTAGTGACACACCCTGTACTTTAGCAGCTGCGTCATGAACAACACGAAGTTTCCCCGGTTTGTTAGGATTTACCGAGCCGAAATGCGGCAAATACCAACAAACCGATGTGGGTGACTGTCCTGTACACTCCTCGTGCACGCATCTCTGCCTGCTTAGCCTCTAACTGTGCACGCATCTCTGCGTACTTAGCCTCTAACTGTGCACGCATCTCTGCGTGCTTAGCCTCTAAATGTGCACGCATCTCTGCGTGCTTAGCCTCTAACTGTGCACGCATCTCTGCCTACGAGCTACGCGACGAACATGTTGCGCTTCCGCTGCGGTTTTTCTCGCCGCAACTACCACGGAAGAGTGACTAGTGCGGCTAGTGCGACTCGCGACAGATCGTGCACCCGTTGTAGGATTTAACTGTGAATGTACCTGTATTTCCCCGGTCTCTGGTGCTGGAACGGCCTCACTACCTGATTGGGCAGGTACATTCTGCTCCTCTTGAGGCAGTTTAGTTTGTGACCTGGTGACCACCATTTTTGCTCGCTGAAAGAAAGGCGCTGCGCAAAAAAAACTTCTGAGGACTAGTTAGGTATATGTAGTTCAAAACCCTTGAAGGACCACTTATTACTGAACGGATGGATTAATATCCAAGTTTTAAGATATTTTAAATAAAACCCAACTTTCCGTATGTAAACGTTATTTTGAAATAACTTCAAGAATCCAAAACAACAAAAGAATATCAAAAATAGACAATGTAAAAAAGGGTAAAATATATAAAAACATAGACAAGTTATCAAAAAGGTGCCAATCGACAGTTAGGTTTTATTTTCGTTACGGAATTTCTTTATTCGGTCGCCGCGCTCAAAGCCCGCGATAAAAGCTATGCAATAGCTTAAAAAATTAGAGATCCTTACGAAAATTGCAATAATGTAACGCAAAGTAGCAAAATGTTGCCTATACAATTCTTATTATTTGGTAGTGGCAAGGTTGGTGGGTAGGTAGATAGGAGATAGGGCAGATACGTAGGTGATGACGGGAGCGAAGCCACGGCGGTCAGCTAGTTATTTATACGTTGTTATTTTATGGAACCTATTCTTTTTCTCCAACAGTTGCCAACCCCTGTCCATAAGCAATATGTGTCGTATCTCTAACTTACACTCGTGACGTAGCCACAACATGTTTCAGCGACACAATGTGACCCGCTTTGTCATCTCACATGAATACTAATCCCCCAGCATAGTAGGGTTCATACTGGATTCAAGAAATGTAGGAACGAAAGGTAATTGTAACACTACTAAAGTACTAAAAACACTACTACACAGACACACACAAAAACACAAACAGACACGACACCACAACAACCAAAACCATATGTATGCTCCGACTGCACAGTATGGTTTTCTAATATTGCATATCACAAACCGCCTGTTTTTCGCGCACTCAAAAACAAATGTAATCACATTCACAGCAGTGGTAGCCCAGTGTTAACGGCCGCGACTTACATACAAGTTGTTGGTCGTGGGCCCATTTCGTTAGCTACAACCGTGGCGACAGTCTGTTTGATCGTATTTTGAGCGGCCACATAAAGCTTAACGACGCTCAGTTCGGTTTTAGGCAGAGGCTGTCGACAGAAACGGCTGTTCTATGCCTCAAGCATACGGTCCGGTACTACACTGACAGGAAAACGCCTGTCTATGCCTGATTTTTAGATCTTTCTAAAGCTTTCGATTTGGTGTCCTATGATTTGCTTTGGCACAAAATGAGGACGGAAACCAGCCTCCCTGAAGAGGTAATTAACATTTTTGATTATTGGTACAACAACCAGGTTAATGTAATAAGATGGGCAGGCATGACCTCCGAGGCGTACAGATTGAGGAGTGGAGTTAGGCAGGGCGGTTTAACCTCGCCTCGTCTCTTCAATCTGTATGTGAACGGACTGATCGAGAGGCTCAGCGGCACCAATGTCGGATGTTCGATAGATGGAAAATTTATTAATAACATCAGTTACGCGGACGATATGGTGTTGCTGGGTCCCTCCATTAGCGCCATCCAAAAAAAAAACTGCTCGCTGTATGTGTGGATTATGCCGGGGCTTGGTCTCAGGTATAATGTGAAGAAAAGTGAACTCTTGGTGTTTCAATCAACTGCCTTCAAGGTTACGCACGTACCACCCGTCTTCATAGATGGCAATCCGTTAACCAGAGTTTCAAGATTCAAGTACCTGGGCCACTGGGTCTCGGATGACCTCTCAGACCACGAGGACATTGAGATGGAGCGCCGGGCGTTGGCTGTTTGATGCAATATGTTGGCTCATAGATTTGCACGTGTTAGTATTGGAAGTACGTTTGACGTCATTAATCATGAACTTTCACTTCTATTCTATTCTATATTTTTTTATGGCAAGCAAAGCCGATGTCGACTATTCTGCCAATGTCTAAAGTTAAATGGAAGAGCATATATATTCATTAATAATCTAAAAAGAAGGAACTGTAAACGCAAACTGCTTGATTGATACAGTTGACACTTGTTGGGTTAGTACGGGACTGAAACAAACAGAAAAAAAAAAAAACATAAATAATATAATTGTTAACACATTAAAAATATAACGTTGCCACATTTAAATAGACGGTAGTTAGAAGTTTTGTGAGACTCATACTCATAATTTTATATTATTGTGGCGGATGAAAATCATCAACGCCACAAGGAGTTCTGGGGAGGAATAAGTCAGAAGAGATGGGAAGTTTATTGGGAGAGGGATCTTCAGTTTAGAGAGACGGCGGTATAGATCAAGTGAGGGGTCATTATTTGGACATTCAAAAAATATGTGAACCAAGGTACCCTCGCCTAATCCGCACTCACAGAGAGAGGAGTCGCGTACACGGATTTTATGAAGAAAGACAGGGGTGCAGCAAAAGCCTAAACGTATTCTGCAAAGGACAGATATAGCGGTTTTGGAGACCTTTCTAAAACCAAAGAACCATGGTTTTGGATTTACGACCGGTTGGACGGCATGGAAAAATTTGCCTTTCTTCCTGCTAGACATATTCCTATGTGCCTGCCATGAATCCTGGAGACTCAATTTGGGAAGGGACAACAAGTCATAACTCAGGTGAGTGTTATGTGAGATATCAGCCGTTACAGATGAACAGGCGTCTTTGGCCAATACATCAACACATTCATTACCCTTGATGCCACAATGACTAGGTATCCAAACTAGCTGAACTTCTCTTTGACTACTAGCACAAGCTAATAAAGATTTTTTGATTTTCAAAATAAGAGGGCTATGTAGTTTACTTTTAAATGGACTTTGTTCCAGGGCCTGCAAACAGCTAAGAGAATCTGTAAAGATAACGGCTTTCTCAATGGTATTGTGTGACTCCATAAAAAGACAAGCTTCCAATATAGCCACACACTCGCCTGTGAATACAGAAGACTCTTTAGGACACTTGAACTGTAATACAATTCTAGAGCTTTGGTAATATACCGCAGCACCAGTGTTGTTAAAACTATTTAATTTCGAAGCATCAGTGAAGAACAGTTGAAAATCATTCCATCTCTCACCCACCACCGCATTGAAGGCCGAATTAGCTGATGGGGATCTTTTGGATATACCAACATTATAGATAATATTGGGGTTAAAAAATAATACTTCGTAAGCAAAGTCAAAAAGGGGTAATCTAGGATGCTGGAGAATCGGACAATCTAAATTTTGAACACTCCGAAATGCTTTTATAATTAATGGGATTTCTTTATTTCTCCAATAATTTGAGCTTCTGCATAAGGCGTCTAGCTCATGCAATCTAACTATAAGGGGATGGGACGACCTAGAGATTAACCTAGATAAGAACCGGGTGACAAGATATTGTCGTCTTCAGGCAAGGGGAGGTTCGGCACATTCAACCTGCAATGCGTTAACGGGGGAGGAATTCATGCAACCGGAGATGATCCGAAGGCACTTGGACTGAACTCTATCTAGCCTTTTGTGTTGTCTTTTGCGAGAGAAAATTACTGCCGAGCTTTTTGGTGCGGAGAGGGAAAGACCATGGCTTAAAAGCCACTGGCTCAGAGAGTCCAAAGAAAGGCATAGAGAAGAAGCCGCGTCATTGATGGAAGAATCTGTCACGTATAGGACAATGTCATCGGCGTATTGCAGGATCTGACAATTATTGTTTAGGCAAGACCCAATATCGGCCGTATATAAATTGTACAGCAGGGGGCTGAGGACAGAGCCTTGAGGGAGTCCCCTCCACGCCTGCCTCTTATCGAACTCCTCTCCCTGAACTCTAAGAACCAATGACCGGGACAAAAGGAGTTCACATATACACTGTATCATCTTTGCCGGTAGACTCAGCTGTTGCAATTTTTGCCTGAGTACGGGCAGAAGAACGTTGTCGTATGCGGAGGAGATGTCAAGGAAAGCGGCAACAACAGATTGGTTTCTGGAGAGGGCCAAACGGATATCTGTGACTAGGACGCCGACACTATCCATAGTACTGAGCCCTTTCCTAAAACCAAATTGGAAATTCGGCAGTAAATCTCTCGATTCGACTAACCACTCTAGACGATTTTTTATAAGGTGTTCCAGTAGCTTGGCTAGGACAGAAGATAAAGCTATTGGCCTAAGGCCATTCGGATCATTTGCATGTTTTCCAGGTTTCAGTAATGGAATGATGATCTGTAGCTTCCACTGATCTGGTACCCAGCCATGGCTATAGCAGAAGTTAATTAAGTTTAAGAAGTAAATTTTCGCCTTGTCTCCAGAGTGAGAAATAAAAGAATATGGCACACCGTCAATACCAGGAGCTGAGTCCCGGACATGACGGAGTACCACACTCAGTTCTTCCAAGGTAAATGGCGCATCAAAGGGATCCTCTGCTGAATTAGATAAAGGAACATTCACACATTCAGAAAAGAGGGGAACATATGGTGGTGCTATTTTGTCAAAGAAAAGTTCAGCTGTTTCCCTAGATACTGGTGAAGTGTTAGAAGGGGAACAACCTCGCCTAAACCTATTGACGCTTTTCCAAACAGTAGAGATTGGAGTAGAGGGTGACAAGGAGGTACAAAATTGAACCCAGCCAGCACGTTTCTTCTTGCGAAGGAGACGTCTGACCCTGGCATTACACTGAAGATATGCTATGAGATTACTGGTACACATATCTGCATTGTAGCGCCTCTCGGCCTCATTCCTTGTTTTAATTGCTGAGGTGCATTCTGGATCCCACCACGGAGGTGAAGGGATTTTATTTCTGGCACTGTTTCTCAGCGGGAAAGAGGAATCTGCACTCGAGGTAACAGCTGCGACAAAACCCTCATAGCAACTTTTGGCATGGTGGTGACCAGATGGGTCTGGTAAACATGAATTTAAATTTGGAAGGGAATCAATTTTATCCTCCAATAATGATACAAACTTAGTCCAATCTGGTTTGGACAGGTAATATTTCAGAAGTGAAGGAGAAGTTTTTTCTAAATAAGTTCTATTAATTAAAGATATGACAATAGGGTAATGGTCACTACCATGCGACAAAGTTGTACATTCCCACTGAGTTGATGCAGCCAATTCAACCGAACAAAATGTAAGGTCTACACAATTCTTTTGTTGACCAGGAGGGGAACGACGAGTTGGACAGCCATTATTCAGAATGCAGAGATCCAGATCATCCAACATCTCAACCAAAGCTACACCGAAGGCATCACAGCGTTCCGAACCCCATCTATAATGGTGGCAATTAAAGTCACCCATGACCATCAATGGGCCTTGCACATTGGTAAAAATGTTTCTTAAAACAGCTTTGAAATCAGGGTGAGGGTGTGCAATATAGATTGAGAACACCGTGATGCCCTCAACCCTTCCTGCTACAATACTCAAATTGCCCTCAAGTAAAGGCAAAGAAAAGGGAGAAAGTGGGACCCGATTATTAACGAAGAGAGCCGACCCTCCGTACCCATCGGATCTATCACACCTAAGGATGTTAAAAAGTGGCATACGGAAGCTAAGACTTGGGGTGAGCCAAGTCTCAGCTATGGAACAAGCCAATGGCTTGTATTTATTGAGGAGGAATATGAGGTCGTGCTTTTTATGCCACACGCTCCTCACATTCCACTGGAGAAATATTTGGCGGGACGCCATTTTTATAAGATAATAGGAGAGATATAAGTTGGTCGGCAACGTTGGACGGTATTTGAGAGTTACTAGAAGATGAATTGATAAGTGAAGGCAGAAGTTTAATTAATAGTTCAATGACTGAAACAGAATATTGGTGGGGACATTATCGTTAAGAGCACAGCCATTAGACTGTGAGGATTGAGGAATATTTACTATTTGCTGATGAGCAGCTTTGTTATAAGATTGAGAAAGTGGGGCATAGGTCCTAGGCTTGAGTGTAACAGTTTTTCGGTAAGACTGCGATTTAGTGACATTGGCATAGTTGCGGGTGGCTGCTGGAATTGTTTTGCTTGCCTCAACATATGCGATTGATTTCTCAGCCATGACTGTCTTGATGGCTTTCTGCCTACCATGCTCAGGGCAAGACTTGCTATTAGCGAAGTGGTTTCCCGAGCAAAGCACACAGAAGGCCTCGCCCTCAGAAATGTTGCAACCATCACCAGGGTGATCGTGGCCACATTTACTGCAGCGTGGATTTGACCTACACACGTTTGCAACATGTCCGAATCGGCAGCATTTACGGCATTGGATAGTGGGATAGATGTATTGTTCGACAGGGAGAGATGTGTAGCAGCAAAACACTCGTTTAGGTAAGGCCTGTCCGTCAAACGTGAGTACACAGGTCTCTGTAGGCTTCCACTCTACTATCCCATCAGTCTGAACCTTCCGGTTAATTCTGCGCACTTTTAAGATTTGACCATAGCCTGAGGGCACAGCCAAATATGTTAGAGCCTCTTCTTCACTTAAATCCGAAGGAACACCTATCACTACGCTCATCCTGGTAATATTAAAGGTGGAATTGCAGCAGTATAACCGTGCTTGGAAAACAAAGCATTGACTATAAAAGCGTTTGCATCCTGAGGGGATGCAAACTCAACAGATATCCTGTTTCTGCCGACTTTATTAACACCACCACGAATAATGTTGGCTATTTTATTAATTATCAAAAACTTACCAAAGTTCACGGGATGTAAAGTGGTGCCAGCATTAACCTGTGCTTCCACTCGAGAGACATGTACAATAAATGGTCCCTTATCCATAGCAGAGTATTTTACACGGCCAATTTGGCTCTTAGGTTGTTTAGATGTTGGCGTGGATACTTCTGCATTTCCAGGACGTTTACGCGATGTTTGCGAAGTTTCCATTTCGGAAACGCTGCAGACTACATCTGCAAACTGCGATAGAGGATTCGGCGAGGACGGAAAAAGAGGTAAGGAGGCAGGGATGTCAGGCGGATCAGGATCGGGCGGTTTATTCCTCTCCATTTTTGTGGAAACTACTTTACAAGGAGACAATCACAGTACCAACCTGTTACCAGACACAAGGACAACACACTTTTACACACAAACAAGTCCAAACGTAGCAAAATTAAAAACAAAACCACAAGTAATAGGAATACACGTGCTTTCCCAGAAACCTGTGGCGAGAATCCGGAACTTTCACTTTTTAAGCACAATGGTTTGCTACAAAATACAAACTGTCATATTTATTAAGCATCTACCGACAAATGTTTAAGTACCTACCTAAACTATTATTGTGTTGTCAAATACCTACAATTGTCAGAGTACCCACATGAGTAAATATTGTTGTGTGTACAGGAAATAACTCTAAACTTACATATAAACCATAGTGATGATATTCCTATAAAATATTACGTAATTTATAATGATCATTGTGATGAATCCTGCATTTTATATTGCTATTTTAGTATAATAAGTCCTTTGAGACAATTATTACAATACTGTCAGTTAGTATCAATATTCTTTCGAATATTGATTAAGAATTACTAAATAGGCGATATTCAATTCCTTAATTGTCTTGATACGTTTTAAAAAGGTTTCATTACTCAAGAATTGATTATTGACCAAATTGTGAGATTGTTTATAGAAATGTAGAAAATGGTGGGGTCATTTGACAGGTCGGCTCGTTACTATTAATAGTGTGTAATTCGTAAGATTAACTCACTATTGTGGTCAACTGCAAGCCAGTACAGACCAGTTGTGACTACACAAGCTGCACGTAAGTTATTTGATATTATAACTTGATTATTGCTAATGGTGGTGTTGAAACTCTATTTCATTTTGTGGCCTTTATTCATAATGATGTTAAATTGATTTAAGGGTTAGTCATGTTCTTTGACTTATCCTTGTTGATTATGTAACATTGTGGAATATTACAAGATTCATCATATAATGGCCATAATAGAATTAGACCTTTATATTGTGATAAACGAGATTTATATGGTTGTAAAAGATATATATGGATACTTTTACAACCATAGTTGCTTCCGTGGAGTTTTTTGCCCTTCTTCTCCACGAGAACTAGTTTAGCGATCGGGCAGTAAGCTCTCTGAGCCTCAATATGAATTAATTGACAAGCCTAATTGAAATAAATACCTAGTCTTGTCTTTCTGTGCTTTTATTCATAAAACCTTTCCCTTATACACCACAAAGGAACTCTGATACACAGTAAATAACCAGCAACCATCTTGACATTCCAAGCTAAGCTTGCTATCTTCGTAAATATCGATACTTTTATATGGAGTTCCTTTATAAATCTAACACATGCTGCACCATGGCAGTAAAAGTAACATTATTTCGGGCTTTTTGCCAATCTTCAACGCCCTGCGCGTTCAGTATAATTACGCTTTTAGGATGCTGATGCGGCTGCCGCGGTACTGTAGCGCATCGGGCATGTTTTCAGAGGCAAATGTCGATGGCTTTCATGCCATCCTTAGAAAAAGAGTCGCTTCGCTGCTAAGTCGTGTCCGCGGCAGTGACAACAGCATTCTCAGCGTTGTAGCGGGCCGAACAGATTGCCCAATATTGTGGCATTGTGTTCGATTACATGTCGAGAAGTAATACATTTAGTAAATTTGCAATTTGACCCCTACTGAACAGACTTTTATTTTATAAATTTTAATGAATTTTACAAAACTATAATTAATCTTAACGTATTTTAATATATTTTTATCTTTTTTTTTTGGATTTTTCAAGGTATTTTATTTTATTTTATTGACATTAATTTTAAATGATAAAAACATAAATTAATTATTCGTTTTAGATGTTTGTACTGTAATTTTGGCATGATGTGTGTGTTGTATGTGTATCTAATTTTAAGTGACTAACATAGTATATAAGTATTTGTACTTACTAACAACTATGGATTTCATATCTGAGATAAATAAATAATAATATATTACAGTTTGCCCAATCGCCATCGCAAAATCCTACAAGGGGCATACTTGATTTTGTATAAAAAATCGAGTAATCTAAAGTGCCTTTTAGATATTGTAAGACTCTCTTCGCGGCCAACCAGTGAGTGTTGTTGTACCGAGTATTGAACTGACTCAGGTAACTAGTCGCGTATGCGATATCTGGACGAGTATTAACACTCAAGTACATGAGGCAACCAATTAATTCTTGATAGGGATACGCCTCTAGATTATGATCACTATCACTGCTGGTACTGACCTAAGTTTTCCAGATAATGGAGTTGTATGCGATATCTGGACGAGTATTAACACTCAAGTACATGAGGCAACCAATTAATTCTTGATAGGGATACGCCTCTAGATTATGATCACTATCACTGCTGGTACTGACCTAAGTTTTCCAGATAGTGGAGTTGTACAAGTTTTACAATTCTCCATCTCAAACTTTTGTATAAGATCTTTTATATATTTTGTCTGATGTACTTTTATTTCATCATTTTTTCTGCTTATGTTTAAACCAAGATAATAGCTTAAATAGCCCAAATCTTTTATCGAAAAACATTTTTGCAAGTCATTTTTGACGATGTCAAACGTCTTGTCATTACTGTTAAAAACAATTATGTCATCGACAAAGACTGCAACGATAACCAACTCTTTTCCAAAAAGTTTGGTATACACACATGGTTCAGATGGAGTTTGATCTAATTTTATATTCCAGGCACGTGAAGCTTGCTTAAGTCCATACAAGGATTTTTGTAAGAGACACACTTTGTTCTCCTTACCTTTTACTTTAAAACCTTGAGGTTGCTCCATGTAGGCCTTCTCTTGTAGATCCCTCCAAGTGACGCATCTTCATAACCAATTCGGCTGCGAGAGCCAGTAGAGTTCGCAAGGAGGAGTGCCGCACGACAGGAGCAAATGTCTCAGAATAATCTACACCTGGCGTCTGGGCGAATCCCTTGGCAACTAATCTTGCTTTGAACTTCACAACATTTCTCGCTGGATCTTTCTTTAACTTATAAACCCATTTAGATGGTATAACTTTCTTGTTTTCTCTGTCAACCAATTTCCACGTCTTCAGCTTCATCAATGAATTATATTCATTCGTCATTGCCATCTGCCACTTCTCAACATCATCAGCCAATGTAGCCTCATTATAAGTTCTAGGCTCATCAGACGCATGACTAGAAACTTGGTATGAGAAGTAATTAGGAGGTTTCCGGTCTCTTGAAGGATATCTACGCTGTCCATCAATTTGACTAGTAGAAACTACTGCTTCCTCAATTGCTTCAAAAAATTGATCAGTTTCAGCAGTCTGATCTTCAGTGACTACAGTATGGCTTGGAGCTGGTTCATCAGTGACCACTGGAATATGTTCAAAAGACTCTTGAACTGTACTAGTTTCTTCCTGTATAGGCAGACTATTAGAAAATACTAAAGGTTCAGATGAAGTCTTCGTATTGTTGACATTTCTATTATTTAAAGTAGAAAAACAATCTTCAAAAAATGTAACGTCTCTAGACTTTTGTAAGGTTCTAGGACACGATGAATTTCTAAAAAGATAACTATTAGGATCTTCTGTATAGCCTACAAATATAGCTTCATCAGCTTTAAGATCCAATTTCTGACGGTGACAAGAAGGTATATGTGAAAAGAAGAAGAAGGTATATGAGAACGGAATGTAGTACTCCATTCCCTGACGCAACACATCCGTCACGGCGTCCGCGCACTGTTACAACCCTTATTACAAGGCAATAAAGCCGATATTTGCACTCTGTAGTTAAAGTCTCAGTTTTCATTGCAAAGCCAATGCTGAATTGCAGTTATCGCACATTAGCGGATTTTTTATATTAATTTAGTCAGTTAGATTCTGGAAGCCGTCGCGTAAACCCAAATTCGTTAGACTTATCTCGAGAGATACAAGAGATTATAGAAAGTCATTATTTTGGTTTGTGTATTATTAAGTAGAACTTTAATCAAAAGTGTAATTGTGGATTTTTTGTGAATAAACAAGTGGTTTGGTAGAAGATAGTTTTTTTTAAAAAGATCTACGGGGTCGGCCGTGTAACAAATTGGTGTCAGAAGTGGGATACCAGAGACGAAGTCTTACGACGTTGAGTCAGACAGACACTGGTATTCCGAAGCCCGAGCCTCCCGTTCATTGATCGACAGTAAGACTTAGTCTAGAGCTAAGCCTGCGTCACTACCTTGGACGACGGTCAGCCTCCGCTCTGCAGCGTGAGCCCGCTCCAGCCACAACGTATTGGACGACGGTCAGCCTCCGCTCTTCAGCGTGAGCCCGCTCCAGCCACAACATATTGGACGACGGTCAGCCTCCGCTCTCCAGCGTGAGCCCGCTCCAGCCACTACATTGGACGACGGTCAGTCTCCGCTTTGCAGCCTGAGCCCTCCCAGACATCATCATCAGCTCCAGGGTCTAACTCACCACATCCAGTTGGCCAAGAAATTCCACAGCGAACCGTGTGAAAATTCCAGTTTCAACACGTCATTGCAACATAATGCAAACGCCAAGCTTCGTGTTACTGTGAGTGTTTCTTGCGTCTATAATTTCAAAGTGAATCGCGCCTCTGAATCGTATTTCTAAGTTATTGCTATATTTGTACCTACACTGTTTCAAGTACTCTACTGTTCGTAAATTATAAAAGTTGTCCAACATATCATAATACCTATGTCTCTTAAATCAGAAAACGGAAAAATGTCCGACAAAATTACCTTATCCGTCTTAACTAAATTCGTAAAATCGTATAATGGGGATAGGGAGACATTACCTGCATTTCTCACAAATTGTGAGAATGCAATGTCTCTAGCTACACAAGATCAACAGAATGTGCTCTGTAAGTATATAATATTATTATCTCAGATGGAAGGAAAGGCACAGGTAGCATGTAGCCTAAAATCATTTGAAAAATGGTCAGAACTTAAAACCTTCCTCAAGTCCACCTTTGGAGAAAAAAAACACGCAACACATCTCTTATCGGACTTACAGCATTGCAAACAACTGCCAAACGAAGACGTTACGCAATTCTCTCTACGAATCGAGTCAATACTGACCCGAATTCAGTCGGACACTCATCACAGCTGTAAAGACGAAAAAGAACTACCTGGCCGTATAGCAGCCATGGAAGACCTGGCCCTCAATACATTCATGCTAGGCCTAAGCTCTTCTGTATCCAACATTGTTCGGTGCAAAAACCCTTCAACCCTCAACGAGGCGATTCAATACGCTGTAGATGAGGAAAAGTTGTTTAATTTATCTAAACCTAAATCAGTCAAACACTGTTCAATTTGTAATAAAGTAGGCCATAGCTCATCGGAATGTTTCAGAAACAAAAAGCCTAACTATAATTCCCAAAAACCATATCATAAGGTTTTCATTTCCCAATGGGATTCTAATAAAAATAACAATTCTAATACTAATTCTAATACCAATAGTAATGCTAACTCCACTGCCAATCCTAATGCGCAAACTTGCAGATATTGCAAAAATATCGGCCACACTATAGAGCAATGTCGTAAAAGGCAATTCAATATGCAACGCCGCGAAAATACGGACTTTGCACAGCGCCGTCATAACTCACCTGATAGCTCTACGAATGCATTTACGCATACATGTGAATGTGAAACCAATGGTCAAAATAACCACGCTGAATCTCACGATAATTTAAACTAAATCGGATTTTGATGTCCGTCAAAATCTATGCAAATTTATAATGGCACGACTCCTACTAATTCTACATCTCAGTCGAAGATGCTGAGTCCTTCTATCTCTAATTATCATACTAAATCTACATCTCAGTCAAAGATGCTGAGTCCTACTAAATCCACATCTCAGTCAAAGATGCTGAGTTCTACTATTTCTACATCTCAGTCGAAGATGCTGAGTCCTTCTATCTCTAATAATCATACTAAATCTACATCTCAATCAAAGATGCCGAGTCCTACTAATTCTACATCTCAGTCGAAGATGCTGAGTTCTACTATTTCTACATCTCAGTCGAAGATGCTGAGTCCTTCTATCTCTAATAATCATACTAAATCTACATCTCAATCAGAGATGCCGAGTCCTACTAATTCTACATCTCAGTCGAAGATGCTGAGTCGTGCTATCTCTAATAATCATACTAAATTTATATCTCAGGCAAAAATGTTGAGTCCTACAAATTCTACACCTCAGGCAAAGAAACTGAGTCCTTCTATCTCTAACAATCCTACTAAATCTACACTTCAATCAATCCAGCTGAGTCCTATTTCCAAAAATCTGACTAAATCTTACACTAGACCCACATCTCAAGCCAACGAGCTGAGTTCTTCTATTCCTAACGAGAAAATAAATTGTCACTATTGTAATAATGTCCCAAAAGGTTCTCATACTAATTCTAAACATAACTCAATTAAACCTAACTTAAATATAAATTCTAAATCTAAACCTATATACGAAATTAACGATTTTTGTAAAAAGGTAGCTTTACCTCATACTTACCTATCTACTAACCACGCTATAGAACGGTTATGTTTTCTTATCGATACAGGATCAACCATCAGTATTGTCAAAGGTTCCTGTTTACTCGAAATTCCAAATCTATCCACCGAAATTGTAAAGTTAAAGGGCATTAATAGTTCGGAAAACCCTGTTGAAACTCTAGGTACCTTTCAATTGGGATTTAAACTATCAGATAATACTTATAAATACAAATTTCATGTCACAAAAAATAACATCAATCTTAATAATTACGATGGAATTATCGGTAGCGACTTTTGCGATTATTTTTAATCAAATATCGATTATTCTTCTAAGTCAATGTCTATATTTAATCATTCTATTCCTATCACTTACAATCAACCATCGTATAACATTCCAGCTCGTTCCGAAGTAGTTATCGAATACACTGTATCTAATTACTCGCCTGAGCTTTATCATAACAATGAAGCTCTCGTTCTAGACCATACTCTAAGTGAAGGTGTTTATGTTGCAAATTGCATTGTCTCAATCAAATCAAATAAGAAAACAAATATTACTATCCTAAATACTACAGATACTGACATTGAAGTAAAAGATTATCACGTAAACGTGACACCGTTTGAAAGAAAAAGTTCAGATTCTATACCTTGTTACAATACTAATTCTATTTCCCATAACAAATCTAATCGCATAGATAAAGTTCTAAGTCTCATTCGCTGTTCCCACTTAAACCAGGAAGAGAAAAAATCTCTCTTAGAATGTTGCTCCCAATACACAGATATCTTCCATATCGAAGGTGAACCTTTAACCTTCACGGACGCTATAGAACACACTATTAATACAGGTGATGCACCACCTATTAATGTCAAATCATATCGCTTTCCCGAATGCCACAAAGAAGAAGTCGACTCCCAAATTCGTAAAATGCTAGATCAGGATATCATTAGACCTTCTATTTCGCCTTGGAGTGCTCCAGTTTGGGTTGTACCGAAAAAGATGGATGCTTCAGGCAAACAAAAATGGAGAATAGTCATTGACTATCGCCGTCTTAATGACGTCACTGTCTCCGAAATTTACCCGCTGCCTCTTATCACGGATATCTTGGACCAATTAGGTCATTCAAAATATTTTAGCACGCTAGACCTTACCAGCGGTTTTCATCAAATAAAGACCAGCCCCAAAGATGCGCCTAAAACAGGTTTCACAGTTAGCACAAATTCAAGCATGTCTGGACACTATGAATTTACCAGGATGCCTTTTGGGTTGAAAAACGGCCCTGCCACATTTCAACGTCTTATGAATACTGTGTTATCAGGCTTACAAGGCCTCCATTGCTATATCTACTTAGACGATTGCATCGTGTACAGTCAAAATTTACAAGATCACATGCATAAATTACAACTAGTATTTAACAAATTCCGTGAATATAATCTGAAACTCCAACCGGACAAGTGTGAGTTTCTTAGACATGAAGTGACTTACCTTGGCCATATTATCACCGATAAAGGTGTATCTCCAAACCCTGAAAAAGTTAACGCCGTATCACAATTTCCAATTCCAAAAAATCCTAAAGATATTAAGTCATTTCTAGGCCTAATAGGATATTATCGCCGATTCATTGAGAACTTTTCTAAGTTAACTAAGCCTCTAACCTCTTTACTAAATAATAAATTGTAGTTCTAAAAACTAAAAAACACGCTTTATTGGTAAGGATAATGGGACAAACTGTTTAAATTATTGCATTGTCATCGGTCCTTGATAAGTGTGCAAAGTTTCAAATCAATCCAACGTTTTGAAGTGGGTGAAAATCACGTTCAAAGATTCCGTTACATTGATACATTGTTACATTGATACATTGATACATTGATACATAGATACATAGATACATACATACCAAGCTAATAAAAGCGTGTTAAAAAGGATGCTGTCTTTCACTGGGGTACAGAACAGCAGCATGCATTCAATTTTCTAAAAGAAAAATTAATTACTGCCCCTCTTCTACAATACCCTGATTTTTCACAACCTTTTAACGTTACTACTGATGCTAGTAATTATGCCATTGGCGCAATACTATCTCAGGGTCCCGTCGGCAAAGATAAGCCGATCGCATACGCGTCGCGCACACTAAATAAACCTGAAGGCAATTATTCGACTACGGAAAAGGAACTTTTAGCTATTTTATTTGCCGTTAAAACTTTTCGACCATATTTATCATCAATACATATAATAAATCTGTAGAAAAATATTTTTTGTACATCGAAAAAAATTCAAAAAAAAATAGCCAGGGTGTTAAAGGATAACCAACAGAACCCATTTCTAGCATTTTTGGAATTTTTGTCTGTTTGTCTGTTTGTCTGTTTATCTGTTTGTCTGTTTATCTGTTTGTCTGTTTATTTGTGCACGCATCACGTGAAATGTACGAAACCAATGTAGATAACTTTTATACATAAAAATTGTGCGTATCTTTAAGAATTACTTAGTTTTTGTTTCATCGCAATCGGATCACTCTATCAAAAGTTAGATGAATTTAAAGTGTTCAAGAAGTAAAATTAACACAACACACGCAATTCAGATACTTTGACAGTTGAACTCGGTATTCGATAGATGGCGTTGTGCATTTAAAGTCATTTTCTGAATCGCGGTGTTAAGATTTTACGCGAAAGAATGACCCTAGAAAAAAAAAATGGTATGTAGTATGTATATTTTTTAACCGACTTCCCAAAAAGGAGGAGGTTCTATGTTCGACATTATGTATGTTTTGTTTTTTTTTTTTGTGTATGTTCTCCGAATTCACCGATATCTCCGTCAATTGTAGACCGATTTCAAAAAATCTTTTTTTGTTTGAAAGAGTATGTTCCGAAATTGGTCCCATTTTAATTTGGTGTAGGACTGACGAAGCAATTCCAAGATATACAACAGAACTCTTCAATAAATAACGGCAAATCTCTCGGAATTGCTGCAATCGCATGTCTGTTTGTTGTTTATACCATTTCATAACATAACATCACGCCAGTACGCTCTTAAGGGGTACGCAGATTTCTCATTTCACCGGTTATGTTCAAGTTTCATGATATTTGGGTAATATATTCTGGCGTTATACGAGTAGGTAACTTACTAAACAACTTGCCTATTAGGTAGGTACAACTAAAAAGTGAAAAATAAAAAAACTTTTTACAAAAAAATACTACCGACTTCCAAATAAAACTACAAAGTTAAAAATAACTATATTTTTGGAATTCGGTGTCCATAACGCAATAAATTGGTACCTAAGAAAGACACCGACTTCCAAAAATAAAGTTATTTTTCACTTTGTAGTTTTATTTGGAAGACAGTAGTATTTTTTTGTAAAAAGTTTTTTTGAGTATGTGGAGTAGGCAGGCAGGCTGGTAAGTATGGTAGGGTTGGCAGGCAGATGACGGGAGCGAAGCCGCGGGCACAGCTAGTATGGAAATAAATTCAAAATAATTACAGATCACAGACCCCTTGTATGGTTGTTTAACGTTAAAGATCCCGGCAGTAGACTCATTCGCTGGCGCCTCAAACTTGAGGAATATGACTACGAAATTATCTACAAACAAGGTCGCCTCAACTCCAACGCTGATGCGCTATCCCATTGCCCTATTAACTCTATCGATGTTAATAATTTAAATAACTCTACTTATGAACAATATTTTAAAAACCAATTTACTAATCAGCTCCCTGCTTCAAATACTATTATTGAAGAATGCACTCAGGGTCTGCACTTATCCAAGTTAAATACAATAGCCTGCCCTGTCTCTTTAGACTTTGATTATTCTATGCCTTATTGCGAGGAAATACTATCACAACTCGATAATTCTGCTGACTTACTTAACTCAGAACGCGAACCTCTTACTATACGTCGCGTCCAGGATAAAAATAAATCTTACTATTTTCTATTTACCAAAGTTCATCACTATGAACAAACCAATTTTAGAGATGTCTATAGTTTATTAATTAAACTCAGAAACCTACTAATCGATTGCCCAAATATAACCGATCTCGCATTACCAGATTTTAGTGACCCATTTTCTAAACTGGCTTATACTAAAGTTTATAATATGACTAGTATTTGCTTGGTGCGCGAGCTGCAAGCAGCTCGCGTGTTGTTGTCCCTACACCTACCCTACACCTAACCTACACCTACCCTACGCCTACCCTACACCTACCCTACACCTACCCTACACCTACCCTACACCTACCCTACACCTACCCTACACCTACCCTACACCTACCCTACACCTACCTTACACCTACCCTACACCTACCCTACACCTACCCTACACCTAACCTACACCTACCCTACACCTACCCTACACCTACCCTACACCCACCCTACACCTACCCTACACCTACCCACTCAGCTTCACCCACTCAACCTTCGTTACGCTACGGAGGTCGCCGGCTCGCTTCGCTCGCCACCTCCCCCCTGCGCTGCACTCGGTCTCGTAGGTTCGCTCCACTCAGGATCCCTACGCTGAATCCGTAAAAAAACAAAAAAAAAAGATTCGCCAAAATGGGGGGGGAGGGGGGAGAAGGGGGGCAAGGGGGTCAACTTTGAAAAATGGTTTGTTTGTGACTATAGCATTGCCCCTTTATATGAATCTGAAAACAGAAATGTTCCAAATGTTCCAACTTTCGAGATCCGCTTAAAGGGGGGAAGAAGGGGGGGCGAGGGGGTCAACTTTGAAAAATGGTTTTTGCTTTTCCGAGCCTCCTCTAAACGAATCCGTAAAAAAAACACGAAAAAAAGATTCGCCGTAAGGGGGGGGGGGAGGGGGAGAAGGGGGGCAAGGGGGTCAACTATGAAAAATGGTTTGTTTGTGACTAAAGCATTGCCCCTTTATATGAATCTGAAAAAAGAAATGCTCCAAATGTTCCAACTTTCGAGATCCGCTTAAAGGGGGGGAGAAGGGGGGCGAGGGGGTCAACTTTGAAAAATGGTTTTTACTTTTCCGAGCCTCCTCTAAACGAATCCGTAAAAAACAAAAAATACGGGTATCTTAGTTGCCGAGAAACGATAGAGGGGGGGAGGAGGGGGGAGGAAAAGGGGAGGTTTGGCACTTTTCCCATACTCACGGGAGTTACTTGTTTACGCATCTGTCAAAATATACCCACCTTCCCCTCCACCATCTGGGAGAACAATTATGTCAATGAGTCAGTGAGTGAGTCAGTGGTAATGCAGTTTTATATAATATAACTAGTATTTGCTTGGTGCGCGAGCTGCAAGCAGCTCGCGTGTTGTTGTCCCTACACCCGCGTGTTGTTGTCCCTACACCTACCCTACACCTACCCTACACCTACCCTACACCTACCCTACACCTACCCTACACCTACCCTACACCTACCCTACACCTACACTACACCTACCCTACACCTACCCTACACCTACTCTACACCTACTCTACACCTACCCTACACCTACCCTACACCTACCCTACACCTACCCTACACCTACCCTACACTTTGTTCCAAAACACATAACCCTAATGTTTGCTTGTCGTCGCCAGGCACTGAGTTTCGCTTTACCCACTCAACCTTCGTTACGCTACGGAGGTCGCCGGCTCGCTTCGCTCGCCACCTCCCCCCTGCGCTGCACTCGGTCTCGTAGGTTCGCTCCACTCGGGATCCCTACGCTGAATCCGTAAAAAAAACAAATAAATGGTTCGCCAAAACGGGGAGGGGGAAGGGGGAAAAAGGGGGGCAAGAGGGTCAACTTTGAAAACTGGTTCGTTTGTGACTAAAGCATTGCCCCTTTATATGAATCTGAAAAAAGAAATGTTCCAAGTCTCTCAACTTCCGAGATCCGCTTAAAGGGGGGGAGAAGGGGGGCGAGGGGGTCAACTTTGAAAAATGGTTTTTACTTTTCCGAGCCTCCTCTAAACGAATCCTTAAAAAAAACAAAAAAAAAAGATTCGCCAAAACGGGGGGGGAGGGGGAGAGAAGGGGGGCAAGGGGGTCAACTTTGAAAAATGGTTTGTTTGTGACTATAGCATTGCCCCTTTATATGAACCTGAAAAAAGAAATGTTCCAAATGTTCCAACTTTCGAGATCCGCTTAAAGGGGGGGAGAAGGGGGGCGAGGGGGTCAACTTTGAAAAATGGTTTTTACTTTTGCGAGCCTCCTCTAAACGAATCCGTAAAAAAAACATTCTACGGGTACCTTAGTTTCCGAGATACGATAGAGGGGGGGAGGAGGGGGGAGGAAAAGGGGATGTTTGGGACTTTTCCCAAACTCGCGAGAGTCACTTGTTTACGAATCTGTCAAAATATACCCACCTCCCCCTCCACCATCTGGGAGAACAATTATGTCAATGAGTCAGTCAGTCAGTCAGTGAGTGGTAATGCAGTTTTATATAATATAACTAGTATTTGCTTGGTGCGCGAGCTGCAAGCAGCTCGCGGCTTTGTACCCTACACCTACCCTACACCTACCCTACACGTACCCTACACCTACCCCACACCTACCCCACACCTACCCTACACCTACCCTACACCTACCCTACACCTACCCTACACCTACCCTACACCTACCCTACACCTACCCTACACCTACCCTACACCTACCCCACACCTACCCCACACCTACCCCACACCTACCCCACACCTACCCTACACCTACCCTACACCTACCCTACACCTACCCTACACCTACCCTACACCTACCCTACATCTACCCTACACCTACCCTACACCTACCCTACACCTACCCTACACCTACCCTACACCTACCCTACACCTACCCTACACCTACCCTACACCTACCCTACACCTACCCTACACCTACCCTACACCTACCCTACACCTACCCTACACCTACCCTACACCTACCCTACACCTACCCTACACCTACCCTACACCTACCCTACACCTACCCTACACCTACCCTACACCTATCCTACACTTTGTTCCAAAAAACATAACCCTAATGTTTGCTTGTCGTCGCCAGGCACTGAGTTTCGCTTCACCCACTCAACCTTCGTTACGCTACGGAGGTCGCCGGCTCGCTTCGCTCGCCACCTCCCCCCTGCGCTGCACTCGGTCTCGTAGGTTCGCTCCATTCGGGGTCCCTACGCTGCCTGGTCCACTCCCACCGGACAGGTTTCGACGACCGATATTAGGTAGGGGAGGTTGGGGAGAGGAGGGATGAAGGGAGGGAGAGTGGGGAGTTTTGAAAAATGATTCCGACTCAAGCATTGCCCCTTTATATGAATCTGAAAAAAGAAATGTTCCAAGTCTCTCAACTTCCGAGATCCGCTTAAAGGGGGGGTGAAGGGGGGGCGAGGGGGTCAACTTTGAAAATGGTTTTTACTTTTCCGAGCCTCCTCTAAATGAATCCGTAAAAAAAACTGAAAAAAAGATTCGCCAAAACGGGGGGGGGAGGGGGGAGAAGGGGGGCAAGGGGGTCAAATTTGAAAAATGGTTTGTTTATGACTATAGCGTTGCCCCTTTATATGAATCTGAAAAAAGAAATGTTGCAAGTCTCTCAACTTCCGAGATCCGCTTAAAGGGGGGGAGAAGGGGGGCGAGGGGGTCAACTTTGAAAAATGGTTTTTACTTTTCCGAGCCTCCTCTAAATGAATCCTAAAAAAAACTGAAAAAAAAAGATTCGCCAAAACGGGGGGGGGGGGGAGGGGGGAGAAGGGGGGCAAGGGGGTCAAATTTGAAAAATGGTTTTTACTTTTCCGAGCCTCCTCTAAACGAATCCGTAAAAAAAACACGAAAAATAGATTCGCCAAAACGGGGGGGGGAGGGGGAGAAGGGGGGCAAGGGGGTCAACTTTGAAAAATAGTTTGTTTGTGACTATAGCATTTCCCCTTTATATGAATCTGAAAAAAGAAATGTTCCAAATGATCCAACTTTCGAGATCCGCTTAAAGGGGGGGAGAAGGGGGGCGAGGGGGTCAACTTTGAAAAATGGTTTTTACTTTTGCGAGCCTCCTCTAAACGAATCCGTAAAAAAAACATTCTACGGGTACCTTAGTTTCCGAGATACGATAGAGGGGGGGAGGAGGGGGGAGGAAAAGGGGAGGTTTGGGACTTTTCCCATACTCACGGGAGTTACTTGTTTACGAATCTGTCAAAATATACCCACCTCCCCATCCACCATCTGGGAGAACAATTATGTCAATGAGTGAGTGAGTCAGTCAGTGAGTGGTAATGCAGTTTTATATAATATAACTAGTATTTGCTTGGTGCGCGAGCTGCAAGCAGCTCGCGTGTTTTTGTCCCTACACCTACCCTACACCTACCCTACACCTACCCTACACCTACCCTACACCTACCCTACACCTACCCTACACCTACCCTACACCTACCATACACCTACCCTACACCTACCCTACACCTACCCTACAGCTACCCTACAGCTACCCTACAGCTACCCTACACCTACCCTACACCTACCCTACACCTACCCTACACCTACCCTACACCTACCCTACACCTACACCTACCCTACACCTACCCTACACCTACCCTACACCTACCCTACACTTACCCTACACCTACCCTACGCCTACCCTACACCTACCCGACACCTACCCTACGCCTACCCTACACCTACCCGACACCTACCCTACACTATGTTCCAAAAAACATAACCCTAATGTTTGCATTCGTCGCCAGGCACTGAGTTTCGCTTCACCCACTCAACCTTATTTACGCTACGGAGGTCGCCGGCTCGCTTCGCTCGCCACCTCCCCCCTGCGCTGCACTCGGTCTCGTAGGTTCGCTCCATTCGGGGTCCCTAGGCTGCCTGGTCCACTCCCACCGGACAGATTTCGACGACCGATATTAGGTAGGGAAGGTGGGGGAGAGGAGGGATGAAGGGGGTCAACTTTGAAAAATGGTTTGTTTGTGACTATAGCATTGCCCCTTTATATGAATCTGAAAAAATAAATGTTCCAAGTCTCTCAACTTCCGAGATCCGCTTATAGGGGGGGAGAAGGGGGGCGAGGGGGTCAACTTTGAAAAATGGTTTTTACTTTTCCGAGCCTCCTCTAAACGAATCCGTAAAAAAAACAAGAAAAAAAGATTCGCCAAAACGGGGGGGGAGGGGGGAGAAGGGGGGCAAGGGGGTCAACTTTGAAAACTGGTTCGTTTGTGACTCTAGCATTGCCCCTTTATATGAATCTGAAAAAAGAAATGTTCCAAGTCTCTCAAATTCCGAGATCCGCTTAAAGGGGGGGAGAAGGGGGGCGAGGGGGTCAACTTTGAAAAATGGTCTTTACTTTTCCGAGCCTCCTCTAAACGAATCCGTAAAAAACAAAAAATACGGGTATCTTAGTTTCCGAGATACGATAGAGGGGGGGAGGAGGGGGGGGGAAAAGGGAAGGTTTGGGACTTTTCCCATACTCACGGGAGTTACTTGTTTACGAATCTGTCAAAATATACCCACCTCCCCATCCACCATCTTGGAGAACAATTATGTCAATGAGTCAGTGAGTCAGTCAGTGGTAATGCAGTTTTATATAATATAACTAGTATTTGCTTGGTGCGCGAGCTGCAAGCAGCTCGCGGTTTCGTCGTGTTTTTAAGAAGTATTCCTTAACTTACCCTACACCTACCCTACACCTACCCTACACCTACCCTACACCTACCCTACACCTACCCTACACCTACCCTACACCTACCCTACACCTACCCTACACCTACCCTACACCTACCCTACACCTACCCTACACCTACCCTACACCTACCCTACACCTACCCTACACCTACCCTACACCTACCCTACACCTACCCTACACTTTGTTCCAAAAAACATAACCCTAATGTTTGCTTGTCTTCGCCAGGCACTGAGTTTCGCTTCACCCACTCAACCTTCGTTACGCTACGGAGGTCGCCGGCTCGCTTCGATCGCCACCTCCCCCCTGCGCTGCACTCGGTCTCGTAGGTTCGCTCCACTCGGGATCCCTACGCTGAATCCGTAAAAAAAACAAAGAAAAACGATTCGCCAAAACGGGGGGGGGGGAGGGGGGGAGAAGGGGGGCAGGGGGTCAACTTTGAAAACTGGTTCGTTTGTGACTATAGCATTGCCCCTTTATATGAATATGAAAAAATAAATGTTCCAAGTCTCTCAACTTCCGAGATCCGCTTAAAGTGGGGGAGAAGGGGGGCGAGGGGGTCAACTTTGAAAAATGGTTTTTACTTTTCCGAGCCTCCTCTATACGAATCCGTAAAAAAAACAAAAAAAAAAGATTCGCCAAATCGGGGGGCGAGGGGGGAGAAGGGGGGCAAGGGGGTCAACTTTGAAAACTGGTTCGTTTGTGACTAAAGCATTGCCCCTTTATATGAATCTGAAAAAAGAAATGTTCCAAGTCTCTCAACTTTCGAGATCCGCTTAAAGGGGGGGAGAAGGGGGGCGAGGGGGTCAACTTTGAAAAATGGTTTTTACTTTTGCGAGCCTCCTCTAAACGAATCCGTAAAAAACAAAAAATACGGGTACCTTAGTTTCCGAGATACGATAGAGGGGGGGAGGAGGGGGGAGGAAAAGGGGAGGTTTGGGACTTTTCCCATACTCACGGGAGTTACTTGTTTACGAATCTGTCAAAATATACCCACCTCCCCCTCCACCATCTGGGAGAACAATTATGTCAATGAGTGAGTCAGTGAGTCAGTCAGTCAGTGGTAATGCAGTTTTATATAGTATAATAACTAGTATTTGCTTGGTGCGCGAGCTGCAAGCAGCTCGCGTGTTGTTGTCCCTACACCCGCGTGTTGTTGTCCCTACACCTACCCTACACCTACCCTACACCTACCCTACACCTACCCTACACCTACCCTACACCTACCCTACACCTACCCTACACCTACCCTACACCTACCCTACACCTACCCTACACCTACCCTACACCTACCCTACACCTACCCTACACCTACCCTACACCTACCCTACACCTACCCTACACCTACCCTACACCTACCCTACACCTACCCTACACCTACCCTACACCTACCCTACACCTACCCTACACCTACCCTACACCTTCCCTACACCTACCCTACACCTACCCTACACCTACCCTACACCTACCCTACACCTACCCTACACCTACCCTACACCTACCCTACACCTACCCTACACCTACCCTACACCTACCCTACACCTACCCTACACCTACCCTACACCTACCCTACACCTACCCTACACCTACCCTACACCTACCCTACACCTACCCTACACCTACCCTACACCTACCCTACACCTACCCTACACCTACCCTACACCTACCCTACACCTACCCTACACCTACCCTACACCTACCCTACACCTACCCTACACCTACCCTACACCTACCCTACACCTACCCTACACCTACCCTACACCTACCCTACACCTACCCTACACCTACCCTACACCTACCCTACACCTACCCTACACCTACCCTACACCTACCCTACACCTACCCTACACCTACCCTACACCTACCCTACACCTACCCTACACCTACCCTACACCTACCCTACACCTACCCTACACCTACCCTACACCTACCCTACACCTACCCTACACCTACCCTACACCTACCCTACACCTACCCTACACCTACCCTACACCTACCCTACACCTACCCTACACCTACCCTACACCTACCCTACACCTACCCTACACCTACCCTACACCTACCCTACACCTACCCTACACCTACCCTACACCTACCCTACACCTACCCTACACCTACCCTACACCTACCCTACACCTACCCTACACCTACCCTACACCTACCCTATACCTACCCTACACCTACCCTACACCTACCCTACACCTACCCTACACCTACCCTACACCTACCCTACACCTACCCTACACCTACCCTACACCTACCCTACACCTACCCTACACCTACCCTACACCTACCCTACACCTACCCTACACCTACCCTACACCTACCCTACCCCTACCCTACACCTACCCTACACCTACCCTACACCTACCCTACACCTACCCTACACCTACCCTACACCTACCCTACACCTACCCTACACCTACCCTACACCTACCCTACACCTACCCTACACCTACCCTACACCTACCCTACACCTACCCTACACCTACCCTACACCTACCCTACACCTACCCTACACTTTGTTCCAAAAAACATAACCCTAATGTTTGCATTCGTCGCCAGGCACTGAGTTTCGCTTCACCCACTCAACCTTCGTTACGCTACGGAGGTCGCCGGCTCGCTTCGCTCGCCACCTCCCCCCTGCGCTGCACTCGGTCTCGTAGGTTCGCTTCACTCGGGATCCCTAAACTCTGCCTGGTCCACTCCCACCGGACAGGTTTCGGCGACCGATATTAGGTAGGGGAGGTTGGGGAGAGGAGCGATGAAGGGAGGGAGAGTGGGGAGTTTTGAAAAATGATTCCGACTCAAGCATTGCCCCTTTATATGAATCTGAAAAAAGAAATGTTCCAAGTCTCTCAATTTCCGAGATCCGCTTAAGGGGGGGGAGAAGGGGGGCGAGGGGGTCAACTTTGAAAAATGGTTTTTACTTTTCCGAGCCTCCTCTAAACGAATCCGTAAAAAAAACAAAAAAAAAAGATTCGCCAAAACGGGGGGGGAGGGGGGAGAAGGGGGGCAAGGGGGTCAACTTTGAAAAATGGTTTGTTTAAGACTATAGCATTGCCCCTTTATATGAATCTGAAAAAAGAAATGTTCCAAGTCTCTCAACTTTCGAGATCCGCTTAAAGGGGGGGAGAAGGGGGGCGAGGGGGTCAACTTTGAAAAATGGTTTTTACTTTTGCGAGCCTCCTCTAAACGAATCCGGAAAAAACAAAAAATACGGGTACCTTAGTTTCCGAGATACGATAGAGGGGGGGAGGAGGGGGGAGGAAAAGGGGAGGTTTGGGACTTTTCCCATACTCACGGGAGTTACTTGTTTACGAATCTGTCAAAATATACCCACCTCCCCCTCCACCATCTGGGAGAACAATTATGTCAATGAGTCAGTGAGTCAGTGAGTCAGTGAGTGGTAATGCAGTTTTATATATTATAACTAGTATTTGCTTGGTGCGCGAGCTGCAAGCAGCTCGCGGCTTTGTCGTGCTTTTGAGAAGTATTCCTTAACCTACCCTACACCTACCATACACCTACCCTACACCTACCCTACAACTACCCTACACCTACCCTACACCTACCCTACACCTACACTACACCTACCCTACACCTACCCTACACCTACCCTACACCTACCCTACACCTACCCTACACCTACCCTACACCTACCCTACACCTACCCTACACCTACCCTACACCTACCCTACACCTACCCTACACCTACCCTACACCTACCCTACACCTACCCTACACCTACCCTACACCTACCCTACACCTACCCTACACCTACCCTACACCTACCCTACACCTACCCTACACCTACCCTAAACTTTGTTCCAAAAAACATAACCCTAATGTTTGCTTGTCGTCGCCTGGCACTGAGTTTCGCTTCACCCACTCAACCTTCGTTACGCTACGGAGGTCGCGCGCTCGCTTCGCTCGCCACCTCCCCCCTGCGCTGCACTCGGTCTCGTAGGTTCGCTCCACTCGGGATCCCTACGCTGAATCCGTAAAAAAAACAAAAAAAACGCCAAAACGGGGGGGGAAGGGGGGAGAAGGGGGGCAAAGGGGTCAACTTTGAAAAATGGTTTGTTTGTGACTATAGCATTGCCCCTTTATATGAATATGAAAAAATAAATGTTCCAAGTCTCTCAACTTCCGAGATCCGCTTAAAGGGGGGGAGAAGGGGGGCGAGGGGGTCAACTTTGAAAAATGGTTTTTACTTTTCCGAGCCTCCTCTAAACGAATCCGTAAAAAAACAGAATACCGGTACCTTAGTTTCCGAGATACGATAGAGGGGGGGAGGAGGGGGGAGGAAAAGGGGAGGTTTGGGACTTTTCCCATACTCGCGAGAGTTACTTGTTTACGAATCTGTCAAAATATACCCACCTCCCCCTTCACCATCTGGGAGAACAATTATGTCAATCAGTCAGTGAGTGGTAATCCAGCTTTATATAATATAAATAACTAGTATTTGCTTGGTGCGCGAGCTGCAAGCAGCTCGCGGCTTTGTCGTGTTTTTGAGAAGTATTCCTTAACCTACCCTACACCTACTCTACACGTACCCTACACGTACCCTACACGTACCCTACACGTACCCTACACGTACCCTACACGTACCCTACACGTACCCTACACGTACCCTACACGTACCCTACACGTACCCTACACGTACCCTACACGTACCCTACACGTACCCTACACGTACCCTACACGTACCCTACACGTACCCTACACGTACCCTACACGTACCCTACACGTACCCTACACGTACCCTACACGTACCCTACACGTACCCTACACGTACCCTACACGTACCCTACACGTACCCTACACGTACCCTACACGTACCCTACACGTACCCTACACGTACCCTACACGTACCCTACACGTACCCTACACGTACCCTACACGTACCCTACACGTACCCTACACGTACCCTACACGTACCCTACACGTACCCTACACGTACCCTACACGTACCCTACACGTACCCTACACGTACCCTACACGTACCCTACACGTACCCTACACGTACCCTACACGTACCCTACACGTACCCTACACGTACCCTACACGTACCCTACACGTACCCTACACGTACCCTACACGTACCCTACACGTATCCTACACGTACCCTACACGTACCCTACACGTACCCTACACGTACCCTACACGTACCCTACACGTACCCTACACGTACCCTACACGTACCCTACACGTACCCTACACGTACCCTACACGTACCCTACACGTACCCTACACGTACCCTACACGTACCCTACACGTACCCTACACGTACCCTACACGTACCCTACACGTACCCTACACGTACCCTACACGTACCCTACACGTACCCTACACGTACCCTACACGTACCCTACACGTACCCTACACGTACCCTACACGTACCCTACACGTACCCTACACGTACCCTACACGTACCCTACACGTACCCTACACCTACCCTACACGTACCCTACACCTACCCTACACCTACCCTACACCTACCCTACACCTACCCTACACCTACCCTACACCTACCCTACACCTACCCTACACCTACCCTACACCTACCCTACACCTACCCTACACCTACCCTACACCTACCCTACACCTACCCTACACCTACCCTACACCTACCCTACACCTACCCTACACCTACCCTACACCTACCCTACACCTACCCTACACCTACCCTACACCTACCCTACACCTACCCTACACCTACCCTACACCTACCCTACACCTACCCTACACCTACCCTACACCTACCCTACACCTACCCTACACCTACCCTACACCTACCCTACACCTACCCTACACCTACCCTACACCTACCCTACACCTACCCTACACCTACCCTACACCTACCCTACACCTACCCTACACCTACCCTACACCTACCCTACACCTACCCTACACCTACCCTACACCTACCCTACACCTACCCTACACCTACCCTACACCTACCCTACACCTACCCTACACCTACCCTACACCTACCCTACACCTACCCTACACCTACCCTACACCTACCCTACACCTACCCTACACCTACCCTACACCTACCCTACACCTACCCTACACCTACCCTACACCTACCCTACACCTACCCTACACCTACCCTACACCTACCCTACACCTACCCTACACCTACCCTACACCTACCCTAATGTTTGTTCCAAAAAACATAACCCTAATGTTTGATTGTCGTCGCCAGGCACTGAGTTTCGCTTCACCCACTCAACCTTCGTTACGCTACGGAGGTCGCCGGCTCGCTTCGCTCGCCACCTCCCCCCTGCGCTGCACTCGGTCTCGTAGGTTCGCTCTTCTCGGGATCCCTACGCTGAATCCGTAAAAAAAACAAAAAAAAAGATTCGCCAAAACGGGGGGGGGAGGGGGGAGATTGGGGGCAAGGGTGTCAACTTTGAAAACTGGTTCGTTTGTGACTATAGCATTGCCCCTTTATATGAATCTGAAAAAAGAAATGTTCCATGTCTCTCAACTTCCGAGATCCGCTTAAAGGGGGGGAGAATGGGGGCGAGGGGGGTCAACTTTGAAAAATGGTTTTTACTTTTCCGAACCTCCTCTAAACGATTCCGTAAAAAAAACAAAAAAAAAAGATTAGCCAAAACGGGGGGGGAGGGGGGGAGAAGGGGGGCAAGGGGGTCAACTTTGAAAACCGGTTCGTTTGTGACTATAGCATTGCCCCTTTATATGAATCTGAAAAAAGAAATGTTCCAATTGTTCCAACTTTCGAGATCCGCTTAAAGGGGGAAGAAGGGGGGCGAGGGGGTCAACTTTGAAAAATGCTTTTTACTTTTCCGAGCCTCCTCTAAACGAATCCGTAAAAAAAACATTCTACGGGTACCTTAGTTTCCGAGATACGATAGAGGGGGGGGAGGAGGGGGGGAGGAAAAGGGGAGGTTTGGGACTTTTCCCATACTCACGGGAGTTACTTGTTTACGAATCTGTCAAAATATACCCACCTCCCCATCCACCATCTGGGAGAACAATTATGTCAATGAGTGAGTCAGTGAGTGAGTCAGTGGTAATGCAGTTTTATATAGTATAACTAGTATTTGCTTGGTGCGCGAGCTGCAAGCAGCTCGCGGCTTTGTCGTGTTTTCGAGAAGTTTTCCTTAACCTACCCTACACCTACCCTACACCTACCCTACACCTACCCTACACCTACCCTACACCTACCCTACACCTACCCTACACCTACCCTACACCTACCCTACACCTACCCTACACCTACCCTACACCTACCCTACACCTACCCTACACCTACCCTACACCTACCCTACACCTACCCTACACCTACCCTACACCTACCCTACAGCTACCCTACACCTACCCTACACCTACCCTACACCTACCCTACACCTACCCTACACCTACGCTACACCTACCCTACACCTACCCTACACTTTGTTCCAAAAAACATAACCCTAATGTTTGCTTGTCGTCGCCAGACACTGAGTTTCGCTTCACCCACTCAACCTTCGTTACGCTACGGAGGTCGCCGGCTCGCTTCGCTCGCCACCTCCCCCCTGCGCTGCACTCGGTCTCGTAGGTTCGCTCCACTCGGGATCCCTACGCTGAATCCGTAAAAAAAAGATTCGCCAAAACGGGGGGGGGGAGGGGCGAGAAGGGGGGCAAGGGGGTCAACTTTGAAAACTGGTTCGTTTGTGACTATAGCATTGCCCCTTTATATGAATATAGCATTGCCCCTTTATATGAATCTGAAAAAAGAAATGTTCCAAGTCTCTCAACTTTCGAGATCCGCTTAAAGGGGGGGAGAAGGGGGGCGAGGGGGTCAACTTTGAAAAATGGTTTTTACTTTTCCGAGCCTCCTCTAAACGAATCCGTAATAAAAACTGAAAAAAAAGATTCGCCAAAACGGGGAGGGGGGGGGGGAGAAGGGGGGCAAGGGGGTCAACTTTGAAAAATGGTTTGTTTGTGACTATAGCATTGCCCCTTTATATGAATCTGAAAAAAGAAATGTTCCAAGTCTCTCCACTTCCGAGATCCGCTTAAAGGGGGGGAGAAGGGGGGCAAGGGGGTCAACTTTGAAAAATGGTTTTTACTTTTCCGAGCCTCCTCTAAACGAATCCGTAAAAAACAAAAAATACGGGTACCTTAGTTTCCGAGATACGATAGAGGGGGGGAGGAGGGGGGAGGAAAAGGGGAGGTTTGGGACTTTTCCCATACTCACGGGAGTTACTTGTTTACGAATCTGTCAAAATATACCCACCTCCCCATCCACCATCTGGGAGAACAATTATGTCAATGAGTCAGTCAGTGAGTGGTAATGCAGTTTTATATAATATAACTAGTATTTGCTTGGTGCGCGAGCTGCAAGCAGCTCGCGGCTTTGTCGTGTTTTTGAGAAGTATTCCTTAACCTACCCTACACCTACCCTACACCTACCCTACACCTACCCTACACCTACCCTACACCTACCCTACACCTACCCTACACCTACCCTACACCTACCCTACACCTACCCTACACCTACCCTACACCTACCCTACACCTACCCTACACCTACCCTACACCTACCCTACACCTACCCTACACCTACCCTACACCTACCCTACACCTACCCTACACCTACCCTACACCTACCCTACACCTACCCTACACCTACCCTACACCTACCCTACACCTACCCTACACCTACCCTACACCTACCCTACACCTACCCTACACCTACCCTACACCTACCCTACACCTACCCTACACCTACCCTACACCTACCCTACACCTACCCTACACCTACCCTACACCTACCCTACACCTACCCTACACCTACCCTACACCTACCCTACACCTACCCTACACCTACCCTACACCTACCCTACACCTACCCTACACCTACCCTACACCTACCCTACACCTACCCTACACCTACCCTACACCTACCCTACACCTACCCTACACCTACCCTACACCTACCCTACACCTACCCTACACCTACCCTACACCTACCCTACACCTACCCTACACCTACCCTACACCTACCCTACACCTACCCTACACCTACCCTACACCTACCCTACACCTACCCTACACCTACCCTACACCTACCCTACACCTACCCTACACCTACCCTACACCTACCCTACACCTACCCTACACCTACCCTACACCTACCCTACACCTACCCTACACCTACCCTACACCTACCCTACACCTACCCTACACCTACCCTACACCTACCCTACACCTACCCTACACCTACCCTACACCTACCCTACACCTACCCTACACCTACCCTACACCTACCCTACACCTACCCTACACCTACGCTACACCTACCCTACACTTTGTTCCAAAAAACATAACCCTAATGTTTGCTTGTCGTCGCCAGGCACTGAGTTTCGCTTCACCCACTCAACCTTCGTTACGCTACGGAGGTCGCCGGCTCGCTTCGCTCGCCACCTCCCCCCTGCGCTGCACTCGGTCTCGTAGGTTCGCTCCACTCGGGATCCCTACGCTGAATCCGTAAAAAAACTGAAAAAAACAGATTCGCCAAAACGGGGGGGGGGGGGAGAAGGGGGGCAAGGGGTTCAACTTTGAAAAATGGTTTGTTTGTGACTATAGCATTGCCCCTTTATATGAATCTGAAAAAAGAAATGTTCCAAGTCTCTCAACTTCCAAGATCCGCTTAAAGGGGGGGAAAAGGGGGGCAAGGGGGTCAAATTTGAAAAATGGTTTTTGCTTTTCCGAGCCTCCTCTAAACGAATCCGTAAAAAAAACTGAAAAAAACAGATTCGCCAAAACGGGGGGGAGGGAGGGGGGAGATGGGCGGCAAGGGGGTCAACTTTGATAAATGGTTTGTTTGTGACTATAGCATTGCCCCTTTATATGAATCTGAAAAAAGAAATGTTCCAAGTCTCTCAACTTCCGAGATCCGCTTAAAGGGGAGGAGAAGGGGGGCGAGGGGGTCAACTTGGAAAAATGGTTTTTACTTTGCCGAGCCTCCTCTAAACGAATCCGTAAAAAAAACTGACAAAAAAAGATTCGCCAAAACGGGGGGGGGGAGGGGGGAGAAGGGGGGCAAGGGGGTCAGCTTTGAAAATGGTTTGTTTGTGACTAAAGCATTGCCCCTTTATATGAATCTGAAAAAAGAAATGTTCCAAGTCTCTCAACTTCCGAGATCCGCTTAAAGGGGGGGAGAAGGGGGGCGAGGGGGTCAACTTTGAAAAATGGTTTTTACTTTTCCGAGCCTCCTCTAAACGAATCCGTAAAAAAAACATACTACAGGTACCTTAGTTTCCGAGATACGATAGAGGGGGGGAGGAGGGGGGAGGAAAAGGGGAGATTTGGGACTTTTCCCATACTCGCGAGAGTTACTTGTTTACGAATCTGTCAAAATATACCCACCTCCCCCTTCACCATCTGGGAGAACAATTATGTCAGTCAGTGAGTGGTAATGCAGTTTTATATAGTATAATAACTAGTATTTGCTTGGTGCGCGAGCTGCAAGCAGCTCGCGGCTTTATCGTGTTTTTGAGAAGTATTCCTTAACCTACCCTACACCTACCCTACACCTACCCTACACCTACCCTACACCTACCCTACACCTACCCTACACCTACCCTACACCTACCCTACACTTTGTTCCAAAAAACATAACCCTAATGTTTGCATTCATCGCCAGGCACTGAGTTTCGCTTCACCCACTCAACCTTCGTTACGCTCCGGAGGTCGCCGGCTCGCTTCGCTCGCCACCTCCCCCCTGCGCTGCACTCGGTCTCGTAGGTTCGCTCCATTCGGGGTCCCTACGCTGCCTGGTCCACTCCCACCGGACAGGTTTCGACGACCGATATTAGGTAGGGGAGGTTGGGGAGAGGAGGGATGAAGGGAGGGAGAGTGGGGAGTTTTGAAAAATGATTCCGACTCAAGCATTGCCCCTTTATATGAATCTGAAAAAAGAAATGTTCCAAGTCTCTCAACTTCCGAGATCCGCTTAAAGGGGGGGAGAAGGGGGGCGAGGGGGTCATCTTTGAAAAATGGTTTTTACTTTTCCGAGCCTCCTCTAAACGAATCCGTAAAAAAAAACAAAAATTAAAGATTTGCCAAAACGGGGGGGGAGGGGGGAGAAGGGGGGCAAGGGGGTCAACTTTGAAAACTGGTTCGTTTGTGACTATAGCATTGCCCCTTTATATGAATCTGAAAAAAGAAATGTTCCAAGTCTCTCAACTTCCGAGATCCGCTTATAGGGGGGGAGAAGGGGGGCGAGGGGGTCAACTTTGAAAATTGGTATTTACTTTTCCGAGCCTCCTCTAAACGATTCCGTAAAAAAAACAAAAAAAAAAGATTCGCCAAAACGGGGGGGGAGGGGGGAGAAGGGGGGCAAGGGGGTCAACTTTGAAAAATGGTTCGTTTGTGACTATAGCATTGCCCCTTTCTATGAATCTGAAAAAATAAATGTTTCAAATGTTCCAACTTTCGAGATCCGCTTAAAGGGGGGGAGAAGGGGGGCGAGGGGGTCAACTTTGAAAAATGGTTTTTACTTTTCCGAGCCTCCTCTAAACGAATCCGTAAAAAAAATATACTACGGGTACCTTAGTTTCCGAGATACGATAGAGGGGGGGAGGAGGGGGGAGGAAAAGGGGAGGTTTGGGACTTTTCCCTTACTCGCGAGAGTTACTTGTTTACGAATCTGTCAAAATATACCCACCTCCCCCTTCACCATCTGGGAGAACAATTATGTCAATGAGTCAGTCAGTCAGTCAGTGAGTGAGTGGTAATCCAGCTTTATATTATATAATATAACTAGTATTTGCTTGGTGCGCGAGCTGCAAGCAGCTCGCGTGTTGTTGTCCCTACACCCGCGTGTTGTTGTACCCTACACCTACCCTACACCTACCCTACACCTACCCTACACCTACCCTACACCTACCCTACACCTACCCTACACCTACCCTACACCTACCCTACACCTACCCTACACCTACCCTACACCTACCCTACACCTACCCTACACCTACCCTACACCTACCCTACACCTACCCTACACCTACCCTACACCTACCCTAAACTTTGTTCCAAAAAACATAACCCTAATGTTTGCTTGTCGTCGCCAGGCACTGAGTTTCGCTTCACCCACTCAACCTTCGTTACGCTACGGAGGTCGCCGGCTCGCTTCGCTCGCCACCTCCCCCCTGCGCTGCACTCGGTCTCGTAGATTCGCTCCACTCGGGATCCCTACGCTGAATCCGTAAAAAAAACAAAAAAAAAAGATACGCCAAAACGGGGGGGGGGGGGGGGGAGAAGGGGGGCAAGGGTGTCAACTTTGAAAACTGGTTCGTTTGTGACTATAGCATTGCCCCTTTATATGAATCTGAAAAAAGAAATGTTCCAAGTCTCTCAACTTCCGAGATCCTCTTGAAGTGGGGGCGAAGAGGGGCGAGGGGGTCAACTTTGAAAAATGGTTTTTACTTTTCCGAGCCTCCTCTAAACGAATCCGTACAAAAAAACCAAAAAACAAAAGATTAGCCAAAACGGGGGGGGAGGGGGGAGAAGGGGGGCAAGGGGGTCAACTTTGAAAACTGGTTCGTTTGTGACTATAGCATTGCCCCTTTATATGAATCTGAAAAAAGAAATGTTCCAAGACTCTCAACTTCCGAGATCCGCTTAAAGGGGGGGAGAAGGGGGGCGAGGGGGTCAACTTTGAAAAATGGTTTTTACTTTTCCGAGCCTCCTCTAAACGAATCCGTAAAAAAAACACGAAAAAAAGATTCGCCGAAAGGGGGGGGCAGGGGGAGAAGGGGGGCAAGGGGGTCAACTATGAAAAATGGTTTGTTTGTGACTATAGCATTGCCCCTTTATATGAATCTGAAAAAAGAAATGTTCCAAGTCTCTCAACTTCCGAGATCCGCTTAAAGGGGGGGAGAAGGGGGGCGAGGGGGTCAAATTTGAAAAATGGTTTTTACTTTACCGAGCCTCCTCTAAACGAATCCGTAAAAAAAACATACTACGGGTACCTTAGTTTCCGAGATACGATAGAGGGGGGGAGGAGGGGGGAGGAAAAGGGGAGGTTTGGGACTTTTCCCATACTCACGGGAGTTACTTGTTTACGAATCTGTCAAAATATACCCACCTCCCCCTCCACCATCTGGGAGAACAATTATGTCAATGAGTCAGTGAGTGAGTCAGTCAGTGGTAATGCAGTTTTATATAGTATAATAATACTAGTATTTGCTTGGTGCGCGAGCTGCAAGCAGCTCGCGGCTTTGTCGTGTTTTTTAGAAGTATTCCTTAACCTACCCTACACCTACCCTACTCCTACCCTACACCTACCCTAAACTTTGTTCCAAAAAACATAACCCTAATGTTTGCTTGTCGTCGCCAGGCACTGAGTTTCGCTTCACCCACTCAACCTTCGTTACGCTACGGAGGTCGCCGGCTCGCTTCGCTCGCCACCTCCCCCCTGCGCTGCACTCGGTCTCGTAGGTTCGCTCCACTCGGGATCCCTACGCTGAATCCGTAAAAAAAACAAATAAAAGATTCGCCAAAAAGGGGGGGGGGAGGCGGGAGATGGGCGGCAAGGGGGTCAACTTTGATAAATGGTTTGTTTGTGACTATAGCATTGCCCCTTTATATGAAACTGAAAAAAGAAATGTTCCAAGTCTCTCAACTTCCGAGATCCGCTTAAAGGGGGGGAGAAGGGGGGCGAGGGGGTCAACTTTGAAAAATGGTTTTTACTTTACCGAGTCTCCTCTAAACGATTCCGTAAAAAAAACAAAAAAAAAAGATTAGCCAAAACGGGGGGGGAGGGGGGAGAAGGGGGGCAAGGGGGTCAACTTTGAAAAATGGTTCGTTTGTGACTATAGCATTGCCCCTTTCTATGAATCTGAAAAAATAAATGTTCCAAATGTTCCAACTTTCGAGATCCGCTTAAAGGGGGGGAGAAGGGGGGCGAGGGGGTCAACTTTGAAAAATGGTTTTTACTTTACCGAGCCTCCTCTAAACGAATCCGTAAAAAACAAAAAATACGGGTAACTTAGTTTCCGAGATACGATAGAGGGAGGGAGGAGGGGGGGGGAAAAGGGGAGGTTTGGCACTTTTCCCATACTCGCGAGAGTTACTTGTTTACGAATCTGTCAAAATATACCCACCTTCCCCTCCACCATCTGGGAGAACAATTATGTCAATGAGTGAGTCAGTCAGTCAGTCAGTCAGTCAGTGGTAATGCAGTTTTATATAATATAACTAGTATTTGCTTGGTGCGCGAGCTGCAAGCAGCTCGCGTGTTTGTCCCTGCACCTACCCTACACCTTCCCTACACCTACCCTACACCTTCCCTACACCTACCCTACACCTTCCCTACACCTACCCTACACCTACCCTACACCTACCCTACACCTACCCTACACCTACCCTACACCTACCCTACACCTACCCTACACCTACCCTACACCTACCCTACACCTACCCTACACCTACCCTACACCTACCCTACACCTACCCTACACCTACCCTACACCTACCCTACACCTACCCTACACCTACCCTACACCTACCCTACACCTACCCTACACCTACCCTACACCTACCCTACACCTACCCTACACCTACCCTACACCTACCCTACACCTACCCTACACCTACCCTACACCTACCCTACACCTACCCTAGACCTACCCTACACCTACCCTACACCTACCCTACACCTACCCTACACCTACCCTAGACCTACCCTAGACCTACCCTACACCTACCCTACACCTACCCTACACCTACCCTACACCTACCCTACACCTACCCTACACCTACCCTACACCTACCCTAAACTTTGTTCCAAAAAACATAACCCTAATGTTTGATTGTCGTCGCCAGGCACTGAGTTTCGCTTCACCCACTCAACCTTCGTTACGCTACGGAGGTCGCCGGCTCGCTTTGCTCGCCACCTCCCCCCTGCGCTGCACTCGGTCTCGTAGGTTCGCTCCACTCGGGATCCCTACGCTGAATCCGTAAAAAAAACAAAAAAAAAGATTCGCCAAAACGGGGGGGGAGGGGGGAGAAGGGGGGCAAGGGGGTCAACTTTGAAAACTGGTTCGTTTGTGACTATAGCATTGCCCCTTTATATGAATCTGAAAAAAGAAATGTTCCAAGTCTCTCAACTGCCGAGATCCGCTTAAAGGGGGGGAGAAGGAGGCGAGGGGGTCAACTTTGTAAAATGGTTTTTACTTTTCCGAGCCTCCTCTAAACGAATCCGTAAAAAAAAAACAAAAAAAAAAGATTCGCCAAAACGAGGGGGTAGGGGGGAGAAGGGGGGCAAGTGGGTCAACTTTGAGAAATGGTTTGTTTGTGACTATAGCATTGCTCCTTTATATGAATCTGAAAAAAGAAATGTTCCAAGTCTCTCAACTACCGAGATCCGCTTAAAGGGGGGGAGAAGGGGGCGAGGGGGTCAACTTTGAAAAATGATTTTTACTTTTTCGAGCCTCCTCTAAACGAATCCGTAAAAAAAACAAAAAACAAAAAGATTCGCCAAAACGGGGGGGGGAGGGGGTGAAGGGGGGCAATGGGGTCAACTTTGAAATTTGGTTCGTTTGTGACTATAGCATTGCCCCTTTATATGAATCTGAAAAAAGAAATGTTCCAAGTCTCTCAACTTTCGAGATCCGCTTAAAGGGGGGGAAAAGGGGGGCGAGGGGGTCATTTTTGAAAAATGGTTCTTACTTTTGCGAGCCTCCTCTAAACGAATCCGTAAAAAACAAAAAATACGGGTGCCTTAGTTTCCGAGATACGATAGAGGGGGGGAGGAGGGGGGAGGAAAAGGGGAGGTTTGGGACTTTTCCCATACTCGCGGGAGTTACTTGTTTACGAATCTGTCAAAATATACCCACCTCCCCCTCCACCATCTGGGAGAACAATTATGTCAATGAGTCAGTCAGTCAGTGGTAATGCAGTTTTATATAATATAACTAGTATTTGCTTGGTGCGCGAGCTGCAAGCAGCTCGCGTGTTGTTGTCCCTACATCTATCCTACACCAACCCTACACCTACCCTACACTTACCCTACACCTACCCTACACCTACCCTACACCTACCCTACACCTACCCTACACCTACCCTACACCTACCCTACACCTACCCTACACCTACCCTACACTTACCCTACACCTACCCTACACCTACCCTACACCTACCCTACACCTACCCTACACCTACCCTACACCTACCCTACACCTATCCTACACCTACCCTACACCTACCCTACACCTACCCTACACTTACCCTACACCTACCCTACACCTACCCTACACCTACCCTACACCTACCCTACACCTACCCTACACCTACCCTACACCTACCCTACACCTACCCTACACCTACCCTACACCTACCCTACACCTATCCTACACCTACCCTACACCTACCCTACACCTACCCTACACTTACCCTACACCTACCCTACACCTACCCTACACCTACCCTACACCTACCCTACACCTACCCTACACCTACCCTACACCTACCCTACACCTACCCTACACCTACCCTACACCTACCCTACACCTACCCTACACCTACCCTACACCTACCCTACACCTACCCTACACCTACCCTACACCTACCCTACACCTACCCTCAACTTTGTTCCAAAAAACATAACCCTAATGTTTGCTTGTCGTCGCCAGGCACTGAGTTTCGCTTCACCCACTCAACCTTCGTTACACTACGGAGGTCGCCGGCTCGCTTCGCTCGCCACCTCCCCCCGGCGCTGCACTCGGTCTCGTAGGTTCGCTCCACTCGGGATCCCTACGCTAAATCCGTAAAAAAACAAAAAAAAGATTCGCCAAAATGGGGGGGGGAGGGAGGATATGGGGGGCAAGGGGGTCAACTTTGAAAAATGGTTTGTTTGTGACTATAGCATTGCCCCTTTATATGAATCTGAAACAAGAAATGTTCCAAGTCTCTCAACTTCCGAGATCCGCTTAAAGAGGGGGGGAAGGGGGGCGGCGGGTCAAGTTTGAAAAATGGTTTTTACTTTGCCGAGCCTCCTCTAAACGAATCCGTAAAAAAAACTGAAAAAAAAAGATTCGCCAAAACGGGGGGGGAGGGGGGAGAAGGGGGGCAAGGGGGTCAACTTTGAAAAATGGTTTGTTTGTGACTAAAGCATTGCCCCTTTATATGAATCTGAAAAAAGAAATGTTCCAAGTCTCTCAACTTCCGAGATCCGCTTAAAGGGGGGGAGAAGGGGGGCGAGGGGGTCAAATTTGAAAAATGGTTTTTACTTTTCCGAGCCTCCTCTAAACGAATCCGTAAAAAAAACATACTACGGGTACCTTAGTTTCCGAGATACGATAGAGGGGGGAGGAGGGGGGAGGAAAAGGGGAGGTTTGGGACTTTTCCCTTACTCGCGAGAGTTACTTGTTTACGAAACTGTCAAAATATACCCACCTCCCCCTCCACCATCTGGGAGAACAATTATGTCAGTCAGTCAGTGGTAATGCAGTTTTATATAGTATAACTAGTATTTGCTTGGTGCGCGAGCTGCAAGCAGCTCGCGTGTTGTTGTCCCTACACCTTCCCTACACCTACCCTACACCTACCCTACACCTACCCTACAACTACCCTACACCTACCCTACACCTACCCTACACCTACCCTACACCTACCCTACACCTACCCTACACCTACCCTACACCTACCCTACACCTACCCTACACCTACCCTACACCTACCCTACACCTACCCTACACCTACCCTACACCTACCCTACACCTACCCTACAACTACCCTACACCTACCCTACACCTACCCTACACCTACCCTACACCTACCCTACACCTACCCTACACCTACCCTACACCTACCCTACACCTACCCTACACCTACCCTACACCTACCCTACACCTACCCTACACCTACCCTACACCTACCCTACACCTACCCTACACCTACCCTACACCTACCCTACACCTACCCTACACCTACCCTACACCTACCCTACACCAACCCTACACCTACCCTACACCAACCCTACACCTACCCTACACCTACCCTACACCTACCCTACACCTACCCTACACCTACCCTACACCTACCCTACACCTACCCTACACCTACCCTACACCTACCCTACACCCACCCTACACCTACCCTACACCTACCCTACACCTACCCTACACCTACCCTACACCTACCCTACACCTACCCTACACCTACCCTACACCTACCCTACACCTACCCTACACCTACCCTACACCTACCCTACACCTACCCTACACCTACCCTACACCTACCCTACACCTACCCTACACCTACCCTACACCTACCCTACACCCACCCTACACCTACCCTGCACCTACCCTACACCTACCCTACACCTACCCTACACCTACCCTACACCTACCCTACACCTACCCTACACCTACCCTACACCTACCGTACACCTACCCTACACCTATCCTACACCTACCCTAAACTTTGTTCCAAAAAATATAACCCTAATGTTTGCATTCGTCGCCAGGCACTGAGTTTTGCTTCACCCACTCAACCTTCGTTACGCTACGGAGGTCGCCGGCTCGCTTCGCTCGCCACCTCCCCCCTGCGCTGCACTCGGTCTCGTAGGTTCGCTCCACTCGGGATCCCTACGCTGAATCCGTAAAAAAAACAAAAAAAAGATTCGCCAAAACGGTGGGGGGGGGAGAAGGGGGGCAAGGGGGTCAATTTTGAAAAATGATTCCGACTCAAGCATTGCCCCTTTATATGAATCTGAAAAAAGAAATGTTCCAAGTCTCTCAACTTCCGAGATCCGCTTAAAGGGGGGGAGAAGGGGGGCGAGGGGGTCAACTTTGAAAAATGGTTTTTACTTTTCCGAGCCTCCTCTAAACGAATCCGTAAAAAAAACAAAAAAAAATTATTCGCCAAAACGGGGGGGGTAGGGGGGAGAAGGGGGGCAAGGGGGTCAACTTTGAAAAATGGTTTGTTTGTGACTATAGCATTGCCCCTTTATATGAATCTGAAAAAAGAAATGTTCCAAGTCTCTCAACTTCCGAGATCCGCTTAAAGGGGGGGAAAAGGGGGGCGTGGGGGTCAACTTTGAAAAATGGTTTTTACTTTTGCGAGCCTCCTCTAAACGAATCCGTAAAAAAAACATTCTACGGGTACCTTAGTTTCCGAGATACGAAAGAGGGGGGGAGGAGGGGGGGGAAAAGGGGAGGTTTGGCACTTTTCCCATACTCGCGAGAGTTACTTGTTTACGAATCTGTCAAAATATACCCACCTCCCCCTTCACCATCTGGGAGAACAATTATGTCAGTGAGTGAGTGAGTCAGTGAGTCAGTGGTAATGCAGTTTTATATAGTATAACTAGTATTTGCTTGCTGCGCGAGCTGCAAGCAGCTCGCGTGTTGTTGTCCCTACACCTACCCTACACCTACGCTACACCTACCCTACACCTACCCTACACCTACCCCACACCTACCCTACACCTACCCTACACCTACCCTACACCTACCCTACACCTACCCTACACCTACCCTACAACTACCCTACACCTACCCTACACCTACCCTACACCTACCCTACATCTACCCTACACCTACCCTACACCTACCCTACACCTACCCTAAACCTACCCTACACCTACCCTACACCTACCCTACACCTACCCTACACCTACCCTGCACCTACCCTACACCTACCCTACACCTACCCTACACCTACCCTACACCTACCCTACACCTACCCTACACCTACCCTACACCTACCCTACACCTACCCTACACCTACCCTACACCTACCCTACACCTACCCTACACCTACCCTACACCTACCCTACACCTACCCTACACCTACCCTACGCCTACCCTACACCTACCCTACACCTACCCTACACCTACCCTACACCTACCCTACACCTACCCTACACCTACCCTACACTTTGTTCCAAAAAACATAACCCTAATGTTTGCATTCGTCGCCAGGCACTGAGTTTCGCTTCACCCACTCAACCTTCGTTACGCTACGGAGGTCGCCGGCTCGCTTCGCTCGCCACCTCCCCCCTGCGCTGCACTCGGTCTCGTAGGTTCGCTCCATTCGGGGTCCCTACGCTGCCTGGTCCACTCCCACCGGACAGGTTTCGACGACCGATATTAGGTAGGGGAGGTTGGGGAGAGGAGGGCTGAATGGAGGGAGAGTGGAGAGTTTTGAAAAATGATTCCGACTCAAGCATTGCCCCTTTATATGAATCAGAAAAAATAAATGTTCCAAGTCTCTCAACTTCCGAGATCCGCTTAGAGGGGGGGAAAAGGGGGGCGACGGGGTCAACTTTGAAAAATGGTTTTTACTTTTTCGAGCCTCCTCTAAACGAATCCGTAAAAAAAAAAAGATTCGCCAAAACGGGGGGCGGAGGGGGGAGAAGGGGGGCAAGGGGGTCAACTTTGAAAAATGGTTTGTTTGTGACTATAGCATTGCCATTTTATATGAATCTGAAAAAAGAAATGTTCCAAGTCTCTCAACTTCCGAGATCCGCTTAAAGGGGGGGAGAAGGGGGGCGAGAGGGTCAACTTTGAAAAATGGTTTTTACTTTACCGAGCCTCCTCTAAACGAATCCGTAAAAAAAACAAGAAAAAAAGATTCGCCGAAACGGGGGCAGAGGGGGGCGAAGGGGGGCAAGGGGGTCAACTTTGAAAAATGGTTTGTTTGTGACTATAGCATTGCCCTTTTATATGAATATGAAAAAAGAAATGTTCCAAATGTTCCAACTTTCGAGATCCGCTGAAAGGGGGGGAGAAGGGGGGCGAGGGGGTCAACTTTGAAAAATGGTCTTTACTTTTCCGAGCCTCCTCTAAACGAATCCGTAAAAAACAAAAAATACGGGTATCTTAGTTTCCGAGAAACGATAGAGGGGGGGAGGAGGGGGGGGGAAAAGGGGAGGTTTGGCACTTTTCCCATACTCACGGGAGTTACTTGTTTACGAATCTGTCAAAATATACCCACCTTCCCCTCCACCATCTGGGAGAACAATTATGTCAATGAGTCAGTCAGTGAGTGAGTGGTAATCCAGCTTTATATAATATAATAACTAGTATTTGCTTGGTGCGCGAGCTGCAAGCAGCTCGCGTGTTGTTGTCCCTACACCCGCGTGTTAATGTCCCTACACCTACCCTACACCTACCCTACACCTACCCTACACCTACCCTACACCTACCCTACACCTACCCTACACCTACCCTACACCTACCCTACAACTACCCTACACCTACCCTACACCTACCCTACACCTACCCTACACCTACCCTACACCTACCCTACACCTACCCAACACCTACCCTACACCTACCCTACACCTACCCTACACCTACCCTACACCTACCCTACACCTACCCTACACCTACCCTACACCTACCCTACACCTACCCTACACCTACCCTACACCTACCCTACACTTTGTTCCAAAAAACATAACCCTAATGTTTGCATTCGTCGCCAGGCACTGAGTTTCGCTTCACCCACTCAACCTTCGTTACGCTACGGAGGTCGCCGGCTCGCTTCGCTCGCCACCTCCCTCCTGCGCTGCACTCTGTCTCGTAGGTTCGCTCCACTCGGGATCCCTACGCTGAATCTGTAAAAAAAACAAAAAAAAAAGATTCGCCAAAACGGGGGGGGAGGGGGGAGCAGGGGGGCAAGGGGGTCAACTCTGAAAAATGGTTTGTTTGTGACTATAGCATTGCCCCTTTATATGAATCTGAAAAAAGAAATGTTCCAAGTCTCTCAACTGCCGAGATCCGCTTAAAGGGGGGGAGAAGGGGGGCGAGGGGGTCAACTTTGAAAAATGGTTTTTACTTTTCCGAGCCTCCTCTAAACGATTCCGTAAAAAAAACAAAAAAAAAAGATTCGCCAAAACGGGGGGGGAGGGGGGAGAAGGGGGTCAACTTTGAAAAATGGTTTGGTTGTAACTATAGCATTGCCCCTTTATATGAATCTGAAAAAAGAAATGTTCCAAGTCTCTCAACATCCGAGATCCGCTTATAGGGGGGGAGAAGGGGGGCGAGGGGGTCAACTTTGAAAAATGGTTTTTACTTTTGCGAGCCTCCTATAAACGAATCCGTAAAAAAAACAAAAAAAAAAGATTCGCCAAAACGGGGGGGGAGGGGGGAGAAGGGGGCAAGGGGGTCAACTTTGAAAACTGGTTCGTTTGTGACTATAGCATTGCCCCTTTATATGAATCTGAAAAAAGAAATGTTCCAAGTCTTTCAACTTTCGAGATCCGCTTAAAGGGGGGGGAAAGGGGGGCGAAGGGGTCATTTTTGAAAAATGGTTTTTACTTTTCCGAGCCTCCTCTAAACGAATCCGTAAAAAAAACATACTACGGGTACCTTAGTTTCCGAGATACGATAGAGGGGGGGAGGAGGGGGGAGGAAAAGGGGAGGTTTGGGACTTTTCCCATACTCGCGAGAGTCACTTGTTTACGAATCTGTCAAAATATACCCACCTCCCCATCCACCATCTGGGAGAACAATTATGTCAGTGAGTGAGTCAGTGGTAATGCAGTTTTATATAATATAACTAGTATTTGCTTGGTGCGCGAGCTGCAAGCAGCTCGCGTGTTGTTGTCCCTACACCTACCCTACACCTAACCTACACCTACCCTACACCTACCCTACACCTACCCTACACCTACCCTACACCTACCCTACACCTAACCTACACCTACCCTACACCTACCCTACACCTACCCTACACCTACCCTACACCTACCCTACACCTACCCTACACCTACCCTACACCTACCCTTCACCTACCCTACACGTACCCTACACCTACCCTACACCTACCCTACACCTACCCTACACCTACCCTACACCTACCCTACACCTACCCTACACCTACCCTACACCTACCCTACACCTACCCTACACCTACCCTACACCTACCCTACACCTACCCTACACCTACCCTACACCTACCCTACACTAGTATAGTTAGGTGAAGGGTAGGTGTAGGGTAGGTGTAGGGTAGGTGTAGGGTAGGTGTAGGGTAGGTGTAGGGTAGGTGTAGGGTAGGTGAAGGGTAGGTGTAGGGTAGGTGTAGGGTAGGTGTAGGGTAGGTGTAGGGTAGGTGTAGGGTAGGTGTAGGGTAGGTGTAGGGTAGGTGTAGGGTAGGTGTAGGGTAGGTGTAGGGTAGGTGTAGGGTAGGTGTAGGGTAGGTGTAGGGTAGGTGTAGGGTAGGTGTAGGGTAGGTGTAGGGTAGGTGTAGGGTAGGTGTAGGGTAGGTGTAGGGTAGGTGTAGGGTAGGTGTAGGGTAGGTGTAGGGTAGGTGTAGGGTAGGTGTAGGGTAGGTGTAGGGTAGGTGTAGGGTAGGTGTAGGGTAGGTGTAGGGTAGGTGTAGGGTAGGTGTAGGGTAGGTGTAGGGTAGGTGTAGGGTAGGTGTAGGGTAGGTGTAGGGTAGGTGTAGGGTAGGTGTAGGGTAGGTGTAGGGTAGGTGTAGGGTAGGTGTAGGGTAGGTGTAGGGTAGGTGTAGGGTAGGTGTAGGGTAGGTGTAGGGTAGGTGTAGGGTAGGTGTAGGGTAGGTGTAGGGTAGGTGTAGGGTAGGTGTAGGGTAGGTGTAGGGTAGGTGTAGGGTAGGTGTAGGGTAGGTGTAGGGTAGGTGTAGGGTAGGTGTAGGGTAGGTGTAGGGTAGGTGTAGGGTAGGTGTAGGGTAGGTGTAGGGTAGGTGTAGGGTAGGTGTAGGGAAGGTGTAGGGTAGGTGTAGGGTAGGTGTAGGGTAGGTGTAGGGTAGGTGTAGGGTAGGTGTAGGGTAGGTGTAGGGTAGGTGTAGGGTAGGTGTAGGGTAGGTGTAGGGTTGGTGTAGGGTAGGTGTAGGGTAGGTTAAGGAATACTTCTCAAAAACACGACAAAGCCGCGAGCTGCTTGCAGCTCGCGCACCAAGCAAATACTAGTTCTACCAATATTCGCTTGGTGCGCGAGCTGCAAGCAGCTCGCGTGTTGTTGTCCCTACACCTACCCTACACCTAACCTACACCTACCCTACACCTACCCTACACCTACCCTACACCTACTCTACACCTACCCTACACCTACCCTACACCTACCCTACACCTACCCTACACCTACCCTACACCTACCCTACACCTACCCTACACCTACCCTACACCGACCCTACACCTACCCTACACCTACCCTACACCTACCCTACACCTACCCTACACCTACCCTACACCTACCCTACACCTACCCTACACCTACCCTACACCTACCCTACACCTACCCTACACCTACCCTACACCTACCCTTCACCTACCCTACACCTACCCTACACCTACCCTACACCTACCCTACACCTACCCTTCACCTACCCTACACCTACCCTACACCTACCCTACACCTACCCTACACCTACCCTACACCTACCCTACACCTACCCTTCACCTACCCTACACCTACCCTACACCTACCCTACACCTACCCTACACCTACCCTTCACCTACCCTACACCTACCCTACACCTACCCTACACCTACCCTACACCTACCCTACACCTACCCTACACCTACCCTACACCTACCCTACACCTACCCTACACCTACCCTAAACTTTGTTCCAAAAAACATAACCCTAATGTTTGCTTGTCGTCGCCAGGCACTGAGTTTCGCTTCACCCACTCAACCTTCGTTACGCTACGGAGGTCGCCGGCTCGCTTCGCTCGCCACCTCCCCCCTGCGCTGCACTCGGTCTCGTAGGTTCGCTCCACTCGGGATCCCTACGCTGAATCCGTAAAAAAAACAAAACAACAAAAAAGGGGGGGAGGGGGAGATGGGGGGCAAGGGGGTCAACTTTGAATAATGGTTCGTTTGTGACTATAGCATTGCCCCTTTATATGAATCTGAAAAAAGAAATGTTCCAAGTCTCTCATTTCCGAGATCCGCTTAAAGGGGGGGAGAAGGGGGGCGAGGGGGTCAACTTTGAACAATGGTTTTTACTTTTCTGAGCCTCCTCTAAACGAATCCGTAAAAAAAACAAAAAAAAAAGATTCGCCAAAACGGGGGGGGGAGGGGGGAGAAGGGGGGTAAGGGGGTCAACTTTGAAAACTGGTTCGTTTGTGACTATAGCATTGCCCCTTTATATGAATCTGAAAAAAGAAATGTTCCAAGTCTCTCAACTTCCGAGATCCGCTTAAAGGGGGGGAGAAGGAGGGGCGAGGGGGTCAACTTTGACTACTGGTTTTTACTTTGCCGAGCCTCCTCGAAACGAATCCGTAAAAAAAACTGAAAAAAAAAATCGCCAAAACGGGGGGGGGGGGGAAGGGGAGACGGGGGGCAAGGGGGAAACTTTGAAAAATGGTTTGTTCGTGACTATAGCATTGCCCCTTTATATGAATCTGAAAAAAGAAATGTTCCAAGTCTCTCAACTTCAGAGATCCACTTAAAGGGGGGGAGAAGGGGGGCGAGGGGGCCGACTTTGAAAATTGGTTTTTACTTTTCCGAGCCTCCTCTAAACGAATCCGTAAAAAAAACGAAAAAAAAAGATTCGCCAAAACGGGGGGGGGAGGGGGGAGAAGGGGGGCAAGGGGGTCAACTATGAAAAATGGTTTGTTTGTGACTATAGCATTGCCCCTTTATATGAACCTGAAAAAAGAAATGTTCCAAATGTTCCAACTTTCGAGATCCGCTTAAAGGGGGGGAGAAGGGGGGCGAGGGGGTCAGTTTTGAAAAATGGTTTTTACTTTTGCGAGCCTCCTCTAAACGAATCCGTAAAAAAAACATTCTACGGGTACCTTAGTTTCCGAGATACGATAGAGGGGGGGAGGAGGGGGGAGGAAAAGGGGAGGTTTGGGACTTTTCCCATACTCGCGAGAGTTACTTGTATACGAATCTGTCAAAATATACCCACCTTCCCCTCCATCATCTGGGAGAACAATTATGTCAATGAGTGAGTCAGTCAGTCAGTCAGTGGTAATGCAGTTTTATATAGTATAAGTAGTATAAACTTTGTTCCAAAAAACATAACTCTAATGTTTGCTTGTCGTCGCCGGGCACTGAGTTTCGATTCACCCACTCAACCTTCGTTACGCTACGGAGGTCGCCGGCTCGCTTCTCTCGCCACCTCCCCCCTGCGCTGCACTCGGTCTCGTAGGTTCGCTCCACTCGGGATCCCTACGCTGAATCCGTAAAAAAAAGATTCGCCAAAACGGGGGGGGAGGGGGGAGCAGGGGGGCAAGGGGGTCAACTCTGAAAAATGGTTTGTTTGTGACTATAGCATTGCCCCTTTATATGAATCTGAAAAAAGAAATGTTCCAAGTCTCTCAACTTCCGAGATCCGCTTAAAGGGGGGGAGAAGGGGGGCGAGGGGGTCAACTTTGAAAATTGGTTTTTACTTTTCCGAGCCTCCTCTAAACGAATCCGTAAAAAAACCAAAAAAAAAAGATTAGCCAAAACGGGGGGGGAGGGGGGCGAAGGGGGGCAAGGGGGTCAACTTTGAAAACTGGTTCGTTTGTGACTAAAGCATTGCCCCTTTATATGAATCTGAAAAAAGAAATGTTCCAAGTCTCTCAACTTCCGAGATCCGCTTAAAGGGGGGGAGAAGGGGGGCGAGGGGGTCAAATTTGAAAAATGGTCTTTACTTTTCCGAGCCTCCTCTAAATGAATCCGTAAAAAAAAAAAAGTACGGGTACCTTAGTTTCCGAGATACGATAGAAGGGGGGAGGAGGGGGGGGGAAAAGGGGAGGTTTGGCACTTTTCCCATACTCACGGGAGTTACTTGTTTACGAATCTGTCAAAATATACCCACCTCCCCATCCACCATCTGGGAGAACAATTATGTCAATGAGTGAGTCAGTGAGTCAGTCAGTCAGTGGTAATGCAGTTTTATATATTATAATAACTAGTATTTGCTTGGTGCGCGAGCTGCAAGCAGCTCGCGTGTTGTTGTCCCTACACCTACCCTACACCTACCCTACACCTACCCTACACCTACCCTACACCTACCCTACACCTACCCTACACCTACCCTACACCTACCCTACACCTACCCTACACCTACCCTACACCTACCCTACACCTACCCTACACCTACCCTACACCTACCCTACACCTACCCTACACCTACCCTACACCTACCCTACACCTACCCTACACCTACCCTACACCTACCCTACACCTACCCTACACCTACCCTACACCTACCCTACACCTACCCTACACCTACCCTACACCTACCCTACACCTACCCTACACCTACCCTACACCTACCCTACACCTACCCTACACCTACCCTACACCTACCCTACACCTACCCTACACCTACCCTACACCTACCCTACACCTACCCTACACCTACCCTACACCTACCCTACACCTACCCTACACCTACACTACACCTACCCTACACCTACCCTACACCTACCCTACACCTACCCTACACCTACCCTACACCTACCCTACACCTACCCTACACCTACCCTACACCTACCCTACACCTACCCTACACCTACCCTACACCTACCCTACACCTACCCTACACCTACCCTACACCTACCCTACACCTACCCTACACCTACCCTACACCTACCCTACACCTACCCTACACCTACCCTACACCTACCCTACACCTACCCTACACCTACCCTACACCTACCCTCGTGTCGTCGCCAGGCACTGAGTTTCGCTTGCCCACTCAACCTTCGTTACGCTACGGAGGTCGCCGGCTCGCTTCGCTCGCCACCTCCCCCCTGCGCTGCACTCGGTCTCGTAGGTTCGCTCCACTCGGGATCCCTACGCTGAATCCGTAAAAAAAACTGTAAAAAAAAAGATTCGCCAAAACGGGGGGGGGGAGGGGGGCGAGGGGGTCAACTTTGAAAAATGCTTTTTACTTTTCCGAGCCTCCTCTAAACGAATCCGTAAAAAAAACTGAAAAAAAAAAGATTCGCCAAAACGGGGGGGGGGGGGGGGGAAGGAGGGGGGCAAGGGGGTCAACTTTGAAAACTGGTTCGTTTGTGACAAAACATTGCCCCTTTATATGAATATGAAAAAATAAATGTTCCAAGTCTCTCAACTTTCGAGATCCGCTTAAAGGGGGGGAGAAGGGGGCGAGGGGGTCAACTTTGAAAAATGGTTTTTACTTTTCCGAGCCTCCTCTAAACGAATCCGTAAAAAAAACACGAAAAAAAGATTCGCCAAAACGGGGGGGGGGAGGGGGAGAAGGGGGGCAAGGGGGTCAACTTTGAAAACTGGTTCGTTTGTGACTATAGCATTGCCCCTTTATATGAATCTGAAAAAAGAAATGTTCCAAGTCTCTCAACTTTCGAGATCCGCTTAAAGGGGGGGGGAAAGGGGGGCGAAGGGGTCATTTTTGAAAAATGGTTTTTACTTTTCCGAGCCTCGTCTAAACGAATCCGTAAAAAAAACATACTACGGGTACCTTAGTTTCCGAGATACGATAGAGGGGGTGAGGAGGGGGGAGGAAAAGGGGAGGTTTGGGACTTTTCCCATACTCGCGAGAGTCACTTGTTTACGAATCTGTCAAAATATACCCACCTCCCCATCCACCATCTGGGAGAACAATTATGTCAGTGAGTCAGTCAGTGGTAATGCAGTTTTATATAATATAATAACTAGTATTTGCTTGGTGCGCGAGCTGCAAGCAGCTCGCGTGTTGTTGTCCCTACACCTACCCTACACCTACCCCACACCTACCCTACACCTACCCCACACCTACCCTACACCTACCCTACACCTACCCTACACCTACCCTACACCTACCCCACACCTACCCTACACCTAACCTACACCTACCCTACACCTACCCTACACCTACCCTACACCTACCCTACACCTACCCTACACCTACCCTACACCTACCCTACACCTATATACAAAATAAAATATAGTAAAAATAACAAAGAAAAAAAAAAAAAAAGAAAAAAAAAAAGAAAAGAACAAAAAGAAAAAATAATAATAATAACAATGTGTTAAAAAAAAGAGCCCTAACCAGCTAATAGTGTTAAGCAGATAAAAATAAAATGCCCTGTAATACTGTAATGTAGATTAGTAAAAATAGCCTTTAATATAGTATGTAACCTCAGTAGTCCCATCCTGCGACTACAATTATATTGATAATATTATAAATACTGTTATAAAATTGTCACAGAAAAATAATCCTCCGACCGCAATATCGGGGAGAACCGTGTACAAGTTATATATATACCTACCCTACACCTACCCTACACCTACCCTACACCTACCCTACACCTACCCTTCACCTACCCTACACCTACCCTACACCTACCCTACACCTACCCTACACCTACCCTACACCTTCCCTACACCTACCCTACACCTATCCTACACCTACCCTACACCTACCCTACACCTACCCTACACCTACCCTACACCTACCCTACACCTACCCTACACCTACCCTACACCTACCCTGCACCTACCCTACACCTACCCTACACCTACCCTACACTTTGTTCCAAAAAACATAACCCTAATGTTTGCTTGTCGTCGCCAGGCACTGAGTTTCGCTTCACCCACTCAACCTTCGTTACGCTACGGAGGTCGCCGGCTCGCTTCGCTCGCCACCTCCCCCCTGCGCTGCACTCGGTCTCGTAGGTTCGCACCACTCGTGATCGCTACGCTGAATCCGTAAAAAAAACAAAAAAAAAAGATTCGCCAAAACGGGGGGGGGAGGGGGGAGAAGGGGGGCAAGGGGTTCAACTTTGAAAACTGGTTCGTTTGTGACTATAGCATTGCCCCTTTATATGAATCTGAAAAAAGAAATGTTCCAAGTCTCTCAACTTCCGAGATCCACTTAAAGGGGGGGAGAAGGGGGGCGAGGGGGTCAACTTTGAAAAATGGTTTTTACTTTTCCGAGCCTCCTCTAAACGAATCCGTAAAAAAAACTGAAAAAAAAAGATTCGCCAAAACGGGGGGGGGAGGGGGGAGAAGGGGGGCAAGGGGTCAACTTTGAAAAATGGTTCGTTTGTGACTATAGCATTGCCCCTTTATATGAATCTGAAAAAAGAAATGTTCCAAGTCTCTCAACTTCCGAGATCCGCTTAAAGGGGGGGAGAAGGGGGGCGAGGGGGTCAACTTTGAAAAATGGTCTTTACTTTTCCGAGCCTCCTCTAAACGAATCCGTAAAAAACAAAAAATACGGGTACCTTAGTTTCCGAGATACGATAGAGGGGGGGAGAAGGGGGGGGGAAAAGGGGAGGTTTGGCACTTTTCCCAAACTCACGGGAGTTACTTGTTTACGAATCTGTCAAAATATACCCACCTCCCCCTCCACCATCTGGGAGAACAATTATGTCAATGAGTCAGTCAGTCAGTGAGTCAGTGGTAATGCAGTTTTATATAGTATAACTAGTATTTGCTTGGTGCGCGAGCTGCAAGCAGCTCGCGTGTTGTTGTCCCTACACCCGCGTGTTAATGTCCCTACACCTACCCTATACCTACCCTACACCTACCCTACACCTATCCCTACACCTACCCTATACCTACCCTACACCTACCCTACACCTATCCCTACACCTACCCTACACCTACCCTAAACCTACCCTACACCTACCCTACACCTACACTACACCTACCCTACACCAACCCTACACCTACCCTACACCTACCCTACACCTACCCTACACCTACCCTACACCTACCCTACACCTACCCTACACCTACCCTACACCTACCCTACACCTACCCTACACCTACCCTACACCTACCCTACACCTACCCTACACCTACCCTACACCTACCCTACACCTACCCTACACCTACCCTACACCTACCCTACACCTACCCTACACCTACCCTACACCTACCCTACACCTACCCTACACCTACCCTACACCTACCCTACACCTACCCTACACCTACCCTACACCTACCCTACACCTACCCTACACCTACCCTACACCTACCCTACACCTACCCTACACCTACCCTACACCTACCCTACACCTACCCTACACCTACCCTACACCTACCCTACACCTACCCTACACCTACCCTACACCTACCCTACACCTACCCTACACCTACCCTACACCTACCCTACACCTATCCTACACCTACCCTACACCTACCCTACACCTACCCAACACCTACCCTACACCTACCCTACACCTACCCTACACCTACCCTACACCTACCCTACACCTACCCTACACCTACCCTACACCTACCCTACACCTACCCTACACCTACCCTACACCCACCCTACACCTATCCTACACCTACCCTACACCTACCTTACACCTACCCTACACCTACCCTACACCTACCCTACACCCACCCTACACCTATCCTACACCTACCCTACACCTACCCTACACCTACCCTACACCTACCCTACACCTACCCTACACCTACCCTACACCTACCCTACACCTACCCTACACCTACCCTACACCTACCCTACACCTACCCTACACCTACCCTACACCTACCCTACACCTACCCTACACCTACCCTACACCTACCCTACACCTACCCTACACCTACCCTACACCTACCCTACACCTACCCTACACCTACCCTACACCTACCCTACACCTACCCTACACCTACCCTTTACCTACCCTACACCTACCCTACACCTACCCTACACCTACCCTACACCTACCCTACACCTACCCTACACCTACCCTACACCTACCCTACACCTACCCTACACCTACCCTACACCTACCCTACACCTACCCTACACCTACCCTACACCTACCCTACACCTACCCTACACCTACCCTACACCTACCCTACACCTACCCTACACCTACCCTACACCTACCCTACACCTACCCTACACCTACCCTACACCTACCCTACACCTACCCTACACCTACCCTACACCTACCCTACACCTACCCTACACCTACCCTACACCTACCCTACACCTACCCTACACCTACCCTACACCTACCCTACACCTACCCTACACCTACCCTACACCTACCCTACACCTACCCTACACCTACCCTACACCTACCCTACACCTACCCTACACCTACCCTACACCTACCCTACACTTACCCTACACCTACCCTACACCTACCCTACACCTACCCTACTCGTCGCCAGGCACTGAGTTTCGCTTCACCCACTCAACCTTCGTTACGCTACGGAGGTCGCCGGCTCGCTTCGCTCGCCACCTCCCCCCTGCGCTGCACTCGGTCTCGTAGGTTCGCTCCACTCGGGATCCCTACGCTAAATCCGTAAAAAAAACAAAAAAAAAAGATTCGCCAAAACGGGGGGGGGGAGGGGGGAGAAGGGGGGCAAGGGGGTCAACTTTGAAAAATGGTTTGTTTGTGACTATAGCATTGCCCCTTTATATGAATCTGAAAAAAGAAATGTTCCAATTGTTCCAACTTTCGAGATCCGCTTAAAGGGGGGGAGAAGGGGGGGCGAGGGGCTCAACTTTGAAAAATGGTTTTTACTTTTCCGAGCCTCCTCTAAACGAATCCGTAAAAAAAACACGAAAAAAAGATTCGCCGAAAGGGGGGGGGGGAGGGGGAGAAGGGGGCAAGGGGGTCAACTATGAAAAATGGTTTGTTTGTGACTATAGCATTGCCCCTTTATATGAATCTGAAAAAAGAAATGTTCCAAGTCTCTCAACTTCCGAGATCCGCTTAAAGGGGGGGAGAAGGGGGGCGAGGGGGTCAAATTTGAAAAATGGTTTTTACTTTTCCGAGCCTCCTCTAAACGAATCCGTAAAAAAAACATACTACGGGTACCTTAGTTTCCGAGATACGATAGAGGGGGGGAGGAGGGGGGAGGAAAAGGGGAGGTTTGGGACTTTTCCCAAACTCGCGAGAGTCACTTGTTTACGAATCTGTCAAAATATACCCACCTCCCCCTTCACCATCTGGGAGAACAATTATGTCAATGAGTGAGTCAGTGAGTCAGTGAGTGGTAATGCAGTTTTATATATTATAACTAGTATTTGCTTGGTGCGCGAGCTGCAAGCAGCTCGCGTGTTTTTGTCCCTACACCTACCCTACACCTACCCTACACCTACCCTACACCTACCCTACACCTACCCTACACCTACCCTACACCTACCCTACACCTACCCTACACCTACCCTACACCTACCCTACACCTACCCTACACCTACCCTACACCTACCCTACACCTACCCTACACCTACCCTACACCTACCCTACACCTACCCTACACCTACCCTACACCTACCCTACACCTACCCTACACCTACCCTACACCTACCCTACACCTACCCTACACCTACCCTACACCTACCCTACACGTCGTCGCCAGGCACTGAGTTTCGCTTCACCCACTCAACCTTCGTTACGCTACGGAGGTCGCCGGCTCGCTTCGCTCGCCACCTCCCCCCTGCGCTGCACTCGGTCTCGTAGGTTCGCTCCACTCGGGATCCCTACGCTGAATCCGTAAAAAAAACAAATAAAAGATTAGCCAAAACGGGGGGGGGGGGGAGGGGGGAGATGGGCGGCAAGGGGGTCAACTTTGAAAAATGGTTCGTTTGTGACTATAGCATTGCCCCTTTCTATGAATCTAAAAAAATAAATGTTCCAAATGTTCCAACTTTCGAGATCCGCTTAAAGGGGGGGAGAAGGGGGGCGAGGGGGTCAACTTTGAAAAATGGTTTTTACTTTTGCGAGCCTCCTCTAAACGAATCCGTAAAAAAAACATTCTACGGGTACCTTAGTTTCCGAGATACGATAGAGGGGGGGAGGAGGGGGGAGGAAAAGGGGAGGTTTGGGACTTTTCCCATACTCACGGGAGTTACTTGTTTACGAATCTGTCAAAATATACCCACCTTCCCCTTCACCATCTGGGAGAACAATTATGTCAATGAGTCAGTGAGTCAGTGAGTGAGTGAGTGGTAATCCAGCTTTATATAATATAACTAGTATTTGCTTGGTGCGCGAGCTGCAAGCAGCTCGCGTGTTGTTGTCCCTACACCTACCCTAAACCTACCCTACACCTACCCTACACCTACCCTACACCTACCCTACACCTACCCTACACCTACCCTACACCTACCCTACACCTACCTACACCTACCCTACACCTACCCTACACCTACCCTACACCTACCCTACACCTACCCTACACCTACCCTACACCTACCCTACACCTACCCTACACCTACCCTACACCTACCCTACACCTACCCTACACCTACCCTACACCTACCCTACACCTACCCTACACCTACCCTACACCTACCCTACACCTACCCTACACCTACCCTACACCTACCCTACACCTACCCTACACCTACCCTACACCTACCCTACACCTACCCTACACCTACCCTACACCTACCCTACACCTACCCTACACCTACCCTACACCTACCCTACACCTACCCTACACCTACCCTACACCTACCCTACACCTACCCTACACCTACCCTACACCTACCCTACACCTACCCTACACCTACCCTACACCTACCCTACACCTACCCTACACCTACCCTACACCTACCCTACACCTACCCTACACCTACCCTACACCTACCCTACACCTACCCTACACCTACCCTACACCTACCCTACACCTACCCTACACCTACCCTACACCTACCCTACACCTACCCTACACCTACCCTACACCTACCCTACACCTACCCTACACCTACCCTACACCTACCCTACACCTACCCTACACCTACCCTACACCTACCCTACACCTACCCTACACCTACCCTACACCTACCCTACACCTACCCTACACCTACCCTACACCTACCCTACACCTACCCTACACCTACCCTACACCTACCCTACACCTACCCTACACCTACCCTACACCTACCCTACACCTACCCTACACCTACCCTACACCTACCCTACACCTACCCTACACCTACCCTACACCTACCCTACACCTACCCTACACCTACCCTACACCTACCCTACACCTACCCTACACCTACCCTACACCTACCCTACACCTACCCTACACCTACCCTACACCTACCCTACACCTACCCTACACCTACCCTACACCTACCCTACACCTACCCTACACCTACCCTACACCTACCCTACACCTACCCTACACCTACCCTACACCTACCCTACACCTACCCTACACCTACCCTACACCTACCCTACACCTACCCTACACCTACCCTACACCTACCCTACACCTACCCTACACCTACCCTACACCTACCCTACACCTACCCTACACTTTGTTCCAAAAAACATAACCCTAATGTTTGCTTGTCGTCGCCAGGCACTGAGTTTCGCTTCACCCACTCAACCTTCGTTACGCTACGGAGGTCGCCGGCTCGCTCCATTCGGGGTCCCTACGCTGCCTGGTCCGCTCCCACCGGACAGGTTTCGACGACCGATATTAGGTAGGGGAGGTTGGGGAGAGGAGGGATGAAGGGAGGGAGAATGGGGAGTTTTGAAAAATGATTCCGACTCAAGCATTGCCCTTTTATATGAATCTGAAAAAAGAAATGTTCCAAGTCTCTCAACTTCCGAGATCCACTTAAAGGGGGGGAGAAGGGGGGCGAGGGGTCAACTTTGAAAAATGGTTTTTACTTTTCCGAGCCTCCTCTAAACGAATCCGTAAAAAAAACTGAAAAAAAAAATTCGCCAAAACGGGGGGGGGGGGGGGGGGGAGAAGGGGGGCAAGGGGGTCAACTTTGAAAACTGGTTCGTTTGTGACTATAGCATTGCCCCTTTATATGAATCTGAAAAAAGAAATGTTCCAAATGTTCCAACTTTCGAGATCCGCTTAAAGGGGGGGAGAAGGGGGGCGAGGGGGTCAACTTTGAAAAATGCTTTTTACTTTTCCGAGCCTCCTCTAAACGAATCCGTAAAAAAAACATTCTACGGGTACCTTAGTTTCCGAGATACGATAGAGGGGGGGGAGGAGGGGGGAGGAAAAGGGGAGGTTTGGGACTTTTCCCATACTCACGGGAGTTACTTGTTTACGAATCTGTCAAAATATACCCACCTCCCCATCCACCATCTGGGAGAACAATTATGTCAATGAGTGAGTCAGTGAGTGAGTGAGTGGTAATGCAGTTTTATATAGTATAACTAGTATTTGCTTGGTGCGCGAGCTGCAAGCAGCTCGCGTGTTGTTGTCACAACACCTACCCTACACCTACCCTACACCTACCCTACACCTACCCTACACCTACCCTACACCTACCCTACACCTACCCTACACCTACCCTACACCTACCCTACACCTACCCTACACCTACCCTACACCTACCCTACACCTACCCTACACCTACCCTACACCTACCCTACACCTACCCTACACCTACCCTACACCTACCCTACACCTACCCTACACCTACCCTACACCTACCCTACACCTACCCTACACCTACCCTACACCTACCCTACACCTACCCTACACGTACCCTACACCTACCCTACACGTACCCTACACCTACCCTACACCTACCCTACACTTTGTTCCAAAAAACATAACCATAAAGTTTGCATTCGTCGCCAGGCACTGAGTTTCGCTTCACCCACTCAACCTTCGTTACGCTACGGAGGTCGCCGGCTCGCTTCGCTCGCCACCTCCCCCCTGCGCTGCACTCGGTCTCGTAGGTTCGCTCCATTCGGGGTCCCTACGCTGCCTGGTCCACTCCCACCCGACGACCGATATTAGGTAGGGGTGGTTGGGGAGAGGAGGGATGAAGGGAGGGAGAGTGGGGTGTTTTGAAAAATGATTCCGACTCAAGCATTGCCCCTTTATATGAATCTGAAAAAAGAAATGTTCCAAGTCTCTCAACTTCCGAGATCCGCTTAAAGGGGGGGAGAAGGGGGCCGAGGGGGTCAACTAAGAAAAATGGTTTTTACTTTTCCGAGCCTCTTCTAAACGAATCCGTAAAAAAAAAACAAAAAAAAAGATTAGCCAAAACGGGGGGGGAGGAGAGACAAGGCGGGCAAGGGGGTCAACTTTGAAAACTTTTCGTTTGTGACTAAAGCATTGCCCCTTTACATGAATCTGAAAAAAGAAATGTTCCAAGTTTCTCAACTTCCGAGATCCGCTTAAAGGGGGGGGAAGGGGGGCGAGGGGGTCAATTTTGAAAAATGTTTTTTACTTTTCCGAGCCTCTTCTAAACGAATCCGTAAAAAAACTGAAAAAAAAAACATTCGCCAAAACGGGGGGGGGGGGAGATAGGGAGCAAGGGGGTCAACTTTGAAAAATGGTTTGTTTGTGACTATAGCATTGCCCCTTTATATGAATCTGAAAAAAGAAATGTTCCAAGTCTCTCAACTTCCGAGATCCGCTTAAAGGGGGGAAGAAGGGGGGCGAGGGGGTCAACTTTGAAAAATGGCTTTTACTTTTCCGAGCCTCCTCTAAACGAATCCGTAAAAAAAACTAAAAAAAAAAATCGCCAAAACGGGGGGGGGGGAGGGGGGAGAAGGAGGGCAAGGGGGTCAACTTTGAAAACTGGTTCGTTTGTGACTATAGCATTGCCCCTTTATATGAATCTGAAAAAAGAAATGTTCCAAATGTTCCAACTTTCGAGATCCGCTTAAAGGGGGGGAGAAGGGGGGCGAGGGGGTCAACTTTGAAAAATTGTTTTTACTTTTCCAAGCCTCCTCTAAACGAATCCGTAAAAAAACAGAATACCGGTACCTTAGTTTCCGAGATACGATAGAGGGGGGGAGGAGGGGGGAGGAAAAGGGGAGGTTTGGGACTTTTCCCATACTCGCGAGAGTGACTTGTTTACGAATCTGTCAAAATATACCCACCTCCCCCTTCACCATCTGGGAGAACAATTATGTCAATCAGTCAGTGAGTGGTAATGCAGTTTTATATAATATAACTAGTATTCGCTTGGTGCGCGAGCTGCAAGCAGCTCGCGTGTTGTTGTCCCTACACCTACCCTACACCTACACTACACCTACCCTACACCTACCCTACACCTACCCTACACCTACCCTACACCTACACTACACCTACCCTACACCTACCCTACACCTACCCTACACCTACCCTACACCTACCCTACACCTACCCTACACCTACCCTACACCTACCCTACACCTACCCTACACTTACCCTACACCTACCCTACACCTACCCTACACCTACCCTACACCTACCCTACACCTACCCTACACCTACCCTACACCTACCCTACACCTACCCTACACCTACCCTACACCTACCCTACACCTACCCTACACCTACCCTACACCTACCCTACACCTACCCTACACCTACCCTACACCTACCCTACACCTACCCTACACCTACCCTACACCTACCCTACACCTACCCTACACCTACCCTACACCTACCCTACACCTACCCTACACCTACCCTACACCTACCCTACACCTACCCTACACCTACCCTACACCTACCCTACACCTACCCTACACCTACCCTACACCTACCCTACACCTACCCTACACCTACCCTACACCTACCCTACACCTACCCTACACCTACCCTACACCTACCCTACACCTACCCTACACCTACCCTACACCTACCCTACACCTACCCTACACCTACCCTACACCTACCCTACACCTACCCTACACCTACCCTACACCTACCCTACACCTACCCTACACCTACCCTACACCTACCCTACACCTACCCTACACCTACCCTACACCTACCCTACACCTACCCTACACCTACCCTACACCTACCCTACACCTACCCTACACCTACCCTACACCTACCCTACACCTACCCTACACCTACCCTACACCTACCCTACACCTACCCTACACCTACCCTACACCTACCCTACACCTACCCTACACCTACCCTACACCTACCCTACACCTACCCTACACCTACCCTACACCTACCCTACACCTACCCTAAACTTTGTTCCAAAAAACATAACCCTAATGTTTGATTGTCGTCGCCAGGCACTGAGTTTCGCTTCACCCACTCAACCTTCGTTACGCTACGGAGGTCGCCGGCTCGCTTCGCTCGCCACCTCCCCCCTGCGCTGCACTCGGTCTCGTAGGTTCGCTCCACTCGGGATCCCTACGCTGAATCCGTAAAAAAAACAAAAAAAAAAGATTCGCCAAAACGGGGGGGGAGGGGGGAGAAGGGGGGCAAGGGGGTCAACTTTAAAAACTGGTTCGTTTGTGACTATAGCATTGCCCCTTTATATGAATCTGAAAAAAGAAATGTTCCAAGTCTCTCAACTTCCAAAATCCGCTTAAAGGGGGGAGAATGGGGGCGAGGGGGTCATCTTTGAAAAATGGTTTTTACTTTTCCGAGCCTCCTCTAAACGAATCCGAAAAAAAACAAAAAAAAAAGATTCGCCAAAACGGGGGGGGAGGGGGGAGAAGGGGGGCAAGGGGGTCAACTTTGAAAAATGGTTTGTTTGTGACTTTAGCATTGCCCCTTTATATGAATCTGAAAAAAGAAATGTTCCAAATGTTCCAACTTTCGAGATCCGCTTAAAGGGGGGAGAAGGGGGGCGAGGGGGTCAACTTTGAAAAATGGTTTTTACTTTTCCAAGTTTCCTCTAAACGAATCCGTAAAAAAAACATTCTACGGGTACCTTAGTTTCCGAGATACGATAGAGGGGGGGAGGAGGGGGGAGGAAAAGGGGAGGTTTGGGACTTTTCCCATACTCGCGAGAGTGACTTGTTTACGAATCTGTCAAAATATACCCACCTCCCCCTTCACCATCTGGGAGAACAATTATGTCAATCAGTCAGTGAGTGGTAATCCAGCTTTATATAATATAAATAATAACTAGTATTTGCTTGGTGCGCGAGCTGCAAGCAGCTCGCGTGTTGTTGTCCCTACACCTACCCTACACCTACCCTACACCTACCCTACACCTACCCTACACCTACCCTACACCTACCCTAAACTTTGTTCCAAAAAACATAACCCTAATGTTTGCTTGTCGTCGCCAGGCACTGAGTTTCGCTTCACCCACTCAACCTTCGTTACGCTACGGAGGTCGCCGGCTCGCTTCGCTCGCCACCCTGCGCTGCACTCGGTCTCGTAGGTTCGCTCCACTCGGGATCCCTACGCTGAATCCGAAAAAAAAACAAATAAAAGATTCGCCAAAACGGGGGGGGGGGAAGGGGGGAGATGGGCGGCAAGGGGGTCAACTTTGATAAATGGTTTGTTTGTGACTATAGCATTGCCCCTTTATATGAAACTGAAAAAAGAAATGTTCCAAGTCTCTCAACTTATGAGGTCCGCTTAAAGGGGAGGGGAAAGGGGGCAAGGGGGTCAACCTTGAAATATGGTTTTTACTTTTCCGAGCCTCCTCTAAACGAATCCGTAAAAAAAAGTGAAAAAAAAGATTCGCCAAAACGGGGGGGGAGGGGGGAGAAGGGGGGCAAGGGGGTCAACTTTGAAAAATGGTTTGTTTGTGACTAAAGCATTGCCCCTTTATATGAATCTGAAAAAAGAAATGTTCCAAGTCTCTCAACTGCCGAGATCCGCTTAAAGGGGGGGAGAAGGGGGGTGAGGGGGTCAACTTTGAAAAATGGTTTTTACTTTTCCGAGCCTCCTCTAAACGATGCCGTAAAAAAAACGAAAAAAAAAGATTAGCCAAAACGGGGGGGGAGGAGGGAGAAGGGGGGCAAGGGGGTCAACTTTGAAAAATGGTTTGTTTGTGCCTATAGCATTGCCCCTTTATATGAATATGAAAAAAGAAATGTTCCAAATGTTCCAACTTTCGAGATCCGCTTAAAGGGGGGGAGAAGGGGGGCGAGGGGGTCAACTTTGAAAAATGGTCTTTACTTTTCCGAGCCTCCTCTAAACGAATCCGAAAAAAAAACAAAAAAAAAAGATTCGCCAAAACGGGGGGGGAGGGGGGAGAAGGGGGGCAAGGGGCTCATCTTTGAAAAATGGTTTGTTTGTGACTTTAGCATTGCCCCTTTATATGAATCTGAAAAAAGAAATGTTCCAAGTCTCTCAACTTCCGAGATCCGCTTAAAGGGGGGGAGAAGGGGGGCGAGGGGGTCAAATTTGGAAAATGGTTTTTACTTTTCCGAGCCTCCTCTAAACGAATCCGTAAAAAACAAAAAATACGGGTACCTTAGTTTCCGAGATACGATAGAGGGGGGGAGGAGGGGGGAGGAAAAGGGGAGGTTTGGGACTTTTCCCATACTCACGGGAGTTACTTGTTTACGAATCTGTCAAAATATACCCACCTCCCCCTCCACCATCTGGGAGAACAATTATGTCAATCAGTCAGTGAGTGAGTGGTAATGCAGTTTTATATAATATAACTAGTATTTGCTTGGTGCGCGAGCTGCAAGCAGCTCGCGTGTTGTTGTCCCTACACCCGCGTGTTGTTGTCCCTACACCTACTCTACACCTACCCTACACCTACCCTACACCTACCCTACACCTACCCTACACCTACCCTACACCTACCCTACACCTACCCTACACCTACCCTACACCTACCCTACACCTACCCTGCACCTACCCTACACCTACACTACACCTACCCTACACCTACCCTACACCTACCCTACACCTACCCTACACCTACCCTACACCTACCCTACACCTACCCTACACCTACCCTACACCTACCCTACACCTACCCTACACCTACCCTACACCTACCCTACACCTACCCTACACCTACCCTACACTTTGTTCCAAAAAACATAACCCTTATGTTTGCATTCGTCGCCAGGCACTGAGTTTCGCTTCACCCACTCAACCTTCGTTACGCTACGGAGGTCGCCGGCTCGCTTCGCTCGCCACCTCCCCCCTGCGCTGCACTCGGTCTCGTAGGTTCGCTCCACTCGGGATCCCTACGCTGAATCCGTAAAAAAAAACAAAAAAAAAAATCGCCAAAACGGGGGGGGAGGGGGGAGAAGGGGGGCAAGGGGTCAACTTTGAAAACTGGTTTTTACTTTTCCGAGCCTCCTCTAAACGAATCCGTAAAAAAAACAAAAAAAAAAGATTAGCCAAAACGGGGGGGGAGGGGGGAGAAGGGGGGCAAGGGGTCAACTTTGAAAAATGGTTTGTTTGTGACTATAGCATTGCCCCTTTATATGAATCTGAAAAAAGAAATGTTCCAAGTCTCTCAACTTCCGAGATCCGCTTAAAGGGGGGAGAAGGGGGGCGAGGGGGTCAACTTTGAAAAATGCTTTTAACTTTTCCGAGCCTCCTCTAAACGATTCCGTAAAAAAAAACAAAAAAATACTATTACCCAAAACGGGGGGGGAGGGGGGAGAAGGGGGGCAAGGGGTCAACTTTGAAAAATGGTTTGTTTGTGACTATAGCATTGCCCCTTTATATGAATCTGAAAAAAGAAATGTTCCAAGTGTCTCAACTTCCGAGATCCGCTTAAAGGGGGGGAGAAGGGGGGCGAGGGGGTCAATTTTGAAAAAGGGTTTTTACTTTTGCGAGCCTCCTCTAAACGAATCCGTAAAAAAAACTTTCTACGGGTACCTTAGTTTCCGAGATACGATAGAGGGGGGGAGGAGGGGGGAGGAAAAGGGGAGGTTTCGGACTTTTCCCATACTCGCGAGAGTTACTTGTATACGAATCTGTCAAAATATACCCACCTCCCCCTTCACCATCTGGGAGAACAATTATGTCAATCAGTCAGTGAGTGGTAATCCAGCTTTATATAATATAATATCGTATATTTTTCACAATACCAGCATTAAAATCCATATGTATAAAAATCAATTAATTTATCCTACTCCTGTAGAAGTTCCTAAGATATTAAAAGAAAATCATGACTCTGTTATCGCTGGTCACCCAGGATCACAACGAATGTATTCGCGTATCAAAGCTGCCTACTATTGGAAAGGCATGCGCTCTGACATTGAACAATACGTAAAAAATGTAAGCTATGTCAGATCAATAAACCTTTAAGGAAGTCAAATAAAGCTCCTATGGAAATAACTTCTACATCTACAAGACCATTTGAACGACTAGCCCTTGACGTCGTAGGTCCCTTACCCGAAGCGGGTTTCCAAAATTTTAAATTCATTTTAACGCTACAAGATGATGTAACCAAGTTTACCAGTGCTTATCCGATGATTACAGCTACCAGTGAAGAAATAGCTCGAAACCTCGTACATTTTATGTCTCTTTTCGGTTTTCCTAAAACTGTTTTAACAGATTTAGGCACTTGTTTCACGTCAGAATTATTCAAACAATTAACAGATATATTGAAAGTCAAGGCCCTTTTTACTACTCCGTATCACCCACAAACTAATGGAGCTCTGAACGCTCACATGCTACTCTAAAAGAATACCTCAAATCCTTTGTTAATGAGAATCAAAACGACTGGCACTGTTATCTATTCACCGCAATTTTAGCATATAACACTACTCCTCACTGTACAACTAATTTCACTCCTCATGAATTATTATACGGTTATAAACCATGCATTCCTAATTCCTTATATGAAACCTCCGGTAATACAACATACAATGAATATATAAGAGCTTTACAATATAGGATGCGATTTAGTCGTGAAAAAGCTATCCAAAATATTCTAAATAGCAAGGAGAGATCAAAACAATATTACGATACTAACTCCCGTGAAACCACATATAAATCTGGAGATATGGTGTACCTAAAACACCATCACAGACTTCGAAAAGCGTTATCGCCTATATGGAAAGGCCCATACAAAATCACAAAAGTAAATAATAAACATAATGTGACCCTTCAAGTAGGTCGTAAAAATATAAAATACCACACCAATGAAATAAAACCTTCAACATCCTAACACATACTATGTTTTCTTTCAGAACGTTATGCTGGCACGGCATTTCAAGCCACGGCCTCACCGAATCGAGCATCATTCCCATCTACCATAGTCCCGGAATTTATTTTGAACCTATTAATAATATTAAGTTTTATAGTGATCATTGGAAAGTTATCACTCACGTTGATTTAATCTCTTTAGAACCTTATCTTAACAAAATCGAAACTCTATTACATGAAACTCTGAATCTCTGTAACAAAATTCAATCACAAGATTCACAAGATTTTAACATGTGCAATGACATGTCTAACCCCATTGAAGTTTTAATCCAATCCAATTACGTTAAATTGCAATCGCTGTCACATATCATTTCTAATAAATCAACGAATAAAATAAAACGCTCTTTAGAATTTGGAGGAGAAATCTTAAAGTTCTTTTTTGGCACATTAGATGCAGACGACGCTAGAAAATATGATGCTGCAATTGAGTCGTGTAAAAAGAGCGACACAGAATTATATCACCTAATGAGAGATAACATTCACATAATTAAATCTACCATAAATAACTTTAACACTACTATTTACAAACTTAATCAAAATGAAAACAAATTGAATACTCAAATAAATCTGATGAATGAAATATTTTCCCAAATCACGAAAACTGACAACTTACTGCTACATACCTCAAGGTTAAATAATCTTCTAAATATAATTGAAGGTTCTTTACTTAGTATTTCCAATTTACTGGATACTACTGTAAACTCTAGCAACTCTCTCATCCTAGTGTTATAAGCCCCTCTAATCTTTATCTCGAATTATCTAAACATAGTAGTCAAGTAAGCAAAAGGTTAGATTTCCCAGTTCCTTTAAGCATTCAAAATATTCACTCTATAATAGATGTTTCTGAATTTAGCTCTTATTATTATAATAATAAGATCATTTTTATATTACAAATTCCTTTAATAACACCTGATAAGTTCATGACCTATAAAATCATACCTCTACCTACTCCGCATGATGACTCACATAGCACATTCGCATTGATTCAACCTTCTAACTCCTATATAGCTTTAAGTAATGACAGGATGCATTATGTTATGATGGACACACTTGCTAGATGTAAGATAATAAATAACAACTTCTCTATCTGTGAACTTACCACTATATATTCATGTATAAGCAATCCAAACTGTGAATCTAAAATATTAACTGAAGTAACACTGTCGTTACCTACAGAATGCAACGCCAAACTTTTATATGGACAAATTGATATTTGGCAAAAGTTAAATAACAATAAATGGATTTATGTTCAATCAAGTACAAATAAATTGACAATCAAATGTGATGATAACATTAGCGACTATTCAATTATAGGTACTGGAATTGTAAAATTAACAGCAAATTGTATTGGTTATTCTAAAACTATTCAGTTAATGACAACTAGTTCTTATTCTTTTATTACTAAGTCTCCTTTAGATATTAAGTTTGATATAACAGCTGATGACTGCTGTAAGAAGGACATATTTAATAAAAGTCTGCCACATTTGTCACCAATCTCTTTAAGCCAAATCAACTTCGATTCTCTCAAATATGCAAATCATCAAATGGATAATTTAGAACAAGAATTAAATAACTTAGAAAAGGAATCTCATTTTATTAAATATGGTCCATATTACTCTACTTTTACTTGTATTTTAATTGTGTGTTTATTTTTATGTGTTACATATAAGATCTTTAGATATTTTAAAAACAAAAATGCTACTAATTCTGGATGCTGCGTGCAAATATTTAACCAATGTTATAATCAGAAAACTTCTAAGCGCAAATCCAAAATCTCTAATTCTATCGAGATGACTGAAATGTCATCAACATCTGATGAAGACAATAAGTCAATACAATCTTTACCAATTCGAAACACTAATTATAAATCAACTGCTAATACCTATAATACCAAATTCCCATCAAACAGGAATTTAAATTTTTAAAATACTATGAATAATTGTTTCTGTAGCAGCGTGATTGAACTGCATAAGTTTTACAGGGGTTTGCTACCCTTACTCTGCTACCATGAGGGAGATTGATTAAAATAAAAAAACACAACGTTTTCCAAAGGTCGAAAATGCGTATATTAGTTTTTAAAAATTACAGGTACAGCGATCAAGGAAGGAGGTAAGAGGGGACAATCTTCTTCTTATTGGTTGATGTGCTATGACGCCATATTGCTGCGCTTTGATTGGCGGATGATGATCGCGTGATGTATGTCGTATGTTTGAGGTCCCTAACATACCCGCGGCCTTGAAAGCACTAGCTTACAACACATTAGTCTCCTCCACTAGTGGGCAAATTTTTGCATATGGGCGTCTCACGATCCCCGATGATGTCTGGATGTCCGCCACTCTTGCAATACCGTCCCTGCCAGGCATCGTTTTGACGATTCGACCTAATTTCCAGTTTAGTGGCGGAAGGTTTACGTCCTTGACGAGAACAAGCGTTTCTGGTTTTAGGTCAGATTTGTTTTCCTTCCATTTTGTTCGAATCTGGAGCTCCGAGATGTACTCATTAGCCCAACGTGACCAGAATTGCTGCCGAAGCTGTTCCACTTTTTGATAGCGAGTCAATCGATGTAGGGGCAGGTCACGCAGGTCATCGTCACGGACAGGTGCGGTAAGTGGTCGTCCAATCACGAAATGTCCAGGGCTGAGGGGCAGATAGTCGTGAACATCCGAAGACAGTGGTGATAACGGTCGTGAATTCAACACAGCTTCTATTTGTGTCAACACCGTAGTCAACTCCTCGAAAGTTAGGTGAGCGTTGCCAACAACTCGGCGTAAGTGATGTTTGCACGATTTGACTCCAGCTTCCCACAAGCCACCGAAATGCGGAGAGTATGGAGGTATGAAGGTGAACGTGATACTTTGACTCTTTGCACAATCAACAATATCTCCATGACATTTTGATAAAAACTGAGCAAAATCATTTTTTACACCTACAATGTTACGACCATTGTCTGAGAATATTTCTGATGGTTTTCCCCGACGTGAAATGAAACGCTTTAGTGCCAGCATGTAGGCGTCAGAAGAGAGGTCACTAACAAGTTCCAAGTGAATAGCGCGCGTAGCGAAGCAAACGTATAAACAAATATAAGATTTAATTAATTTTGCTCCTCTACCTTTCCGACTTAAAATGAACACTGGCCCTGCATAGTCTACGCCTACACGATAGAAAGGAAAGTTAGAGGTGATTCTTTCCTTAGGTAAATCACCCATAAGTGGAGTCAAAGTTTTACCTCTAAAACGTTTACAGATGACACAGTCATGAGTTACCTTTCGAGATAAATTCCGACCGGATAGCGGCCACCAATTCTCACGCAGTCGGTACAACAATGCTTGTGGACCGGCATGCAGAGACTGGACATGCTCATGTCGAAATAATAAAAGTGTAAATATATGATTACTAGATAAAAGAATTGGATGTTTTTTAGTGAAGCTGAAGGTAGATGAAGCACTAATTCTGCCACCTACCCGAATTATTTTTTCGTTATCAATGAACGGATTTAAACTTGCAAGTTTACTATTAACCTTTAAATGTTTCTTATTTGCAAGTAGATCGTATTCATGTTGGAAAGATTCCATCTGTGATAGCTTTGCGAGTTTATCACTGGCCTGTCTCAGTTCAGAAACAGTGATTACACCCTTCGCCCATCGTGATTTGTCACGAATTCTTACGTTGTAAATAAAACGAAATACGTAAACAGCGACCCGATTAATTTTACCGAACTGAGAAAACCGACTAAACGGAAAGAATGACTCATACGCATTTTGATTATCGCTTTTCGTTATCAATGAATTTATTACCTTTGACTTAAGTTCTGGTAAATGGAGCGCATCATTATTTATATTTGACAATGAATTGGAATGATTATTTAAGTCCACATTATGCAAGAATGGAGGGCCTGCCCACCATAAGCCTGAAGACGCCAAGTCTTCCAAGCTGACACCGCGAGAAACAAGGTCAGCAGGATTCTCCTTGCCATTTACATGTCGCCATGTAAACTCAGCCGTCAGTTCATGTATTTCAGCGACTCGATTTTGTACAAAAGTCTTAAGTAGATTAGGTGACATACGCAGCCAACCTAACACTATGGTCGAGTCCGACCAGAACATGACGTCATCAAACATACGGGTGAGCGACTTGCGAATCTTATCGTAAAGTCTTGCACCTACTAGCGCACCACACAATTCTAACCTAGGTATGCTTATTGGTTTTATTGGCGCAACTTTACCTTTAGCAATTAGCAACCTAACAGTCACTTCGCTAGCGCATATGGTACGTACATAGGCGCAGGCGCCGTATGCAGTTTGTGAGGCGTCTGTAAAAATGTGCAACTCAGTTCGTGTAGGATAACATTGATATACATGTCGCGGTGTGTTAATTGTGCGAAGAAAGTCTAGGCCTTTAACGAACCGATACCATTTTCGCTCAATGTCCGTGGGAAGTGGATCGTCCCATTCCAATTTCAATAGCCAGAGATTTTGTAACAATACCTTGCCAACGATAACAGACGGGCATAACAATCCCAACGGGTCAAATATTTGAGAAACCGTTGACAGGATTAGGCGTTTAGTGACTGTTGTATTACCGGTTTGAATCTGAGTGGTAAAATTAAACTCATCAGTGACGTTGCTCCAACCTAAACCCAATGTTCTACACTGACTATGTTCGCCTAGATTTAAATTGTGGAACATTCGATCATCTGATAAAGGAATGGGTGATGACTCATCGGTTAGTTTAAAGTTAAAATTCCACTTATGTAGTGGAAAGCAACCTGATTTTAATACATCTACAGTTTTTTTGCAAATGTTAAGCAATTCGACCTTATCTTCGCATGAGGTTAAAAGGTCATCGACGTAAAAATCGTCATTAATGACCCTTTTAACCCTAGGATCAGCGCACTCTGCCGCTAGTTGCTTTAAACACCTGACACTAAGAAAAGGCGCCGATGCGGTTCCGTACGTAGCTGTATTCAACCTATAAAACTCGAGTGGCTTTGTAGGATCTTCACGCCACATGATCAACTGTAAATCGCGTTGAGAAGGGTGCACCGTCACCTGTCGATACATTTTTTCACAGTCGGCCACGGCCGTGTACCTAAATTGTCTAAAGCGCAATAATATTCCTAACAGGTCCCCTTGGATAGGAGGACCCACTAGTTGAATATCATTAAATGATTTTCCATTACTTGTTGCAGCACTAGCATCGAACACAACACGAAGCTTAGTAGTCGTGCTGTGCTCCCGAAAAACACCGTGATGCGGCATAAAGTAATGCGGATTAGAATAAGTGTCCACACGAGTCATGTGATTTAAACTAATGTACTCGTGTATGAACTCAGTATACAGTTTTTTATCACTGATAGGTGCGCGCTATAATCGTTTTTCTAAAGACAGAAAACGGCGTTCAGCCTGGAGAAATGACTCACCCAACGCATCGGCCGACTGTTTGAGCGGAATATGAACACAAAATCTGCCGTTACCATCGCGTGTAGTGGTAGTGACGAAAGAGTGCTCACAGGTCCGTTCTTCATCGGTGCACGTATCCCAAATGCTAGGCAATTCTTCAAGCTCCCAGAACTGACGTAATTGTTTGTCAATCGATTGCGTGAGGTTGCATTGAACATGTCCTATATTGTGCGAAATATTATTAATAGAACCGGAAATAATCCAACCCAACCTCGTATTCTGAAGGAATCGGACCGTTCGGTAGACGCATCTTGCCGTCGATGAGCAAGTCCCAAAACCGATCCGCACCTATCAAAACGTCAATCTTTTGTTGTCCTAAAAATTGCGTATTTGCCAACTGTACATGGTCGGGAATTTTGAAACGTGTGCTTTGTATTTGTACAGGAGGCAATGAGGACATTATTTCCTTTAAAACAAAACACTTAATGGTCGTCGAATAAGCATTAACGCGCGATTTAATTTCAATATCGCAGGATTGCAACGCATGTGATATCGAATTGCCTATTCCTCGTATCTCGTGAGTGGACTGTATTAGTGGGATATCTAAACGTTTGCAAAACGATTGCGTGACGAAACAACTTTGGCTACCGCTGTCGAGTAATGCGCATGCCGTGTGATAGTTTTTGTATTTGTCACGAATCTCGACTAAAGCAGTAGATAACAAAACTGGTTCTACGTTCATGCATTGCGTATATGTGTGTGTTTTCGTATCAAAATTAGCAACTAGAACGAGTTCCCTTTTGTTATTGTGGTTGAGTAGTGAATCGGCGAACGGCGGCGAGTGGGGCGTGCGCGCATCGCTCGTCTCAGTCGCCGGCGTCGCCGCCTCTGCAGTCATCGTCATCGCGCAGCTAGTAGTTTGACTTAAATCTATAGGATGTAATAATGAGTTATGCTTCTTGTTACATTGTTTACAAGGACCGAATAAGCAGTTCTCAATAGTGTGTCCGGAACGCAAGCAGTTTTCACATAGATTGTGATCAGTAACGGTCTTATGTTTCGCTTCGTGGATGTTTGCCTTTACATACGACACACAATCTATGTGATGGACGGGTCGGTGTTTTATTGGAGGAAGTATTGCAATGTGTCACTTGACCTTTAACAGATGCGTTAGGTTTTTTAACAACATCGCAATTACTTTGTCGGTCTTTAGTGTGTGAAAATGCCAATGTTTTCAACAAATCAGCCCGGTCTTTGAGATACTTTAACAAATGGTCTACCTTCAAAATAATTTTAGAGTCCGACAATAAAGAACCTTTGTGCTCTTCCCATTCTCGTTCAGTTATTCTATCTAACTTGGAGACAACAATGTAAATGATAAACGTATCCCAAGTATCCGCTGGCTCGCCGAGAGTTTTTAAAGCCCGTAAATTGTTAATTATTGTATCAATAAGTTTCCTAAGGAGTGATGGTGACTCTTTGGGTAGTGCTTGAATTGCGAATAACGCTTTAACATGACTGTGCACCAGCAACCTAGAATTATCATACCTATTTAGTAACAATTCCCATGCCACCGGGTAGTTACTCGACGAAATTTCAAGTGCGCTTATGACTAACTCGGCACTTCCTTTAAGTGATGATTTTAAGTAATGGAATTTCTGGCTATCACTGATTTCGGTAGAATTATGCACTAACGACAAATAAGTGTCCCTATATTCTAGCCAGTGTTCATATAGGCCGTCGAAGGTTGGCAATGTAATGGTGGGTAATTTTATGGACAAATTATTTTTAGCGTGCTGACACTTGTTCGAACCGTTAGCAGCCTCTTCACTGTCGCTGAACATAGATTCAGCCTGAGCAAGAGTGCTATAGTAAGTATCTTCGAACAGCTGGCGTTGATTTAGCTGCTCGTCTATGTGACTGTCAGGAACGATTTCTTCTAATTTCGACTGAATCTCATTGAATTCAGAGAAAAGAATACTTGCGCCCTGTACTCGCAACTTTAAACCTACTCTCAATTGGTTAGTCATAGTCGTAACGTCGATATTATTTATATAGCTTTGAAATTTTGTCAATCTACCTTTAATGATACCGCGTTTTCTAACAAGATCGCGAATAATTTGCTCAGTTTTTTCGTCAACATCCTTATAAGGAGATCTATCACGGGACTTAGTACTCGCACCGTCCGTAGCTTTTAACGACATCACAGTGGCTTGTACAAAGAGGAGTACTCACGTATGAAGAGGTGACCGCGTATGAAGCGTATGGAGACACGGTGACGCTCGGCGCAGTGGGCAGCCTTCACCAAACCAACTCTTGCGTGTGCTTGACGATGATTCGTCGCTCTGGTGTTGCTCAGCGGTAACTTCCTCGCGGCAGCGGCAGTGCAGCAAGTCCAAAGGTCGCTCTCTCGATGAATTAGCTGCGATGCTCCAAATTCTCGAGGATATGGCTCTGAAGGTCCAATTATGTAGCAGCGTGATTGAACTGCATAAGTTTTACAGGGGTTTGCTACCCTTACTCTGCTACCATGAGGGAGATTGATTAACATAAAAAAACACAACGTTTTCCAAAGGTCGAAAATGCGTATATTAGTTTTTAAAAATTACAGGTACAGCGATCAAGGAAGGAGGTAAGAGGGGACAATCTTCTTCTTATTGGTTGATGTGCTATGACGCCATATTGCTGCGCTTTGATTGGCGGATGATGATCGCGTGATGTATGACGTATGTTTGAGGTCCCTAACAGTTTCCATCATTAATTACTATGTCTTGCTATGTTTAATTATAATGTTATAAGCCACATGTACTCTCGTACATTTATATCTAGTGTAAGTTTGTAAATGACCATCCTAATCTCACTGTATCTCCAATCTTTTCTATTTTACTTCGCTTATCTTATAAGATAAAGCTCCGTCAAAAAGGGGGAGCTGTTACAACCCTTATTACAAGGCAATAAAGCCGACATTTGCACTCTGTAGTTAAAGTCACAGTTTTCATTGCAAAGCCAATGCTGAATTGCAGTTATCGCACATTAGCGGATTTTTTATATTAATTTAGTCAGTTAGATTCTGGCAGCCGTCGCGTAAACCCAAATTCGTTAGACTTATCTCGAGAGATACAAGAGATTATAGAAAGTCATTATTTTGGTTTGTGTATTATTAAGTAGAACTTTAATCAAAAGTGTAATTGTGGATTTTTTGTGAATAAACAAGTGGTTTGGTAGAAGATAGTTTTTTTTAAAAAGATCTACGGGGTCGGCCGTGTAACAGCACGACGATGGATCAGTCGAAGAAAAGCAAGTAGGCTGCTAAGGATAGCATGCGAAGAAAGATCGCATACCATCCCAATCTGCTGACTTGTACCGCCAAACCCGCCGGGTGCCTCTTGGGCTGGGATCGGGCGGGGAATAGACGGATACAGACTTCACCAGACAGTGATCGGAACTACCTAAGGGTGAACCTATCGACACAGCGTATCTGTCTGGATTTGTTGTCAGCAGAAGGTCCAAGCAATTTGCTGTGTGCGAATCAACATCCGGTACCCTCGTTGCCCCCTGGACCAGCTGGGTGAGGTTTAGCGCTAGCGAAAGCTTACGCATCTCCCGTCCAGCATGGTCAGTGCACTGGTATGGGAAGAGCCACTCCTGATGGTTCCAAACTTGCTTCTTACCCAGCAGGTAGTAAAGCGTTTTGGTCTCTGGCTAAGTCGGTCGAGTCGAACTTCTGCCGTCCCTCACTACCACCACTGCTAAAACCTGATGGGTCGCTGGCCCACTCCGCTGAGGATTAGGCAAATTTATTTGCCTCTCTTTTTGCGGAATCTTTACGTCTGAATCCTGGTGACGCGTGGCCCCCTCCTTCTCCTGATGGATGCGAGACGAGTATGTCGGACATTGGTATCCATCAAAAGGACGTCCGTAGGGTGCTACGCAACCTCGACGTGAACAAGGCTAGTGGCCCTGACGGAATACCAGCAATTGTTCTTAGAACCTGTGCGCCTGAACTGTCTCCGATCTTGACACGCATATTCCGCCTTTCGTATAGGGCTGGAAAAGTGCCTAATGCTTGGAAGCAGGCTAACGTACAGCCCGTGCCCAAGAAGGGCAGCCGAGCTGACCCGGCCAACTACAGACCCATATCTGTAACCTCCATACTCTGTAAGAGTATGGAACGCGTACTCAATATTAAGCTCCTGGCATACCTAGAAACTAACGATATCCTGAGTGACCGCCAATACGGCTTCCGCCGAAATCGGTCTACTGGGGATCTTCTAGCGTATGCCATTCACATCTGGAGTGAGGCCATCGAGAGGCATGGGGAAGCGCTTGCCGTCTCCCTCGACATCTCGAAGGCTTTTGATAGGGTCTGGCACGAAAGCCTTATTGGTAAGCTTCCTTCATTCGGTTTGCCCGGTGGTCTGTGTGATTGGATTGCAGACTTCCTGAGAGATCGGTCCATTCGAGTGGTTATCGATGGCTGCTCGTCGGACCACTTGGATATTAATGCCGGTGTCCCTCAGGGGTCAGTACTCTCAGCAACTTTATTCTTGCTGCACATTAACGATCTGCTAAAACCCGGTACCTTTGGGTATGCAGACGACAGCACTGTTGCTGAGAGATACTTGTCCAACGCTCGTACTACCGGGCCTCAGGTCCAGTCTCTCCGGGAGGCCATGGTGGAGCGCTTAAACCTGTCCTTGCAGGCAGTCTCCGAATGGGGCGATGCCAATCTGGTCAGGTTTAATGCTGCTAAAACCCAGGCGTGTCTTTTTTCCGCTAAAAAGAGTCAATTTCACCCGGCTCCAACTTTCCGAAGTGTGACCGTGCCAATAACTGACCATCTTGAGCTGCTTGGCGTTACGTTGACATCGACTCTCAATTTTGGCCCATACATTGAGGCAAAGGCTCAGCTGACTGCCAAGAAGCTGGGGATCCTTGCAAAGGTGAGAAGGTACTTCACGCCAGAACAGCTGCTCAGCTTGTATCAAGCGCAAGTTCGATCATGCATGGAGTACTGTTCTCATCTCTGGGACGGCTCTGCCAAATACCAACTTGATGCACTAGAGTCGATCGAAAAGCGGGCCAAGAGGCTCATCGGCGATGAGGCATTGGTTAAGACAAAGCTCCAGAGCCTTGAACATCGTCGCCGAGTTGCCGGCTTGTCGGTTTTTTATCGATTACATTTCGGGGAATGTGCGATGGAATTGCATAATCTAATTCCGCCCAGCCCATTTCATCATCGGACTACCAGACGTACGGTGATGCGCCATCGGTACATGGTGGACATCCCACCCATACGCACTAAACGTTTTGAAAATACTTTTATGCGTACAGCTAAGGAGTGGAATTCCCTGCCGGAGTCTGTGTTTCCCGATAGCTACAACCTGGGGGTCTTTAAGTCAAGAGTGAATAGGTTACTTCTAGGCAAGCGTGCTCCATCATCGACCACATCATCGCTTACCATCAGGTGAGATGGTGGTCAAGCGCGAACCTATATAAGATAAAAAAAAATAAAAAATATGTATAAGAGCTCTACACCCAAAAACTCTGAGATTACTTAGGTTTGGTTTGCAACCATTCCACAACTCGTAGGGAGTTTTATTATTTAAGGCACGGTGTGGGCATCTATTCTTCAGGTACACAGCCGTTTGAATAGCATTTTCCCAAAAGGCTTTAGAAAGATCGCTTTCAGCCATAAGAGAGCGTGCCTTTTCTACAATTGAGCGATTAGTGCGCTCGGCAACACCATTCTGCTGAGGGCTATATGGTACCGTAGTTTGATGAAGAATACCACAAGATCTAAGATAACTTGAGAATTCACTATTGACGAATTCGTTCCCATTATCCGTCCTTATTGTTTTGATTTGAACCCCAGTTTGTCTTTCAACCATAGACTGGAAGTGACAATCTATCCTTTACCTCTGTCTTAGAAGAAATAAAATATACAAATATAGTTCTCGAAAAATCGTCTTTAAAAACTAAAAAGTATTTAATACCCTGAAAGGAGCTAACTGACATTGGTCCACAAAGGTAGTGTGGACCAGTTCTAATATTGAAGTTGCTCTTTTATATGTAATCGCCTTAAACGGTTGTCGAACTTGTTTCGCTTGAACACAAGCAACACATGGATTTTTATCCACATCCTTATAATCAATAACTTTATGACTATTTTTCAGCAGATTCATACCTTTGCGACATAAATCTCCTAAACGCTTATGTCATACCTGATACTTCGAGATAGAATCAGAGTGCACATCATAGGCTCTAAATTGGGGAATATTCACCGCACAGTCAAGTGTGTACAATCCACCATAGGGCGAGCCATGTAGAACCACATCACCTGTAAAGGAGAAGGTTTTTGAATTAAAGAAATTACAAGCAGACTTATCAAACATTACAGTGAACCCTTTATCTACTGCTGTCTTCACAGATAGAAGATTTGTTTGCAAGTTAGGTACATACATCACATCATTAATTGTATTGACGTTGTTTTCGGTATTTATAAATATTTTACCGATGCCTTCAGCGTCAATCTTAGTCCCGTTTGCAACTGTTACCTTGTCAATAGGCTTTAATTCTACAAACCAATCTCTTCTTGAAGTCATGTGTTTGGTAGAAATTATTATGAAAAACACGCACACATTATTTTTCTCCAATAAACAATTATTTAGAGCTTCGTGCTGATAACGATTTGTTGTATTTTTTATTAGAAAAGAAAAGACGTGTTTCATATGGTTTATTATATAATGAAGTGCAGGTAACCTAGTTACATGAAAAGAGAAGAATTTTGAATAAATCTATTTATGGACACTATGAAGCCAGTATTATTACAATATAAACGACGATTTAAGGGCAGGTAGCCTGACTAAATTGGGGAATATTCACCGCACAATCAAGTGTGTACAATCCACCATAGGGCGAGCCATGTAGAACCACATCACCTGTAAAGGAGAAGGTTTTTGAATTGAAGAAATTACAACCAGACTTATCAAACATTACAGTAAACCCTTTATCTACTGCTGTCTTCACAGATAGATTTGTTTGCAAGTTAGGTACATACATCACATCATTAATTGTATTGACGTTGTTTTCGGTATTTATAAATATTTTACCGATGCCTTCAGCGTCAATCTTAGTCCCGTTTGCAACTGTTGCCTTGTTATTGTCAGTAGGTTTTAATTCTGCAAACCAATCTCGTCATAAAGTCATGTTTGGCAGAGCCTGAATCAATGTACCATTTGTCCATGTCATAATTCGTTGCTCCTAAAGCAGACACAGAGGTCGAGTCCTTATTAGTGGGATTCTTCCTTTTCATGACTTTCTTTTTCTTTAGAGAACAGTTTGGTCTCTTGTAACCTGGTCCTCCACAACCATAACAAACAATCGTGTTCGCCTTTGACTCAACAGAAGAGTCAACCTTTGACTTCATACCTGTCTCCAGTTTTATCGAGCTTTCCTTGGCCATTTCGTTCAGTAATCTGGACTTTACCAATTCAGTGGTAACGTTAACATTTCTATTTCTAGAGCCATAATCAATGGGTCATATCTCGACGTTAGACCTCTATCTTGTTTCGCACCCAAAAATAATGCAAAAATATAACTTCAAGAAATTATTATGAAAAACACGCACACTTTATTTTTCTCCAATAAACAATTATTTAGAGCTTCGTGCTGATAACGATTTGTTGTATTTTTTATTAGAAAAGAAAAGACATGTTTCATATATGGTTTGTAATATAATGAAGTACAGGTAACCTAGTTACATGAAAAGAGAATAATTTTGAATAAATCTATTTATGGACACTATGAAGCCAGTATTATTACAACATAAACGACGATTTAAGGGCAGGTAGCCTGACTTTTACATATCTTTAATTCATTATTAAACAAACAAATTGAGATAATTTAAATGCAAAAAACATATATATTGTAGTTTACTACATGTACTTTTTAACCGACTTTCGAAAAAGGAGGAGGTTCTATGTTCGACTTCTTGTATGTTTTTTTTTTTTTTTTTTTACCTATGTTCACCGATATCTCCGTCAATTGTGGACCGATTTAAAAAATTCTTTTTTTGTTTGAAAGAACATGTTTCAAAATTGGTCCCATTTTAATTTGGTGAAGATCTGATTAAGAACTTCGAAGATATACAACAGAACTCTTCAATAAATAACGGCAAATCTCTCGGGACTGCTGCAATCGCATGTCTGTTTATTGATTATACCATTTCATAACATAACATCACGCCAGTACGCAGAAGTTTTCAGGTTAGCGTGATTTAGGCATGTGGAGCCATGGGTTGGGTATGTGTGATCCGTGAAGAGTCCGTGGTGTGCTAGAAGATCCAGATAGTCTAAATAATGTTTAGATTGTCAACCGTGAGCAATATCAATATTAATGTCTCCCATGAGAACAATATTGGGGGCTGAGTCACCCACGTCCGTAGGAGTGTACCCCATTCCGTTACCCTACACGTGGTCCCCGGGTGGTGCAAATCAGGTGACACTAACTGGTGGTAGGCTTCGGCCGAAGGCTTGCGACCACCCACCGGGCAAAGACGTACCGCCAAGCGGCTTAGCCGTGTTCCGGTACGATGCTCGGTGTAGCCACAAGAGGAGTTGGGTCGAGATAGCTGTTCCACTGCAGACTGACCAGCCTGACACGCGCTGGTATGGACGTATCGGGAGACTGGTCGCGGAGGGTAGCGGGATCCGAGGCACGGTGCGCCGCTGGCCGACCGCAGGTAGTTGGGGGCCCAAGTAGTGTGCCAGCCACACATGAAAGGCTGCCCCGCCAACTGTCGAAAAATCCCGGGATGCGCCATCGTGCTGGTTGGCGACCAGATGGGGAGGGCCCGATGGACATTCCGGGGGGGCTCGGGCGTCCCCGCAGTCTCCGGACTAGTGCCCCAATGATGCTGTCCTTTCAGTGCGGGTCTGAAGGTTAGCAGCGTGGAACCTCGTCTCACTTCCAACTCCTCTCCTCCATTCACTCTTATCATCATATTAATGCCAAGGAAAAGAAATAATAAATTTGAACAGCGGCTGCACTCCCTCCCCCTCAAAGTGCACCTCACCAACATTCGAGGTCTGCACTCAAATCTCTCTGCAGTCCACTACCACCTGGAGACTGAGAAACCAGCGCTGTTATTTCTTACGGAGACGCAGATAGCGAGTCCGTCGGACGCGTCGTACCTATCTTACCCAGGATTTACCCTGGAGCACAATTATAAACCGCGCGCGGGTGTGTGTATGTACGCCCGTGATGACACTTGCTATCGGCGTCTCCGTAACCTTGAGGACTCAAAATTTTCAACGCTGTGGGCTCTAGTGGACACAGGTCTGGATAAAATTATCTACGCCTGTGTCTACCGCTCGCGCAGCGGAGATCAGGAGACATCCAGACTCGCAGAGTACCTCAGTGAGGCGGCTGATGCGGCACAGCAACGGTACCCTTCCGCCCAATTAGTGTTACTGGGGGACTTTAACGCCCACCATCAGGAGTGGCTCTTCCCATACCAGTGCACTGACCATGCTGGACGGGAGATGCGTAAGCTTTCGCTAACGCTAAACCTCACCCAGCTGGTCCAGGGGGCAACGAGGGTACCGGATGTTGATTCGCACACAGCGAATTGCTTGGACCTTCTGCTGACAACAGATCCAGACAGATACTCTGTGTCGATAAGTTCACCCCTGGGTAGTTCCGACCACTGTCTGGTGAAGTCTGTGTCCGTCTATTCCCCGCCCGATCCCAGCCCAAGAGGCACCCGGCGGGTTTGGCGGTACAGGTCAGCAGATTGGGATGGCATGCGTTCTTTCTTCGCTTGCTATCCTTGGCAGCCTACTCGCTTTTCTTCGGCTGATCCTTCGTCGTGCGCGGACGCCGTTACTGATGTGTTGCGTCAGGGAATGGAGTACTACATTCCGTTCTCTGACATAACGATTTCCAGCGTTGACCGGCCATGGTTTGGCGCCGAATGTCGTCGCGCCGACGCGCTTAAACATGAGGCGTACCTGGCATGGGTCGACGCTCGATCGCGTAAAGCGAGTGACTTGGGTCAGAAGAAGAAGCCTACAACAGGGCTGCCAAGTCCTGCAAGAAGGTGTTGCGTGGGGCTAGATTCGACCACATTGGCCGAATGGGGGCCAAACTTGCTTCTTACCCGTAAAGCGTTCTGGTCCCTGGCTAAGTCGGTCGAGTCGAACTTCTGCCGTCCCTCACTACCACCACTGCTAAAACCCGATGGGGCCGGCTCACACCGCTGAGGAGAAGGCAAATTTGTTTGCCTCTCTTTTTGCGGAATCTTCACGTCTGAATCCTGGTGATTCGCGGCCCCCTCCTTCTCCTGATGGGTGCGAGACGAGTATGTCGGACATTCGCATTCATCAAAAGGACGTCCGTAGGGTGCTGCGCAACCTCGACGTGAACAAGGCTAGCGGCCCTGACGGCATACCAGCTATAGTTCTTAGAACCTGTGCGCCTGAACTGTCTCCGATCTTGACACGCCTATTCCGCCTTTCATATGAGACTGGAACAGTGCCGAATGCTTGGAAGCAAGCCAACGTACAGCCCGTGCCCAAGAAGGGCAGTAGAGCTGACCCGGCCAACTACAGACCCATCTCTGTAACGTCCATACTCTGTAAGAGTATGGAGCGTGTACTCAACACTAAGCTCCTGGCATACCTAGAAACTAACGATATCCTTAGCGACCGCCAATACGGCTTTCGCCGAAATCGGTCTACTGGGGATCTTCTAGCGTATGCCATTCACATATGGAGTGAGGCCATCGAGAGGCATGGGGAAGCGCTTGCCGTCTCCCTCGACATCTCGAAGGCTTTCGATAGGGTCTGGCACGAAAGCCTTATTGGTAAGCTTCCTTCATTCGGTTTGCCCGGTGGTCTGTGTGATTGGATTGCGGACTTCCTGAGAGATCGGTCCATTCGAGTGGTTATCGATGGCTGCTCGTCGGACCAATTGGATATTAATGCCGGGGTCCCTCAGGGGTCCGTACTCTCAGCAACATTGTTCTTGTTGCACATTAACGATCTGCTGAAGCCCGGCACCTTTGGGTATGCAGACGACAGCACTGTTGCTGAGAGATACTTGTCCAACGCGCGTGCTACCGGGCCTCAGGTCCGGTCTCTCCGGGAGGCCATGGTGGAGCGCTTGAACTTGTCCTTGCAGGCAGTTTCCGAATGGGGCGATGCCAATCTGGTCAGGTTTAATGCTGCTAAAACCCAGGCGTGTCTTTTTTCCGCTAAAAGGAGTCAATTCCACCCGGCTCCTACTTTCCGTGATGTAACCGTGCCAATAACGGGCCATCTTGAGCTTCTTGGCGTTACGTTGACATCGACTCTCAATTTTGGGCCATACAGTGAGGCAAAGGCTCAGCTGGCTGCAAAAAAGTTGGGGATCCTTGCGAAGGTGAGAAGGTACTTCACGCCGGAACAGCTGCTCAACTTGTATCAAGCGCAAGTTCGATCGTGCATGGAGTACTGTTCTCATCTCTAAAAAAAAATATTCCTGTAGAATTTGAGTTCATTAAAGATACTGTCCAGCGATTCTATAAATATTGAAGGATCAGAAAAGGCATATGGTCTGTGAATAGCAACAATTGCTACGTAGGTACCTATAGTAATAACTAGACAATTAGCTTCAGAAATAACTGGCTCTCCTACTTTTATATTAGGTAAAGTCTTTTTAGCATATACGATCACACCATCATTTTTAACCGACTTTCGAAAAAAGGAGGAGGTTCTATGTTCGACTTCTTGTATGTTTTTTTTTTATGTATGTTCACCGATATCTCCGTCAATTGTGGACCGATTTTAAAATTTCTTTTTTGTTTGAAAGAGTATGTTTCGAAATTGGTCCCATTTTAATTTGGTGAAGATCTGATAAAGAACTTCGAAGATATACAACAGAACTCTTCAATAAATAACGGCAAATCTCTCGGGACTGCTACAATCGCATGTCTGTTTATTGTTTATACCATTTCATAACATAACATCACGCCAGTACGCTCTTAAGGGGTAAGCAGATCTTTCAATGATCGGTTTTGTTCAAGTTTCATGATATTCGGGTAATCTATTCTGGCGTTATAGGAAACTTACTAAACAACTTGCCTATTAGGTAGGTACAACTAAAAAGTGAAAAATAAAAAAACTTTTTTACAAAAAAATACTACCGACTTCCAGAAAACTACAAAGTGAAAAATAACTTTATTTTTGGAAGTCGGTGTCCATAACGCAAAAAAATGGTACCTACGAAAGACACCGACTTCCAAAAATAAAGTTATTTTTCACTTTGTAGTTTTCTGGAAGTCGGTAGTATTTTTTTGTAAAAATGTTTTTTTATGGTTGTAATTATTTAAAGTTTTATAAGAGTTGTAGCCATCAATAGTGGGAATGATAGGATTACACGAAAGCCAGCACTCGGATACTATAATTACATCACTAGATATGTTAATTCGTTCCAGTAAAGTCAGAAGCCCAGAGAAATTGGCATGAATACTGCGAATGTTTTGTAGTAACATGGTAAGGTTAGTATTCAGTACGGGTAATAAAGTGGTGCAGGCGTCAGGGTCACAGGTTTGCGCGTCACAGAAAGAGATGCCAACCAAGTTAGTAAGGAAATCATTTATTGCCACGAATTATATATCTCATATTTCTCAGGGCACAAACCATGGTTATTAGGCGGGAGTGACCTGATCCACACCCGAAAAAATATTTCAACAGTGTTTTAACAAAATAATTATTAATAGTATACATATTTGGTATATACGGGGCCAATTCAAAGTTATTTTTATAGTACGCTAACAGCGGTCTCGAAATATAGTTTGTGTAGTTGTTAGTAAAGTTTGATTTTAACAATACCTCATAGTATAATGCAAAATGAATTGTGGTATGGAATTGAATATGGAAGGTGTAAGTGTGTTTACATGACATATTATGATCTTCTGAGGGTAAGCTTAAAAAATTAAATAATTGAACAGATACAATAAAGTATGAGACACACTCAGCTAAGTGTGCATTTGTGACACAGTTTACAAAATTAACATTGGGGAAATACAGTAGTGAAATAGTATTTAGTCATATTTTATTGAGAGCCAATAAGTCCGCCTCATTTTTTAATCTCCACGCGCTTACCTCCATCTTCTTTACGCATGTAAATTCTGCCTCTATTAACCCAGCAATATTTAAACTTCAGGTTCCTGGCTGACTCACGGGCCATGGCAAACAGTTTTCGGTCCTTATTTGTTAGGCTCTCAGTTATATAGATAGGTATAGAAAGTCCCGGTAAACCAATAGTAGACGTGGAGAGCTTATGTCTACATGGTTTCTATTATACAACTTCACATTGTTCAAGATCTTGTTTTTAGTCAGCACCGAAGTAAATTCCTTTATAACTGTGGATCCACCTGTTTTGCTTGCGATTCTATAAATGTCCTTTATGTATGCAGGTTCAGAGTTTCGAAAGCATTACAAGTTTTTTTAACAAGTCCACAGAGATCCTGTTGTTTCTCCTGCTCAATCTAAGCCGGTAAGTTACGGAACTCAATGACTGTGAACTTAAGCCTTTTTTGTAGATCATCAATTTTGTTTTCCAAAGTTGTTATGTAGTTCCGGTTTTCTTTACGTTCGTGGTAAATGAAAGAAAAGATTCTTGGCATGGAAGCCAAGAATCCCCTGTTGAAATTTTAAGAACGATTTGTTCATTGTCATGGTCATTGCGTCGTTGATTGACAATTTTCCTAATCATTCTGCTTGAATCTGATGCCATTTCTATTAATTTTCTTACACTATTCCTTTATGCAGAACTCAAAACTTTCCTATACGTTTTAATATATCTGTTTCGGTATTCAAGAATCGAATTGTCGCATTGCTTCTTATCAATGGTGTTTAGGAAACGTTTTACTTTGCTAGCTATTTTTATACCGTTAGTTATCCATTTGGAACATTTACTTCTTTTAACATTAACCCTTACTTTATACTTTTTAAAGTTAGAAGAGTGCATTTCTTTGAATTAAGCAAGGAATGTGTTAATCCCTGTGCTCCAGTCAGTCTCTAATATATTCCTCCTAAAGTCACGTATGTTTTCATCATTATATTTTTTTCTACAAAGACGAATATAATTAGCTTGCTTCTTGTACTCAAGTCTTTCTAGACGTACTGTCCAGAATAGACCTGCGTGTCCGTCTGATAGTCCGTTGTGATCAACATTGGTGTAGTCTATGAAACTGTCAGGTAAATTAGTCAAAATGTTATCAATACATGATTCTGATTTATTACTTTTGAAAGTGGGACAATTAATTAGGTACCGAAAATTATAGCACGTTAATAACGATGAGAAAGAATTATGTCTCAAATCATCTTTTAAAATGTTAATATTGAAGTCACCGCAAATTATACATAGCTTATTGAGAAAATGCTGTAACAGTTTTTCAAGCCTATCCATGAAGTCATCAAAATTGCTGTTGGTTGGAGTCCTATAACAACAAATAACACACAGATTTGTCTCAATATCTTTGACTCCACATACTTCAAAACATTCGGTTTTATATAGTTGCTTACACACTTGAAGTTCATCGATGTTTCTGTCGCTAAGTGTTAAAATCATCGAACCTCCCCTATTCTTTTTGAGTCTCGTGTTGTAAGACCCCATTTTATAATTAATAATAATAAAAATTGTAGTTCTAAAAACTAAAAAACACGCTTTATTGGTAAGGATAATGGGACAAACTGTTTAAATTATTGCATTGTCATCGGTCCTTGATAAGTGTGCAAAGTTTCAAATCAATCCAACGTTTTGAAGTGGGTGAAAATCACGTTCAAAGATTCCGTTACATTGATACATTGATACATAGATACATACATACCAAGCTAATAAAAGCGTGTTAAAATTGAATTGATCTATGAGAGTATTATTCAGAAAATGTTCAGATATGCATAAGAAGTCTAGTGTTCTTAATGATTCGCTTACATAAATTTCAAGGTCATCTTTTTTATTACTGATCCCACATAGATTTTGATGAAAAATATTGAGATTTGTATACTTTTTGACTTATTCATTCTCGAAAAAAATTTAGGGAAACATTGTCGTTGTTTTCTAGATTGACGGTATTTGTAACATAATATTTTAAATTATCAAATATATTCACCATGCCATGTGGAGGTCAGATAGGCAGTCGCTCCATGTAAAACACTGGTACTTAGCTGAATCCGGTAAGACTGGAAGCCGACCCCAATATAGTTGGGAAAAAGGCTAGGCAGATGATGATGATTCAACATGCCGTAATAGTTAATTGTTCCATTATGCTTAAACATGGAACGATCAAATGTCAGGTCAAGGTTAGAGTCAAACAGTAAAGCATAATCATGAGTGTAAATGTCAAGATACAACAAATTATTAAACGTTTCTATTCGTGAGTTATACATAATAGTAGAAGGGTCATTTTTATAAGTCGGTAGGCATATTATAACATTGGTATGTTGAACAGTCATTAACGTTTGTCTAATATAAATAGATAAGTCAAGATAGTTCTTTGTTTGTTCAAAATCTTCGTCTCCAATAAAAATTATGCAGTAGTCATCTCTTGAGAAGTCAGCTAGTTTCATGGTGATGTTGCCTACCAGATTTTTGATTCCACTGTTGGGCAAACAAAAATGACATATCTGCATGTCAGAAAATGTGTTTTCGGCTAGTTGTAGTACATTATTGGTGTTGTTGCTACTAATGATACATCATTTTGATTTTTGGTGCATTGGTTTGTCCATTTGAGACATATATTATGTGCATTCGCATTTACCATCTCTGCTTTATGTAATGGTATGTTTTTCTGTGATTTTTTTTCCCAGTACACGGTCTAGTTTGATTTCCTTGGACATCTATAATTTTTGATTCACATTGAGCGGTAGTTTTAATTAATTTCGTTGTTTTCGGTGTGTCATTCATTACATGTGTCGATGGGGACGTCATCGTGTGTTTGCTTTTTGAAGCTGGGGTTGTATCGGCTTTTTGTTTTTGTTTGCGTTTCTGTCCAGTTCGAGGTGTCCGTAATACTTAAACTTTTGTAGGTATCTACGACTTTCAGATATTTTTGTAGATCTGACTTTAGTCGAAAGTTTTCGGAGTTGAGATTCTCAATTTCTTGGTGTGCTATTAATAAATCATCCGATAATTGTTTGACTTTATCGTTCAGGTCAATTACAGTTTGGCTTGCATTTAGTGATGTGTTGGGTAAACTCATCATAGTCGCATCAAAAAGCGCCGAACTATCTTTGGTGATGTCATTTAATGAGCTGGTTCGGTGAATTTTACGGTACGTAATGTTGTTATATTCCTCCATATTTTATAAATATCTAGACTAATGAATTCTGTGAGAAATGGAACGCAATCTCAAAAGGCCGGTATTCAAGTTAAATAAATTAAGTTTCCGAACGAAGATAGTCCTGTCAAATTAATGAGATTGGTGATTGCCGTGATTGGTCGAATGAGTCATCTGTTTTTTGTTTACGTTGAAAAATTATGTCTGAATTTACAACCGCTAATTATGATGTTATTTTAGTTGATGTAGGACGTCTTGCGGTTGGGGTGCGGGTCAGGTAACCTCCACGTGTGCTTGGTTGGTTGCTAGTCTCTTTCGGACACGTCCGGGGGGAAGAGCAACCCGCTGGGCCGGTGCACCCTGGGCACCGTCAATAACTTCCCATTCGTGGGTTCTTGTTGGCGGTGGCGAATAATCTGACAGGGGGGGGGGGGGGTAGGCGTCGCTCTGGGTGTTCCCCTGATTAGCAGAGGACACTCCAGATGTGACATAGGGGTAGGCTAGGTTGGGTAGGCTAGGATAGGTAGGCAAGGTTAGGTAGGCTAGGCTGGGTAGGATAGGTTAGTTTAGGTTAGCTAGGTAAGCGGTGGGCCTCTGGGTGGGCTGCCCACCTCTGCGGGGGGCCGTCGTGAGCACACCAGCTCTGCACCCTGCTTCGAGCCCGCTCTGCACCTGGCTCTGCACCCGGCTCGGCCCGGATCAAGCGACGGCTCTCCTTCGGGAGGACGTCGTGAGCACCCCAGCTCTGCACCCTGCTCAAGCCCGCTCTGCACCTGGCTCTGCACCCGGCTTTGCGGATTTAGCCGGATCAAGCGACGGCTCTCCTTTGGTGGGGGGTAGCCCTGCCTGGGGCAGGAGGGAAGCCCTCAGCGGTTGTGCCGCCGTTGTGCGGCAGTAGGTTAGGTAGGTAGGATAGGTTAGGTAGGTTAGCGGTGGGGCTCACTTCAGAGCCTCTGGGTGGGCTGCTCACCTCTGCGGGGGGCCGTCGTGAGCACACCAGCTCTGCACCCTGCTTCGAGCCCGCTCTGCACCTGGCTCTGCACCCGGCTCTGCCCGGATCAAGCGACGGCTCTCCTTCGGGAGGACGTCGTGAGCACACCAGCTCTGCACCCTGCTCAAGCCCGCTCTGCACCTGGCTCTGCACCCGGCTTTGCGGTTTTAGCCGGATCAAGCGACGGCTCTCCTTCGGTGGGGGGTGGCCCCGCCTGGGGGCAGGAGGAAAGCCCTCGGCGGTATGCCGCCGTTGTGTGGCAGGAGGGGATGACTCCTCGCTGCCGGCCCTCCCTCGGCGTCGGGATGGTCGACAGCGATGAGTCGGCGGAAGATGAGGACTTCGCTCTGGGTGTTCCCCTTAGGTACACGGGGGAATCACCAGAGAGAAGTCAGTAGGGAGAGAATAGAGGAGGAGGTAGGTTCACTCTGGGTGTTCCTCTGACTAGCAGGGGACACTCCGGATGCGACACAGGGGCTCACTTCTGGGCCTCTGGGCGGGAGGGTAGGTGAGGTTAGGAGGGAGGTGGCGGAGCCTTGGTACCGATGCTCCGCCACAAACGTGGAGGGTGGCGTTTGGCCCTCGCGGGTCAAGTGCCGCAGCGATGGGGGCCGTGGGCGGAGGATTGGGGGATCCTTCGTCCACACAAAGGTCCCGCGCACTGGGTCGCTCACGCGCCAGGGCGATTCAGTGCGAGGAGAAGATGGAGGTGGAGGTGTATTGGGGCGGGGCAGAGAGTCTTGGCGGGACTTAGCCTCGCCCCGCAGAGGAGGGCTCCTTTAAGGAGCAGCGCCAGCGGGGCACGCGGAAGCCCCGTAGGCGAGTTTGCCGAACGTTCGTCGGCGGAGGACTGGACGTAAAGGCTGTGCCAGTTTCCCAGTCCTCCTCCATACAGACGATGCGGGAGTGCCGCTGGGTTATTTTAGTGGGTATACCGGGCCACAGCCCGGGGAGTCCCACATAGCCCCCCATATTCCCCCATGGGTGGGTATGCGTAATGCATTTTTTCCCAGCGAAACCAAAAAAAAAAAAAAAAAAAAAAAAAAAAGGACGTCTTGCGGTTGGCGGGTTGAGATGGTGGAGACCCTGTCGGACCACCGCTATGTGCGGTTCGACATCTCCACCCATGGCCCGCGGGGGGGAATGGCCCGCCCGGGCCAATCTCCCTTCCCGCGGTGGGCTCTCACCCGCCTGGACCGGGAGGCAGCCCAGGAGGCAGCGTTCCTCCAGGACTGGCTCTCGCCCCCTGTGGAGGCCCTGGACGTTGACGCCGCAGCGGTCCAACTCCGAGGGTCCCTGACCGAGGTGTGCAACTCCAGTATGCCTCGGTCACGCCGTCCGCCTCCCCGTCGCGCCGTTTATTGGTGGACGGAGGAGTTGGCGGGGCTCCGGGCCTCCTGCGTGGCGGCCAGGAGGGCCTACACGCGGAGCCGGCGGCGCATCTCCCGATCTCAGGCCGGGGAGGATCGCCTCTACGCCTCCTACCTGGAGGCAAAGACGGTCCTCAGGACGGGAATGTGCGCCGCCAAGGACTCGGCAAGGGCCGAGATGTTGGAGGGTCTCGACAGGGATCCATACGGGAGGCCGTATAAGCTGGCGCGGAGCCAGCTGCGGCCCTGCGGTCCCCCCCTGTCGGAGACCCTCGAGCCGGCGTTGCTGGATGGGGTGGTCCGGTCCCTGTTTCCTCGCAGGACCGACTTTACCCCACCAGCAATGTACCCCCCGCGGGAAGCGGCTACGCCGGAGGACAGGGTACCCCCGGTGACGGTGGATGAAGTCCACGAGGGGATACTTCGCCTCCGCGCGAAGAAGACGGCCCCTGGGCCGGACGGCGTCCCCGCTCGGGTGGTGGCGATAGCTGCCTCCCAAATGGAGGACAGGTTTCGGGACCTCTTCAGCGCGTGCCTTACGGCTGGGAGGTTCCCGAAACTGTGGAGGGAGGGGCAGCTTTGCCTCCTCCGAAAAGAGGGATCCATCCATCGTTCTACTCGATGAGGTCGGTAAATTGTTCGAGGGGATAGTCGCCGACCGGCTCAACAGCCATCTGCGGGGGGTGGGACCAGACCTGTCGGACGCCCAGTTCGGATTTCGAAAGGGGCGTTCGACGGTCGATGCCTTGGCCCTGCTGAAGGGCCAGGTGCAGGAGGCGGTGGCCGCGGGGGACGGAGTGTTGGCGGTGTCGTTCGACATTGCCAACGCCTTCAACTCCGTCCCCCACTCGACCATATTGGAGGCACTCCGTTACCACGGAGTGCACCAATATCTGCGGGCGATCCTGGCCAGCTACCTGGAGGACCGAGAGGTCCTTCTGGTGGACAAGACGGCCAGGATCAGGCGCTACGGCGCGGAGTCCGGTGTTCCGCAGGGGTCGGTTTTAGGCCCTCCCCTGTGGAACATCGGTTTTAATTGGCTCCTGCGGGGCACCCTCCTCCAGGGCACGAGTGTCATTTGCTACGCAGATGACACTCTCCTCGTTGCCCGGGGGAGGGACTTTGGTGAGGCGGCCTGTTTGGCCTCGGCCGGCGGATCCTTGGTGGCGGGGAGGATCCGCCGGCTTGGACTGAGGGTGGCGCTGAACAAGACCGAGGCCGTGTTCTTCCACGGGCCTCGGCAGCGCCGCCCTCCTGACGCCCATATCTTCGAGGAGGGCGTCCGGATAGAGGTCGGGGTCCAGATGAAATATCTGGGCCTCGTGCTTGACAGCAGGTGGCGCTTCGGCCCGCATTTCAGCGGGCTGTCGACGCGCCTGCTGAAAGCCGCGGACGCCCTCTCATGGCTCCTCCCGAACCTGGGGGGGCCCAAGACGCGATGCCGGCGCCTCTATGCCGGCATCCTCAAGAGTATGGCCCTCTACGGGGCACCCATCTGGGCGGACTCCCTCCAGAGGAGGGAGAATGCAACCGCCATCCGCGGGCCACAAAGGGCCATTGCACAGCGGGTGGCGAGGGCCTACCGCTCAGTGGGCTTTTCGGCGGCGTGCGCTCTGGCGGGCACCCCTCCCTGGGAGTTGGAGGCATGGGTGCTCGCCAGAGTATATGAGTGGACTGCGCGGCGGAAGGCGCTCGGGGAGTGCCCCGCCGCGGAAGAGCGGGAGGCCGTGCGGCGGGAGGTGAGGGACGCTATCATCGTCCATTGGACGGAGGACCTCGCCACCGCCGCCTTTGGCCGTCGGACGCTGGACGCGCTCGGTCCAGTCCTGCAGGACTGGCTCGAGCGGCCTCACGGTTTCCTCTCGTTCCGTCTAGTGCAGGTGTTGTCCGGACATGGTTGTTTCGGAACGCACCTGCACCGGATCCGGAGGGAGGAAACCCCAGCGTGCCACGACTGCGGCGCGGCAGAGGACACGGCGCAGCACACCCTAGAGGTGTGCCCAGCCTGGGCTGAACTGCGTCGTGCCCTGATCGATGTTGTCGGGCCTCTCACTCCCTGGCGTGGTCAACTCCATGCTGGGGAGTGAGGAGGCCTGGGCAGCGGTTGCCTCCTTTTGCGAGGTCGTGATGTCGCAAAAGGAGGCGGCGGAGCGTGCGCGGGAGGACGATCCTCTCGCGCCGCCGCTCCGCAGGTGAAGAAGGGGTGGGAGAAGGCGGTTGTATGACCGTCTCCTCCCACCTCCTGGTGGCGATTAGCGGGCGACAGGTGCGGGGGCACCTCTCGCTCGCATTGCACAAATCGCCACCCTCGTCGGGCGGGAACGGCCGAGCACTGCGGTCGTTCCCGGGCCCCTCCACTAAGGGAGGGGCGTGAGGGGCCTGCCGTAAAGGCGGGCAGTCGTCGGCGGAGGACTGGACGCAAAGGCTGTGCCAGTTTCCCAGTCCTCCTCCATAAAGGCGATGCGGGAGTGCCGCTGGTTTATTTTAGTGGGTATACCGGGCCTCAGCCCGGGGAGTCCCACATAGCCCCCCCATTCCCCCAATGGGTGGGTATGCGTAATGCATTTTTTCCCAGCGTGATCAAAAAAAAAAAAAAAATGACGTCTTGCGGTGTTTTATGGTTTACTGTCGACTTATTGTATAAAAGTAATTTATAGCCAACCTGATAATATGGTGTTAATAGTAATGGTGGTCCTTAATCACTAGTGAAGACACTCTCTCACTCACACCGCCTTATCCACGAATGTTAGCTGCTTTATGCTAAGATAACACTGTCACTGTTATAGCTACCGATTCCAAGTGTATCTATTAAACTTTAGGGATAATTTGTAGAAAAATACAGTAATTCTCAATTAAACGGAACAAAACGTTGATAGACTTTTTGAAATTTTACTGTCAAAAAAAGTTAAGTTAAGTTCCGACATGTCCAAGCACAACTTATTAAGGATAATATCGAGATCTTTTTTCCAGTTGGTGAGCATACCCAGTTCATCCTTGCTGGTAGACTCGATTGGTGATTCTGCGTTTTCGCTTCGTGGCTTCGCTTTTTTGTCTTCTACCAACGTAATTCAAAGGATTTTCCGGATCAAGTTTGGAAATATCATTTTCAGATTAAACTTTGTTAGGTAGTGGAGTACTCGGTGTTGACATTTCAAAGATTGGTTATGTAAGTCCACAGTTTGCGTAGTCAAACAAAATCACCAGTGAATATGAGCACCGTCCAGTGTGGGTTTAAATGTTAGTGAGGGTCTTGATAAACTGGACGACAAATAGTGAGCTGCCGGCCGGCGTATGAGCAAAAAATAATAGCTACATTGAGAATTTATGTGTCACCCTCCTTCTATCCCTCTCTCACACGGCGATAACACTTGCACCGGTATCTGAACTCCTGGTACTTAGGCGAGTTAATATTGTATTTATATTTATGATTTTTGCAATATTTTAGACAGAAAGCAGTGCACACGTCCTTTCACTAGCGCGGTCCGAGGGAAGAGATCAAACCATGAAGGTTCTATGTCAATTCGAAGTACCTATTACAATAAAAAGGCAATTTCATACTTTATTTATTTATTTAATACTTCAAGCACACAAATGTATAGAGGCGGACTTAATGTCTTAGGCATTTTCTACCAGTCGACCTTTGGGTGATGCAGAGACAACTAGTGGTAGGTGCAATATTGCCAGTTAAACGAATAAGGATTATGCAAATATATATATGTCGCATCAAGGCTGGCCGATAGATGCGAACCATCGGGAAGTCAGGAAATATTCCCTTAGGTTAAGACATCGTATGTGGGCAGGTCGGTGGGTATAATCGTGCAAATGAAATCACATAAGTTATTCGATACACTGGGTTTATTCAAATAGACACAAGTTACATTATTGCTTACTAATATTACGGATCGACACTGATTCTACGACGTCTTAGCTCTATGGCTGTCAGTACTCAACTGCTCTATTTCCCACCACGCAATGCTTATAAAAAGCGCGCCAATGCGTAGTTGCTCTTGTTTGCCACTAGGGGCGTGGCTGTGATTTGACTTCACGTCCGTACTATTGACTAAACCCGACACGGCCATCCTGCGAGACAGGCGTCCTCGTCTGTTCCTCATTGTCAGGTTTGAACAGTGTATCGAATCATGTGGAAATCCTCAATGGATGTCCTCAGCCCTTGGGGAAGCTGAGGGGTCTGTCAGACTCCTACTGACTAAAACCACATGGTGTTCTCTAGGCCGTAATTCCTCTTGAGAGGCGAGCGTGGAACACACACGTCGCCTTCTCGGGCCTCTCTCAGGTGACAGATCCCCAAATCTATCACCCGCAGGCATCATCTTCTTGTCCTTGCTCCATGCCACCTCATGGTCACCTCGTGTTGCACCACACGTCGTCTCAGTCCACTCCATCCTGGCAATCTCCCATCATACAAGGGTTGTTTTTCTGAAAAATACAAAATTTTCAAACAGTATTTGCTCGTCCAATCCTGACTCATACACTAGAGTGAGGAAACATTTTGAAACAATCAAACATGATCATTCAAATCTCTCTGTTCACTATTGCAAGGAACGAGTAAATCTATTTCCAATTTAAATAAAATTGCAATTTTATCATCGAATTGGTACCTAAAAGCACCTAATCTTCGTGATTACAAAATTCAAGTACCACTGATAAGTCATAAATCTCAAATTAAATCAAACAAAAGAAATAATATACCATGTTTCTTATTCACGATTTTTAACCATCACATAGCTCTACTAGCTATCTCATAGCTCTCTTAGCTATCTGAATTGCTCTACTCGCACATCTCCACGATGTCGAGTCAACTCGACTCTCTGAACTTAGACCTTGTTCATACAGAGATTTAGTACTTACTACTTTATCTACAATCTCAATTGGTACTTGAGCTTTGTGTGTTTTACCAACACGATCTACGCATAGTAATCAAAATTTGAAAACCAAAACTATTTCAATTTTCGTAATGAGAGCTTGACGATTCGAACGTCATTAACATTAACATGGTGACCTAACCTCTCGCATGACTATGTGAGTTTACTTTCTTTTAACCTCATAACTCATTAGAATCTTTCTGTAAGGTTCCTAACACAAACATGAATTTTCACACCAGACAGTGTCACACAGACTTCCAGTTGCCATACAGGCCTATAGTTGCCATAAAGGACTACAGTTGTAATACAGGCCTATAGTTTCTATAAAGACCTTCACTTGCCATACAGGCCAACAGTTGCCATACAGGCCAACAGTTGCCACACAGGCCAACAGTTGCCACACAGCGATCGGCTACTCCTGACCGAACTAGATTATTGGGTTCGTTAAAATAGGGAAATTTTAGAACCCTACTCTTTAACTAAATCATTACCCTGGGCCATGTACCACTAGTCGCTCCAAACAAAGTTTAAAACTTATTCTGCAGCAAAAACTGCCAAGCTTATGGGAACCCTCGAGTAAAACCTCCAACGCCACGGCTCCCTAGCCGACCAGCAATTATATTGCTCTCACAATGGTCTCTCGGTCTCTCTCTAGACCCCGACCTCCACCAGAATCCACTGGTACGGTCAAACATAATACGTTCGATAGACTGAATTACTCGACACTTTAAGCTTGCTCATCATCATCAAATCCTTTTGACATCAACATCGACTGGTACATGACCCGCTGGCATCTGCCCTAACCTACCTTGTGCATACTTGTAGGTTCTAAGCGTACTTATTTAAAGCTTTCGGTGTTTAACGATCACCGTCCTGTCATAATCACCTATCGTGGACTTAATACAGGGCCTATTCGAACCAGAGATTCCCACACTATACTTCATTAGAAAAAGGTCCGACGATCAACAAGTTCAACAACTAAACAAAGCAATTGAAACAATTCTGTTACTCTTTACCATAATTCAAAGGCAATGCACACTCAACTCATGAAACTTCTTCGTTGACCCATCGCCACATGTTACTCATGAGGTGCAGTCCAAAGTTCTGAGTATGACAAGTGTACAAGCCATCAGATTTGGTCTCACTACCACTGCCATCAACTATGACGTCTTATTCTCAAGGAACTTGGTGATCGGGGATCCTTCTCACAAGATTCGCGCTTTTTACTCAAAGATCTTGGAACATACCGACTGTTCATATGAGGGGAACAATTAAGCCTGATAATATTTGCGTGATAATAACTCTTGTGAAGGAGCTTCACGAATTAACTTTGATCAATATCGTTTAACCCTTTACTATCGCACACTAACTCAGTTTTCATGTAAGGAAAACGATTGCGAGATAACTGCTATCATAATATTACTTTGAAAGTAAGCAAGTGAATTCAGATCTGAACACGGTGGTTGTAAATCGTTACGCAACATGAGATCTGTTCCGAATACACGCAAATGACCAGTACCGTTACTAACTCGATACAATTGCCTTCGCCCAACGACTTTACTAACTCGCTTTGCCACTGAAAATGACTAGTTGTTAAGTCACTTTGGATAGATCATCTTCTTCATCATCTGCCTAGCCTTTTCCCAACTATATTGGGGTCGGCTTCCAGTCTTACCGGATTCAGCTAAATGCCAGTGTTTTACATGGAGCGACTGCCTATCTGACCTCCACAACACAGTAACTGTGTAACACGGTGCCCCTTGGCAAGATTGCTGTCAGATCTCAAGCTTCTGACTACCCGTAACGACTGTCAAAGATCTTCAAATGACAGCCGGGACCAACGGCTTAACGTGCTTTCCGAGGCACGGAGGAAACTCGGTATGTTGAAATGGTCACCCATCCACGGACCGACCTCGTCAAGCATTGCTTAACCTTGATGATCGACCCGTGCGGCTGTTATTATTTAGCCACGAGCTCATCTTCTTATGGGATATTAAATCCGAAAGTTCGTACTGAACCAAATGATGAAACTACCGCCAATAGGCAACTCATTAACTACTTGCTTACAAGTGTGTCTGAATTACCAAGTGATAGTGCTAGATGTAACCACGACCAACACAGTGGTCAAACATGATCACTCTTGATGCACTAGAGTCGATCGAAAAGCGGGCCAAGAGGCTCATCGGCGATGAGGCATTGGTTAAGTCAAAGCTCCAGAGCCTTGAACATCGTCGCCGAGTTGCCGGCTTGTCGGTTTTTTATCGATTACATTTCGGGGAATGTGCGATGGAATTGCATAATCTAATTCCGCCCAGCCCGTTTCATCATCGGACTACCAGACGTACGGCGATGCGCCATCGATACATGGTGGACATCCCACCCATACGCACTAAACGTTTTGAAAATACTTTTATTATGCGTACAGCTAAGGAGTGGAATTCCCTGCCGGAGTCTGTGTTTCCCGATAGCTACAACCTAGGGGTCTTTATGTCAAGAGTGAATAGGTTACTTCTAGGCAAGCGTGCTCCATCATCGGCCACATCATCGCTTACCATCAGGTGAGATGGTGGTCAAGCGCGAGCCTATATAAGATAAAAAAAAAAAAAAAAAAAAAAAAAACTCTTAAAGCTCAAACTAGCATCTCTTTACTAGAGAACATTCGACCTCACTATCGAAATAACATGGAAGCGACTCACCGAGTATTCCATTCCAAACTTGCGCACGCTCGTACCGTTCGGCTACCACCTGCGAACTGCTAGCCTGCCGTCGATCTCAACCTCTCGGATGTTGACAGTCGACCTTCGCTTTCAGCATTTGAACCGCTAGCCTGCAGCAGATGCTCCACTTCGACGTAATATGGTATCTGAAACGTGAAAAACATTACGAGAGTATTTGTTCACAGTTATCTTAACTATACACAGCTTTGATGGAAATTAACCAGTGCAGCGGTGCAGTAAACTAAACCGGCACAGCATAATGGGTTATTGTGGACATGAACCACACATTACAGTGTCCCATGTGCCCAGGTAGGTAGATATGTGGGCTTTATAGAATCCAATGAATGCCATAGCATTTTAAGTCTCAATTTCTAGGCCTGGTAAGGTTTACCACCTTTTAGACAGTCTGGCCTTCCGACGACCACAAAAGAAGAATACCATGCTTCTTCTCAAACTTAGTTGATTCTGACTACATAAAACTATCGCACTACAAAAGTAATCAAAATATTTCATTTGGAATTATCATAATTTCCAGAATGATGTGTTCGGTACGGCATTGCTACTATATGGCTCTTAAGTACGAACAACAATAGTCAGCTAAGGACCATTACCAGTGACAGTAGAATAATAACACTTCAGCAACACTAAAACTTGCTTAGTGACAACTAACATGAAACTACGACCCGTCACGGGCTGCCCCGACGATCCACTGACCGCCATACCGTACACAAAACCAGAATTTTGAATAATGAACACTCTTGGCCATAGTCATAACAAAATGAAAACGACTCACCAGATTGGCATACAGATCCGTGTGTATGGATCTTTCCACACGTCCACACGCTCCTCCTTGACCTGTCCAGCTCCTTTTTTGTAGCTAGCCTCCTTACTGCTCCGTTTCAGACAGATTTTTGATAATTCAGGACGGAGGGTAGTCGCAACTGACACTGCGATTTTTTTTGCAAGAATGTAACCGACATTTTCACTAGCTTTGTTTTTACGTGTGATCTCATTAGCACGATCGAATCCCAATTCTGATGTCGCATCAAGGCTGGCCGATAGATGTAAACCATCGGGAAGTCAGGATGTATTCCCTTAGGTTAAGACATCGTGTGTGGGCAGGTCGGTGGGTATAATCGTGCAAATGAAATCACATAAGTTATTCGATACACTGGGTTTATTCAAATAGACACAAGTTACATTCTTGCTTACTAATATTACGGATCGACACTGATTCTACGACGTCTTAGCTCTACGGCTGTTAGTACTCAACTGCTCTATTTCCCACCACGCAATGCTTATAAAAAGCGCGCCAATGCGTAGTTGCTCTTGTTTGCCACTAGGGGCGTGGCTGTGATTTGACTTCACGTCCGTACTATTGACTAAACCCGACATATATAAACTATAAATACTATACAATTATAATATATATACTCAAAAGAATAAACTAAATATATAGACATACTTAAACATTAGTAATATTTAAGTGTGTATATAACCACTATTATTTTTATTAAACTAGTTTCTACCAGCGGCTTTGCTCGCGTGAAGGTTAAAAATTATCCCGAGGGAAAATATGCCTGGGATAAAAAGTATTATATATGTTATTCCTGACTATAATCAATCTCTGTGCCAAATTTCATCCAGATCCGTTTAGCCGTTCTGGCGAGAGGAAATAACAAACGCACTCACAAACTTTTGCCTTTATAATATTAGTGTTATATGAAAAAGGTGTAAAATAAAACAAACTTTTTTACAAAAAAATACTACCGACTTCCAAATACAAATTCCAAATATTAATTAACTACAAATTGAAAAATAACTTTATTTTTGGAAGTCGGTATCCATAACGCAAAAAGTTATACCTACCTAATAGTTTTAGTTAGTTGTACCAGTAATATTTAGTTGTACCTACCTAATAGGCAAGTTGTTTAGTAAGTTTACTATAACGCCAGAATATATTACCCGAATATCAAATAAATGTCCTCTGACGTCTGGAGATTTCTAAAGTCTGTCGGTATCGGCAAATCGCCCACTAATACCTGTAAAGATGTCGACTTGTCGGCTATTAATAGGCACTTTTCCCTTCCACCTGTCTCTCTGGACCCTAGTGTCAAAAATTCCACTTTGACTGAACTCTCTAAGTTGCCTTTACCGAATTGCCTACTATTTAATTTAAACTCTGTTTCTGATGACGATGTCAAAAAATCTCTTCTTGCTATTTCCTCCTCTGCTGTTGGCCATGATAATCTGTGTTCGAAAATGATAATACCTATTCTCCCACAACTCCTTCCTATTCTCACACATATTGTTAATTATTCGCTATTCTCTGGCATATTTCCCTCAGCCTGGAAACAGGCACATATAATTCCACTGCCCAAAATTACCAATCCTTCTTCTTTATCTCACTTCCGACCCATCTCCATATTACCTTTCCTATCTAAAGTTCTCGAACACATCGTTCATGGTCAAATTTCCAGATTTCTTTCGGCTAATGCACTGATCTGTCCTTTCCAATCTGGCTTTCGTGCGGGTCACAGTACTGTAACTGCCCTTCTGAAAGTCACTGATGACATCCGCAGGGCTATGGACAGTAAGTTTCTAACCGTGTTAGTCCTACTTGACTTCAGTTGTGCGTTCAACTCTGTGGATTTCGACATTCTGCTTGGGATCTTACAATCTATTAACTTCTCTTCTTCTGCATTAGCCTGGTTTGACTCATATCTTCGGGGTCGCTCTCAGTGTGTTCGCCTTGAAGAGATCTTCTCTGATTGGTGTGATCTCACTGCTGGTGTTCCTCAGGGTGGCGTTCTCTCTCCTCTTCTTTTCTCTATCTTCATAAACACTGTTACCAAGGTTATCACCTCCAACTTCCATCTTTACGCAGACGATTTGCAGCTTTATGGACACTTTCTGCTTGCAGACGCGGACTCAGCGATTAATGACATGAATCGTGACCTGGAGAGAATCAGCGAATGGGCTAAGTCTTATGGCTTACAGATTAACCCTTCCAAGTCCCAGGCCATGATCATAGGCAGTCGATGTTATCGCACTGCGCTTGACCCTTCTACCTTGACGCCACTATCCCTTGATGGCTCGACCATAGCTTACATCGATACGGCAAATAATCTCGGTGTCTTAATTGATAGCAATCTTACTTGGCGAGCGCAAGTAAACGAAGTTAGTCGTAAGGTGCATTTCTCCTTCCACTCTTTAAAAACTCTTCAAAGTTTCCTGCCATTTAAAACAAAAATTTATCTAGCCGAAACCTTAATTCAGCCGATCATAGACTACGCCGATGCCTGCTATCTGGATGCTACTGAGGAGCTCTTAAATAAGCTTGAGCGCTTGCCAAACCTGTGTATTCGTTTTGTTTTTGGTCTTAGGAAATACGATAATGTCTCTCAGTTCCGCAAGGATCTCAAGTGGCTCCCTATCCGTCTTCGCAGGAACACTCGCATATTATGTCTCCTGTTCAACATCCTCTTTAACCCTGCATACCCTGGCTACCTGCGTGACCGTTTTTCATTTACCCGCCCTGCTAACGTCCTGTGTAGATCGCGCCTAAAATTCCATCTCAATTTCCCATCCCATAAAACTCGTTTCTATTCCCACTCCTTCTCTGTTCATGCAGTTTGATTGTGGAACTCGCTTCCACCTAAGATCCGTGACGCTAAAACTATCGCTATATTTAAAAAAACAAGTCAAAGAACACTATCTTTCTTCTATCCCGTGATCTTATATATTATAGGTATTTATTAATTTTATAGTAGTTATGTATATTTTATATATATATATATATTGTTGAGGTACTTATTGTAATATTATATATTATATTTGTATAAGTATAGTTTTATTATCTTTCCTTTTACTTATACACACTGCGTCTATGTTTCTTATTTAATTTTCCTGTCGTAGGTCTGCTGGAAGAAATTTCTTTAGAAATAAGCAGCACCTTTGTGCTATTCTGTCTTGATATGTACTGTCTCTTTAAAGTGTTTTGTGTGTACATAAATAAATAAATCAATACATATATTAAATCTGTATAAAAATATTTTTTGTACATCGAAAAAAAATCCAAAAAAAATAGCCAGGGTGTTAAAGGATAACCAACAGAACCCATTTCTAGCATTTTTGGAATTTTTGTCTGTTTGTCTGTTTATTTGTGCACGCATCACGTGAAATGTACGAAACCAATGTAGATAACTTTTATACATAAAAATTGTGCGTATCTTGAAGAATTACTTAGTTTTTGTTTCATCGCAATCGGTTGACTCTATCAAAAGTTAGATGAATTTAAAGTGTTCAAGAAGTAAAATTATCACAGCTCACGCAATTCAGTTACTCGGACAGTTGAACTCGCTATTCGATAGATGGCGTTGTGCATTTAAAGTCATTTTCTGAATCGCGGTGTTAATATTTTACGCGAAAGAATGACCCTAGAAAAAAAATTGGCATTTAGTATGTATATGTCGGGTTTAGTCAATAGTACGGACGTCAAAACAAATCACAAGCACGCCCCTAGCGGCAATCAATAGCAACTACGCATTGGCACGCTTTTATAAGCACTTGCGAGGTGTGGAATATGACAGTTGAGTACTAACAGCCGTAGAGCTAAGACGTCGTAGAATCAGTGTCGATCCGTAATATTAGTAAGCAAGAATGTAACTTGTGTCTATTTGAATAAACCCAGTGTATCGAATAACTTATGTGATTTCATTTGCACGATTATACCCACCGACCTGCCCACACACGATGTCTTAACCTAAGGGAATACATCCTGACTTCCCGATGGTTTACATCTATCGGCCAGCCTTGATGCGACATCAGAATTGGGATTCGGTCGTGCTAATGAGATCACACGTAAAAACAATGCTGGTGAAAGTGGCGGTTGCATTCTTGCAAAAAAAAAATACGGTGTCAGTTGGACTACCCTCGAAAACAAAATAATGAAAAACCAGTCCGGAGCGGAGCAGCAAGGAAGCTAGCAACAACCAAGGAGCAGCGTGTGGACGTGTGGAAAGTTCCATACACACTGATCTTTATGCCAATCTGGTGAGTCGTTTTCATTTTGTTTATTACTTTGGCCAAGAGTGTTCATTATTCAAAATTCTGATTTTGTGTACAGTATGGCGGTCAATGGATTGTCGGGGCGGCCCGTGTCAGGTCATAGTTTGACTTTAGTTACAATCGATAGTAAAGTTTTGGTGTTATTGAAAAGTTATTATTCTACTATCACTGGCAATAACCCTTGACTGGCCTTGGCGGACTATCATTGTTTGGAAGTTGGAAAGATATGGTGACAGTGACTTACCTACCTTACATTTCAGTCTGGAAATTATGACAATTCTAAATGAAATATTTTGTTTAGTTTTGTAGTGTGATAGTTTCATGTAGTAAGAGTTAACTAAGTTTGAGAAGAAGCAAGTATTCTTCTTTTGTGGTCGGAAACTATTTAAAAGGTGGTAAACCCTACCAGACCTCGTTAATTGCGACTTAAAATGCTATGGGATTCATTGGATTCTCTAAAGCCCAGGCATTCATTGGATTCTCTAAAGCCCATATATCTACCTGGACACTTAGGACCCTGTAATGTGTGGTTCATGTCCACAATAACCCATTTTGCTGTGCCGGTTTAGTTTACTACACCGCTGCACCGGTTAATTTCCATCAAAGCTGAGTATGGTTAAGATAACTGTGTGAACATATACTCTCGTAATGTTTTTCACGTTTCAGATTCCATATTGCATCGCAATGGAGCCTCTGCTGCAGGCCAGCGGTTCAAATGCTGAATGCAAAAGTTGACGTGTCAGCATCTAAGAGGTTGAGACCGACGGCAGTCTAGCAGTTCGCAGTTTGTAGCCGAACGTTACGAACGCGCGCAAGTTTGGAATGGAATACTCGGTGAGTCGCTTCTATTTTATTTCGATAGTGAGGTCAAATGTTCTCTAGTAAAGAGATGCTATTTCAAAATTTATAAGAGTGTTTATGTTTGACCACTGAGTTGGTCGTGATTACATCTAGCACTATCACTAGGTAATTAAGACACACTTGTAAGAAAGTAGTTAATGAGTTTCCTATTGGCGGTAGTTTCAACATTTGGTTCAGTACGAACTTTAGGATTTAATATCCCATAAGAACATGAGCTCGTGGCTAAATAATAACAGCCGCACGGGTCGATCATCAAGGTTAAGCAACGCTTGACGAGGTCGGTCCGTGGATGGGTGACCATTTCAACATACCGAGTTTCCTCCGTGCCTCGGAAAGCACGTTCAGCCGTTGGTCCCGGCTGTCATTTGAAGATCTTTGACAGTCGTTACGGGTGGTCAGAAGCTTGAGATCTGACAGCAGTCTTGCCAAGGGGTACCGTGTTACCCAGTTACTGGGTTGTGGAGGTCAGATAGGCAGTCGCTCCATGTAAAACACTGGCACTTAGCTGAATCCGGTAAGACTGGAAGTTGACCCCGATATAGTTTGGAAAAGGCTAGGCAGATGATGAAGAAGATGATCTATCCAAAGTGACTTAACAACTAGTCATTTTCAGTGGCAAAGCGAGTTAGTAAAGTCGTTGGGTGAAGGCAATTGTATCGAGTTAGTAACGGTACTGGTCATTTGCGTGTATTCGGAACAGATCTTATGTTGCGTAACGATTTACAACCACCGTCTTTAGATCTGAATTCACTTGCTTACTTTCAAAGTAATATTATGATATCAGTAGATCTCGCGATCGTTTTCCTTACATGAAAACTGAGTTAGTGTGCGATAGTAAAAGGTTACTGTTGATAATATCTGATTTTAACGATATTGATCTGAGTTTATTCGTGAAGCTCCTTCACACGAGGTATAAGGCAGCAAATATTATCAGGCATAATCGTTCCCCTCACACTAACAGTCGGTATGTTCCAAAATCTTTGAGAAAGAATATGAGAAGGATCCCCGATCACCAAGTTCCTTGAGAATTAGACGTCATAGTTGATGACAGTAGTAGTGAGACCAAGTCTGATGGCTTGTACACTTGTCATACTCAGAACTTTGGACTGCACCTCATGAGTAACATGTGGCGATGGGTCAACGAAGAAGTTTCATGAGTTGAGTGTGCATTGCCTTTAGATTATGGTAAAGAGTAATAGAATTTTAACAATAACTTATTTTAGTTGTTGAACTTTTTGATCGTCGGACCTTTTTCTGATGAAGTATTGTGTGGAAATATCTTGTTCCAAAACTAAATGGGCCCTGTATTAAGTCCGTGATAGGTGATTATGACAGGATGGTGATCGTATTACACCGAAAGCTTTAAATAGGTACGCTTAGAACCTACCAGTACACTGTAGGTTAAGAAAGATGCCAGCGGGTCATGTACCAGTCGATGTTAATGTCAAAAGGATTTTGATGATAATGAGCAAGCTCAAGGTGTCGAGTAATTCAGTCTATCGAACGCATTACGTTTGACCGTACCAGTGGATTCTGGCGGAGGTCGGGGTCTAGAGAGAGACCGAGAGACCATTGTGAGAGCAATATAATTGCTGGTCGGCTAGAGAGCCGTGGCGTTGGAGGTTTTACTCGAGGGTTTCTGTAAGCTTGGCAGTTGTTGCTGCAGTAGAGTTTTAAAGTTTGTTTGGAGCGACTAGTGGTACATGGCCCAGGGTAATGATTTAGTTAAAGAGTAGGGTTCTAAAATTGCTCTTTTTTCACGAACCCTATAATCTAGTTCGGTCAGGAGTAGCCGAGCGTTGTGTGGCAGCTGTGAGCCTAGGTGACAACTGTTGGCCTGTGTGGCAACTGTTGGCCTGTGTGGCAACTGTTGACCTGTGTGGCAATTGTTGGCCTTTATGGCAATTGTTGGCCTTTATGGCAACGGTAGGCCTGTATGGCACCTGTAAGTCTGTGTGACACTATGGCTGGTGTGAAAATTCATGTCTGTGTTAGGAACCTTACAGAAAGTTTCTATTGAGTCATGAGGTTAAAGGAAAGTAAACTCGCAGTCACGCGTGTGGTGAGGTCACCATGTTAATGTTGATGACGTTCGATTCGTCAAGCCATCATTACGTAAATTGAAATAATTTTGGTTTTCTAATTTTGATTACTATGCGTAGATTGTGTTGGAAAGACACACAAAGCTCAAGTACCAATTGAGATTGTAGATGAATTAGATAATGAATTGACGTAACATATGACAGACTAAATCTCTGTGTGAACAGGTTCTGAGTTCAGAGAGTTGAGTTGACTCGACATCGTGGGGATGTGCGAGTAGAGCAATTGTGATTGCTAAGAGAGCTAAGTTGAGATAGCTAGGAGGGTTATGAGATAGCTAGGAGAGTTATGAGATAGCTAGGAGAGTTATGAGATAGCTAGGAGAGTTATGAGATAGCTAGGAGAGTTATGAGATAGCTAGGAGAGTTATGAGATAGCTAGGAGAGTTATGAGATAGCTAGGAGAGTTATGAGATAGCTAGGAGAGTTATGAGATAGCTAGGAGAGTTATGAGATAGCTAGGAGAGTTATGAGATAGCTAGGAGAGTTATGAGATAGCTAGGAGAGTTATGAGATAGCTAGGAGAGTTATGAGATAGCTAGGAGAGTTATGAGATAGCTAGGAGAGCTATGAGACAGCTAAATATCGTGAATAAGATACCTGTTGGCTTCTTTTGCTTGATTTAATTTGAGATTTATGACTATCAGTGGTACTTGAACTTTGTAATCACGAAGATTGGGTGCTTTTAGGTATCAAATCGATGAGGTTGCTATTTTCTTTAAATTGGAAATAGAATTACTCGTTCCTTGCAATAGTGAACAGAGAGATTTGAATGATCATGTTTGATTGTTTTAAAATGTTTCCTCACTCTAGTGTATGAGTCAGGATTGGACGAGCAAATACTGTTTGAAAATTTTGTATTTTTCAGAAAAACAACCCTTGTATGATGGGAGATTGCCAGGATGAAGTGGACTAAGACGACGTGTGGTGTAACACGAGGTGACCATGAGATGGCATGGAGCAAGGACATAAGATGATGCCTGCGGGTGATAGATTTGGGGATCTGTCACCTGAGAGAGGCCCGAGAAGGCGACGTGTGTGTTCCACGCTCGCCTCTCAAGAGGAATTACGGCCTAGAGAACACCATGTGGTTTTAGTCAGTAGGAGTCTGACAGACCCCTCAGCTTTCCCCAAGGGCTGAGGACATCCATTGAGGATTTCCACATGATTCGATACACTGTTAAAACCTGACAATGAGGAACAGACGAGGACGCCTGTCTCGCAGGATGGCCGTGTCGGGTTTAGTCAATAGTACGGACGTCAAAACAAATCACAAGCACGCCCCTAGCGGCAATCAATAGCAACTACGCATTGGCGCGCTTTTATAAGCACTTGCGAGGTGTGGAATATGACAGTTGAGTACTAACAGCCGTAGAGCTAAGACGTCGTAGAATCAGTGTCGATCCGTAATATTAGTAAGCAAGAATGTAACTTGTGTCTATTTGAATAAACCCAGTGCATCGAATAACTTATGTGATTTCATTTGCACGATTATACCCACCGACCTGCCCACACACGATGTCTTAACCTAAGGGAATACATCCTGACTTCCCGATGGTTTACATCTATCGGCCAGCCTTGATGCGACATATATTTTTTAACCGACTTCCCAAAAAGGAGGAGTTTATGTTTACGTATGTTTTTTTTTTTTTTTTGTGTATGTTCACCGATATCTCCGTCACTTGTGGACCGATTTCGAAAAATCTTTTTTTGTTTGAAAGAGTATGTTCCGAAATTGGTCCCATTTTAATTTGGTGTAGGACTGACGAAGCAATTCGAAGATATACAACAGAACTCTTCAATAAATAACGGCAAATCTCTCGGGATTGCTGCAATCGCATGTCTGTTTGTTGTTTATACCATTTCATAACATAACATCACGCCAGTACGCTCTTAAAGGGTACGCAGATCTCTCATTTCACCGGTTATGTTCAAGTTTCATGATATTTGGGTAATATATCCTGGCATTATACGAGTAGGTAACTTACTAAACAACTTGCCTATTAGGTAGGTACAACTAAAAAGTGAAAAATAAAAAAAACTTTTTACAAAAAAATACTACCGACTTCCAAATAAAACTACAAAGTGAAAAATAACTTTATTTTTGGAAGTCGGTGTCCATAACGCAATAAATTGGTACCTACGAAAGACACCGAGTTCCAAAAATAAAGTTATTTTTCACTTTGTAGTTTTATTTGGAAGTCGGTAGTATTTTTTTGTAAAAAGTTTTTTTGAGTATGTGGAGTAGGCAGGCAGGCTGGTAAGTATGGTAGGGTTGGCAGGCAGATGACGGGAGCGAAGCCGCGCATTTCCGGCATTTTTGTTTTTTTTGTCTGTTTGTCTGTTTATTAGTGCACGCATCACGTGAAATGTACGAAACCAATGTACAACTTTTATACATAAAAATTGTGCGTAACTTGAAGAATTACTTAGTTTTTGTTTCATCGCAATCGGTTAAATCTTTCAAAAGTTAGATGAATTTTAAGTGTTCAAGAAGTAAAATTATCAAATCACACGCAATTAATTTTCTGAATGGCGATGTTAAAATTCTTCGCGAAAGAATGATGACTATAGAAAAAAAAATGGTAGGTACGTAAGTGGGTAGGCAGGAAGGTAAGTAGGGTAGGGTTGGCAGACAGATGACGGGAGCGAAGCCGCGGGCACAGCTAGTAATAAATAAATGTTAAAAAAAACCGATCAAATGAGAGATCTGCTTACCCCTGAAAAGCGTACTGGCGTGATGTTATGTTATGAAATGGTATAAACAATAAACAGACATGCGATTGCAACAGTCCCGAGAGATTTGCCGTTATTTATTGAAGAGTTCTGTTGTATATCTTCAAAGTTCTTAATCAGATCTTCACCAAATTAAAATGGGACCAATTTCGAAACATACCCTTTTTATTTTATTCGGTCCAAAATTGACGGAGATATCGGTGAACAAACATAAAAAAAAACATATAAGAAGTCGAACATAGAACCTCCTCCTTTTTCGAAATTCGGTTTTAAATACAATTCCATAATTTCAAACCAGTCGAGATCAAAATCTTTGTAAATCTGAGACCGATAGCATCAGCAAGAAATATTCCCGTCGCCGTCGAGAATGACTGCGCCTCAAACTTGCAACACAACCTTATGCAAACATTCATGATACTGTTCCACCTCCTTTAAGTTCTTAGCAATAAGAGTTACATTGGAGATTTTTGAGTGTAAAGTTAGGTTGGCAGTGTCTATCCAAAGAAATAGCAACCACTTATCATTTCTCGAAGCGTCGGTAATAAATACCGAGCGGTGTCACACAGCGCCATATGTTTATAGGCCGTCAATAAATAATAGCTGTGTCTAAGTTTTCTTGAATAAAGATGGCGGCTGCCGCTTATGGGAGATTGAATCAGCTTATCTTTTTTTTTGTAGTGTACAAGATTTGTATTGAATACCAGGTGCAATTTGAAGAATATTGCAAAGGAATTGGAGTCGTTTAGCTCAAAGTGGCTTAATCGTGAGTTGGTATAATAAGACTGATCTTTTACAAGCTTTTAATTAACTTGCTATGTATGTATGTATGTAAGTGTGTTCGGGTCAAATCATGCAACTTTAAATCAGTTATCCTCCACCGATTAAGATGAAATTTTGCACACACGTTTAGTTTGGATGACGATGCCTGGTTCGATAAGAGACGTCGTTCTAAATCCAATATGGCGGGCGGCCCATGATGGTGGACTAGTTATTTTTTGTGCACTGCCATGCTATGGGTATCAAATGAATGGGTTTGCTGAGAAGAATACCAAAAAAGCTAGTTTAAAAAAAAATAACTTCAGATAATAAACTGTTTTTAGGGTTCCATACCCAAAGGGTAAAACGGGACCCTATTACTAAGACTCCGCGATCCGTCTGTCTGTCTGTCAGTCAGTATGTCACCAGGCTGTATCTCATGAACCGTGATACACATGACAGTTGAAATTTTCACAGATGATGTATTTCTGTTGCCGCTATAACAACAAATGTTAAAAAAGCGAACAAAACAGATGTAAACAAGAAGAAAATCTTGCTGTGCAGTCGGATGATACAAATTCGCGAGCTGGCTGACCAAAACCAGATGTATCCTCCGACTGCACAGCAAGATTTTCTTCGTTTATATATTTTTAGTTCGCTTTTGAAGCAGTCGGGTTTTTTGATTTTATTAACTTTTTTTATTTACAACTTTATAGTAATACTTTTTTTTTCGAATGACTTTAAACATATAAGCGGTATATATTTTCGTAATCACCTCTAAAAACCCTTCATTTTGATACCCCACTCGATGGGATTCGAAGAAAAAAAAATTGCAAATCAAATCATATTTATTCGTAATTGTAGGTTTCAATACAATAGGATGTTCAAATTCAAATTCAAATTCAATTTATTGCATCCATAATGTACATACAGGTGGTAAATATAAGTTACAGAAACAATTAAGGACCCTGTCGGGCACAGCAACATTCTAGATACAGTCAGTGTGTAGGAGAGAGGAATAGCGCTCAATATTATCCTAATCTATACATTCATTCATTCTACATTTTAGTTAACTATTCTCTTACTATTTGTTTTTATTTGGTTTATACGTATACCTTTTTATTTCCATGTCAAATTATGTTGTTCTTAAATATTAATTATTCCTTTTAGTTTTTATATTACAATACGTATATTTAACAAAATTCATACAAAATTAAAATTAAAATGTCCTTATATTTTGAGTAAATTATTTTACAATGCATGTCCTCGAAAAGAGCGTTTTCCAAGCATCCAAACTGTGCGGAAAGTGTCACTTTTTTTAACTAGTGCTTTTTACTTTCCTGAACTTTTTAATTTTTAACTCCAACGTCAGCCCGCCGCATAGAGTTCTTATTATTTGAGAAAAGTTTAAAAAATTTGTTTAGTACAGATTATCATTCATATAAAAGGTAAAACAAAACTAATACTTCATTTAAGACGTTTGTATTACTCTAGATTTAGATTTTGATCAATAAATTAATTTTAAATATTCATTAAATATGTTGGGCAGAATTAATATTTTGCTCGTGCCTTTTTGCGTTACGACGTGACAACTATTTGCACATGCGCAGTAAAAGTCAATCTGTGGATATGCTGAGCGCCCTTGAATAAGCCCGCCATTTTATTAATTTCTTGCTTGGTTCAGATATATATTTTTATTTCCTCGCACAGTGCATAGTAAAATGTTGTATGATACACGTGCGTATGATGATTTCCGACTCGTGTCGATTTATCCACTCACTCGCTTCGCTCGCTCGTGAATAAAATACCACTCATCGGAAATCACCTACCTCCCGCACTTGTATCATAAATAACTATATTAATGTCATTTTACTTATCGAGTTAATTACAGTTGTCATTATTTTAATTGAATTTATCCGTCAGATATTCGTCAATTGTGTAATAGCTTTTACCAATTAAGAATTGTTTTAATTTATTAATAAAAATATTAGTTTTACTTACTTGTTTTATGTATTCCGGTAGTTTGTTATATATTTTTATCGACATAGCATACGGACTAGAAGAGTGTAATTTGAGGCGGGAGGAGGGTAGGTCAAGTCTGTTTTTGTGGCGCATCGAATGATTTGTTTGCAAGTCTTCCCGTGTGTTGTCAGACTCTGGGTATTTGCGGACTAGCTTACATAGTTCTAAAATATAAATATTAACTAAGGTGAGGATTTTATGTTTCTGAAAGCAAGGCTTGCAACTATCTGTTTGTTCTATGTTAGTTATTATTTTTATCAGCTTTTTTTGTAGGATAAATAGGGAGGGAACGTCCGTGCTATTTCCCCATAATATTATGCCATGGCTCAACCAAGAGTGGGCATATGCGTTGTATGTAACTAGTGCGGTTTGTAGATTGGTAGTTTTTTTATTTCTCGTAGGGCATATGAAATGTTATAATAAGGTGGTCAGTTCGCTACATTTTACTCGAAAGCATACAAATAATGACATAGTTAGTGGTGTCGAAACAACAGACACACATTTAAAATTAAACAATTCAATTACTTTACTATAACACACAATTCCTTACTTACTAACACACAATAATCAATGTCAAAATAATAATAATAATCTAAATTTAATATTGTAATAAGCTAAATGTCAATGGTGTCCTCCATAAACTCAGTTGTGGAGTAGTAACATTTATGAATTAAAAATTGTTTCAGTTTCTTTTTAAACATATTATTATTAAGATAAAGAACGTTCGAATCCCTTTTTAACCGACTTTCGAAAAAGGAGGAGGTTCTATGTTCGACTTCTTGTATGTTTTTTTTTTGTGTTTGTTCACCGATATCTCCGTCAATTGTAGACTGACTTTGAAAATTCTTTTTTTGTTTGAAAGAGTATTTTCCGAATTTGGTCCCATTTTAATTTGGTGTAGATCTGATGACGAACTTCGAAGATATACAACAGAACTCTTCAATAAATAACTGAAAAGCTCTCGGGACTGCTGCAATCGCATGTCTGTTTATTGTTTATACCATTTCATAACATAACATCACGCCAGTACACTCTTAAGGGGTAAGCAGATCTGTCAATTGATCAGTTTTGTTCAAGTTTCATGATATTCGGGTTATCTATTCTGGCATTATAGGAAACTTACTAAACAACTTGCCTATTAGGTAGGTACAACTAAAAAGTAAAAATAAAAAAACTTTTTTACAAAAAAATACTACCGACTTCCAAATAAGAAAACTACAAAGTGGAAAATAACTTTATTTTTGGAAGTCGGTGTCTTTCGTAGGTACCATTTTAGTATTTTTTTGTAAAAAAGTTTTTTTTTCTTAACCGTGGATCAGCTGGGGCTCTTACTTTGAAAAGCTGTGGGTTTGTCTTAACGAACACTGCCATCTCAAAGATGTATAATGACGGCAATGTTAGAAGCTTCAAGGATTCAAAATAAGGCTTACAGCTTTCCCTTGATTGTAGATTACATATAGCACGTACGCATTTTTTTTGTGCGATGAAAACTTAATTCTTGTCTGTCGAGTTACCCCAGAAGATGACTCCGTATTTAAGAACTGACTCTACGTAGCTATGGTAGGCAATAAGCACAGCGTAAATGCAAAACTGTTAAGTTTTTTACAAATTTCTTCAATATGCCGTTTCCACGTAAGTTGACTGTCTATCACTAACCCTAAAACTTTGTTGTATCCGTTTTTGTAACTGATTGCCCATGATGACTAATATTAACAGGTATTTGTTGTCGTTGTCGCTGACTAAAATGCATTATATACGTCTTCTCCAAATTAATTTTTAAATTATTCAACTGCAGCCAATCTATAGTTTGCTTTAGCGTGTCATCGATTTCTTGTTCATAATTGTAGGACTCATCTTTTTTTATCATTATTGTACAATCATCAGCAAATAATACTGTTGGGTGATTGATACTTTTTGGAAGATCATTTATGTACACCAGAAAGAGTGGAGGACCCAATACGCTGCCCTGAGGTACACCGTACTTCACCGTTCTAGGTTTTGACATATATTTGATTGCCCGCTTGGTTTTTATATTTATATTTGTTATTTCTGTGTATTGTTGCCGGTTGCTTAAATATGATGTGATAAGCTCAAGACCATTGCCGCGTATTCCACATCTTTTTAATTTGTACATAAGTATAGCATGATCAACATGATCGAAGGCTTTCGACACGTCCATATAAAAGGCACAGATGGGTAGTGTTTCATCTACACTTAACATAATTTTATTAAGAAAATCATAAATAGCAGCATTCATTGACTTATTTTTTCTAAAACCTTTTTGTTCATCAACCAGTACATTCTTACTTTCGAGAAAACTGTACATTCGATGGTGTATTATTTTTTCTATGACTTTCGAGAATATTGGTATTAATGCCACTGGTCGATAATTTTTAATTAAAGTCTTCTCTCCTTTCTTATACAATGGCTTAATAATAGATACTTTAAGTTTATCTGGGAAGACTCCTTTTTCAAAACATAATTTTATAATATATGATAGTGGATGACAAATAAACTGATGGACTCTTTTGATAATGTTTGTTGTTATGTTATCGTTTTAGAGTTATTTTTGAGAGATTGAATCGTTCTCGATACCTCTTCTGGTGTAGTTGGACTTAAAAAAAAAATATTTTTCACTCTGTCTATTTGTTGCGGCAGTTTACTGCAACCTGGAGTAATTTGGTCGGTATAAAAGTCATTGAATGCATTGCAGATGTCTTTAGTTTTTGCTTCTTTATTATCGTAAATAATTTTCGTTATTGGTTCTTGAGGGAAATCAACTTTGTTGTCATTAATTATTTTCCAAGTTGCTTTGCTTTTATTTGATGTCTTAATGTAATTATTATTTTGTGCATACTTTGTTAGTCTTATATTTTTTTTTATATCGAGCTGTATATGGAGTGAATATTGTTTTATTGTTCTGTTTTTGTTTTACGGTATTACCACTGTATATTGCGTTTTATTTTGTTGCACGTTTTTATGCCATTAGATAGCCATTTTTGCCTTTTATTAATTACTAGCTGTGCCTGCGGCTTCGCTCCCGTCATCTGCCCACCCTACCCTACTTACCTTCCTGCCTGCCCTACTTACCTACATTCTACATACCAATATTTTTTCTAGTGTCATTCTTTCGCGTAGAATCTTAACACCACGATTCAGAAAATGACTTTAAATGCACAACGGCATCTATCGAATAGCGAGTTCAACTGTCCGAGTAACTGGATTGCGTGTGCTGTGATAATTTTACTTCTTGAACACTTTAAATTCATCTAACTTTTGATAGAGTGAACCGATTGCTATGAAACAAAAACTAAGTAATTCTTCAAGTTACGCACAATTTTTGTATATAAAAGTTATCTACATTGGTTTCGTACATTTCACGTGATGCGTGCACAAATAAACAGACAAACAGACAGACAAAAATGCCAAAAATGCTGGAAATGGGTTCTGTTGTTTATCCTTTAACACCCTGGCTATTTTTTTTGGATTTTTTTTCGATGTACAAGATTTATTTTTCTACAGATTTTATTATATGTATTGATGATGGTTCCTGTAAAAATTGAAAACATAGATCGTAAAAAAATTTAAATGTGTATAAATTTGTCGTATGCTAGATTTGGATCATTTAGTTCATAAGCCTCACTGAAGCTTAAGCTTGCAATACACTCAATAAACTTTTCTATATATTCCGAAGCAAAGTCTCTTATTTCAATTTTCCACGAATGAATTGCACACGATTGTTTAACAGGCCTTGTTAACAACATGTAGCCTGATAAACCTCCCCATCGTAGGCCCATCTAGCCTCTCTGCAAACACCCTCAGAATGCCGTTGCTGCTTCCCCTCACCCTGGATATTACTGAGGCAACTTTCTTCCGCATTATTGCAAAATAATCGTCAGTGTGCGCATCAGCGAACATACCTGACGCACTACAGTAAGGTGGAAGCCTCAACAGTGCCCTGAAGGTATTGTTGTATTGAATTCGCAGGGCATTGCCTGCTTTTAGGGTATGGTCATACCAAAGGCTGCTGGTGTAAAATGTTTGGCAGTAGGCTTTAAAAAGAGTTACTTTGACCGCCACTGAACAACCATGAAACCTTCTGCACACCATATTTCCCCTCACAGCCAGTGCCCTGCGCTCCCTTTCCATATCCAAGTCGTCTTTTAATTCCTCCGTAACGATGTGTCCCAAATATTTAAAGTGGGAAACTCTCCGCAAAAGTGAATCATTCAATTTTACAGGAGGGACAAATGTTGGATTTTTATTCCTACCTCGAAACACCAACAACTCACTTTTTGTAGGATTATATTTTAGGCCGTGCCTTTTGGCATAGCCTTCACAAATGGAGAGTAATTTTCTAATGCCATTGATAGTAGGGCTCAGCAGCACCATGTCATCTGCATAACTTAAGTTATTTAAACATACTCCATCTATATGGCATCCGACATGCATGCTGCTGAGCTCAACAAGCAGTTTATTAATATATATATATTAAATAGCCTCGGGGAAGTTAGACCCCCCTGCCTAACTCCGCACTCAAGTTTATATGGGTCAGACAGCACGTTAGACCATTTGACGAAGTTCCTCTGCTTGCTATACCAAAAAGATAATGTGGACACCAATGCAGTTGGAACACCTGTCTCCAGAAGCTTCTCCCATAAGACATTATAAGAAACCAGGTCGAAGGCCTTAGAAAGGTCCAGGAAACAAGCATACACAGGTGTTTTCCTGTCAGTATAATATTTGACAGTATGCTTCAACGCAAGTATAGCACTCTCAGTAGATAGCCCAGCACGAAAACCAAACTGTGTGTCATGTAACTGGGTGTACCTACCGAGGTGTGCGTCGAGCACACTGTCAAACACTTTGGCGATCACAGTTGCCAGCGAAATAGGCCTGTAGTTACCTTTGTCTGTTATGTCCCCTGTCCGATTCTTCACAATAGGTACAACAATTGTATCCAATAACTTCTGAGGTAAATAAGAGTGTCCCAAACATAAATTAAAAAAACATAGTCAGCACTCTCGGCAGATGTATACCAGCATTTTGAAGGTGCTCGATGCTAAGCCCATCATGACCAGGCGATTTACCCCTCTTCATACATTTAATCACAGATTTTATTTCTTTACAAGTAAAGCAAAGGGGTGATCCTGATTGACATGTCTCAGCATCGCGCACCCTCGGCACAGACTCGGACTTAAGAGGTGAACTCACTTTAAAATGGTCTTTAAAAATATTTGCTATTTCAGCGTTATGATTTTTACCATCTACACTGGTAGGCTTGGAGTATTATTTAGCCTTTTAGTACCTTTCCAAAATGACGAAAAACGTTTCTTTGAATGGAGTGAAGCTAAAATATCCATTTCTATTTTTTCTTGGTTCTTAATGCACCATTTCAATTTTGATTTAAATATTTTACGACTTAATGTCATATCTTCAAAAATAGGACCACTACTGGGTTGACCATACCACATCCATAATTTAAATTTAATTCTAGCCTGTGTGTGAAATTCTTTTACATGTTTGTTCCACCCCTTTATACCCTTTTTTCCTATAATGTGTTTTGAGGTTCTGCTTATACTAGCAGTTTCACTTAATATAGACACAATTTGTCCATACATTTTATCCAATAAAAATTTATGGTGGGTATTATCACAAAATGTATCAGCACAAAGTTCAAAATCTTTAGGAAAATCAAATTTCTTTAACTTATTGTTACATAAAGAAGAGTATTTACTTATTTCCTCTGGCTTTCGTTCCCCCCAACAAACACAGTTATACGAAGATTTAATTACATTGGTTTTCACTCTAATAACATTAATATCACACTCTATTTTTAAGGGAAAGTGATCAGACCAAAACGAATCGTAAATAACTTCAATGTTTACAATTGCTTTCCTTGCCGACTGAGTAACAAGACAGTGGTCAAGCCAACGCTTACACCCGTGTGACTCACTGATAAATGTGTAAGTTTGCGATAACATGCTTAAATATTCAATGTCCGCACATAATAATTCTTGCTCAGAGCAAAAACTAAGAAGTTCCGTACCAAATGACTTATTCGGGTGTGCGTTAAAATCTCCCAATACGAACACTGATTCAACATTGCTATTTTGTATGATAGAATACATTTCACTGAGACATTGGGTAAAATGTGGTAAGTTATCACTACAATCTGTTGGCATATACATATTTATAACTATAAAAAATCGGTTACTTGTCATCACATTTACTGCACAAATCCGGGTATTGTCACACTGCACCACAGACACGTTATCAAAAGCACTTTTTCTCCACAATATGGCCAGACCTCCGTGAGGTCTACCTTTACAAATACCAGCTGAAGTATCCACTGAAGACATCGCGGTGTAACTGAATTCTTGATCTATATTTTCCAGAAAAGGTAAATCATGTGGATATAACCACGTTTCTTGTAGCAAAACAATGTCAGCTGTTTTGCATAGCAAGCGCACACAGTTAACAGATCTTTTAATATTTTTACAGTTAAATGTTATAATGTTTAATTTTGATGTACTATTCATTACTTGCATTATTTATTCCATCTCTCCCGGAAATAATATTATTTCTGTCTTCTTTTCCATTCTTGAAATGAATAAAGCGTCGAAATGTGATACCATCTGGCCACATCCGGTCGTCTAAAAAAGTTTCTACCTTATTTTTATTCACTAATAGTTTAAAAGCATTATACGGCTTTTCCTTCTTCATAGTAATTTTCTCGAGTGAAACAACCTCCTCCGTTTTATTTTTGATATATTGGCAGATATCTTCCACCTCTGTCTCCTTGTTTACGTTGTATATAAACAAAGGGATTTTTAAATCAGCTGCTTTAAACTTCTCAGAAAAATCCGTTGCCGCTTTGCCCATTTTACCAGCAAAACGATTTCTCGATCTTCGATTTTGTACTGTTATCCATTCATCAGTTGGTTTCATTCTCGGTCTCCACTTGCCATTTCTCACAGTCTCCGCCATGGTGGGCTTCATTGTTTGTTTCATCAACTTCTCTGGTTTTTTCTCTGTGTGACAAACAGTTGACTCAATCTCCGTGCATATTTCACTTTCCAATACCGTCGAATTAACTGGTGCGTGTGCACTAAACTTATTTCCTCCCTCGGTATATGTGCTCAGAACTCGAACGCCTCGACATCGTGGTGTTGTCCACCGGCGGCGGTAGACCAAACGGCCCGCTATCAAGCAACAACCCTCCTCTTTTTTTTGTATTGATGTTGCAAGTTAACAATGACGCTGGCAGCCTGCTACACACCAATTCTGTCTTCAGCTCATCCAATTGTCGGACTGTTGCATAATTGCCTTTTATGTCATTAATTTCAGCACGCACAATTAGCAAGTCTTTTAATAATTTAGTGACATCGACGTGGTCGAATGTAACTGGCGGTAATTTTTGCAAGTCACGCGCCACAAAGATCGGCATAAGATCTGGTTCGGTCACTTTAAAAACACATATGATATCCTCAAGGTCTCTCTGTTTTTTGCCTTCTTTACGCCTGGATATTTTCTTTTGGTTAGTCTTAATTGAACTAAACAGCAAATCTTTAGCACTAACTACATCTTCATCGTGAAATGCAGATACACAGATTCTTATTAGGCTTTCATTGTCCATCACATCTATTTTGTTCTGTATAAATGATAATAGTTCACATATCACTATGTTACAGTTCACACATTTTAGTGTATTCACAGACATTGTCGCGGAAGTAGGTGGGTACCTATAATCGAACCGTTCGCTAGCGCGTACGCCTGCTGACTGAGACTTTTATTAGCTTGGTATGTATGTATCTATGTATCAATGTAACGGAATCTTTGAACATGATTTTCACCCACTTTAAAACGTTGGATTGATTTGAAACTTTGCACACTTATCAAGGACCGATGACAATGCAATAATTTAAACAGTTTGTCCCATTATCCTTACCAATAAAGCGTGTTTTTTAGTTTTTAGAACTGCAATTTATTCTTTATGACGGCAACTATCAAATGAAATGTCAAGAAATAAATACCTTGGAAGAATTTAGTTTTCAATAATAATTAATTTAGAATTACCCCAACCGCTGCAGCAAGTATCGCGCAAATTGAGGCCCTCGTCGACTTCATAAGCTCGCTTAAACCGTCTACGCGTCTGTGGGAAAACCTTAATTCAATAGAAAGTTGCACTAAGTCCGTGGAGCAGTAGCAAAGGGTGAGTTTAATACATTATTCGTTAATATTAATATGATTTTAAGGTCTTGTCCTCAGTAAAATGCACACAATTATAGTAAGTCATCCTGAAAATACTTATAACCCAGTCAGTAGGGGTTACAATCACGATTACGTATGTGAAAATCATGACTAACCCAGCTTTGGCAAAGGCATTTTTAATTATTTACTGATTGGGTATTATCTGTAGGAGTTTAGTGTTTTTATATATTATACCCTCATGCAATTTAAATTAACCATATATCCAAATTTTTGGTGTGGGCTGTTAAACACATTTGGCCAAGAAAGTTGCTAGAGCTGCCAGACGGTCAGCATGTGCTACAGGTCCATTGGTGGCACCAACCCGCATCCAAATGGAGTTAAATATCCTATCGATTATTGAAGAGCCACAAACCTAGTCAAGAGTCCAATCAGCTTTTTCAACGGTATACTTAACAAAATTTATAATTTATGGTAGTAGACAATTTTTTTTACTAAATATTAATAAATTACAGATATACAATAATATATATTTTTAACACGCTTTTATTAGCTTGGTATGTATGTATCTATGTATCAATGTAACGGATTCTTTGAACGTGATTTTCACCCACTTCAAAACGTCGGATTGATTTGAAACTTTGCACACTTATCAAGGACCGATGACAATGCAATAATTTAAATAGTTTGTTCCATTATCCTTACCAGGATCTTCAGGATTAGCGACTTTTTAGTTCAATTTACCATTAAAGCGTGTTTTTTAGTTTTTAAAACTACAATTTATTTATTGTTGTATCGGTCAATGATATTCAGTTTTTGTTGTACAGGGTCCACCAGAAAGAGAGCCAGCCGCCATCTCACCCACCCATGTTGCTAATCCTGCCGAAGGAGAATGTGCAAAGGCTGAATCGAATCGAAACTAGGTGAAATGAGATGCTCGAGAAGTAAAGCTGATTATTCTGGAAAAACTAAGTTCCTAGCAATAATTTAAGACTGATAAATAAAAGGAAATCTACGTTTTGATTGCTAAAGCGTGTTAAGTGTTAATTTTATTCAGATTATTAGATATTTGAGACTCAAGTAGACAAGTAGAGCAATAAAGGTCCTAGCAAAAATTTAATACTGATAAGTAAAAGGAAAACCACGTTGAAGTATCAATATAAATTGTTAGAATATCAGCACAGCATTATTTTTGGGTATCGCTGCATATGCTGAGATATGAGCCTTTTTGGTCTCGCTCGGGGTTTTAATTTTATTATTGTTTAATTTTTTGCTTATTTCTTGTGTCTCCTGTGTGGGTCACAAATAAATATTTTTTCTTTTCATTTAACATTTTGGCAATTTTTGTACTTAAAGTATGGTAAGTCACAGGTATAAACTTAATTTCGGTAAATAATCAATTGTGTAAACTACCAAATTCAAAACTACTTTGTTTACTAAATAAAACGTTTTTTTGCCTGTTGTAGTTCTATTTTTGTAGTTATTGTATAAGTCATGGTGTGTTGTTGATTGTTAAATTTATTTTAGTAGTAGATTTGAATGGTGACAAATAAAAAAAAATATAATAAAAACAATGCTTTTATTGTGAAAAGTCAATAATACATACATACATAAACTCACGCCTTTTTCCCATGGGGGTAGGCAGAAACTACAGAACGCCACCTGCTACGATCCTTACATACTTCTTTTGCTGCACTCACATTCATACATCTAGTCATACACATACCCACTGCATTTATATTTGTTTTATTTGTAGATATCTTGTGAGACTGCATAAGTATATTTTTTTTTTCCAGCAATTGCACTAATCTGTCTCTAGCTCTTTGCCCTTCCTGAAGAACTTGATGGGCAGATAATATATTTATAGACACTTCTCCGTCTACTGCCTTCAAATTGAAGATCTTCTCGCTGAAGGAAGGTGCTTCTTAGTCCGCCTGATTAAACATATTTTGTAAAACACAGTAGGCAATGACAATTTTACCTGAAAAATAATTAAAATATGCTCTTATCGATGAAAAAAATACTGGTCACCCGTTCAATATGTTATTAGAAAAACATAGCTATACCTAGTATAAATTGTGACAAATACCAACTGTGTTCTATGTTATGGGGTTTGGTTGCCGCAATTAGTCCTTCAGGTAGGCCATGGCGGCCGTTGGGTGGATTATTCCAACCAGCCCACCTCCCTCCAGAAGCTTATGTACCAACTGTGACCGTTGCATAATGCAGCTCTCTTGCTGCTAAGAGGCTTCTTAATCGGCCTTTTAAAATGTCAAACATACGCTGTACTGTGGCCCGAGTATGTTTTTGTATGTTATTGTCTATTGGGGTCTTCGACAGCATTGTCTATTGGGGTCATCATGAATGCCCGAAGTGGCTACCCAGAATCCCCTGTAACACTACGCCTGGGTGGCCATATTTTTCATAAAATCTGTAAAATTTTGAATGATACAATTTATTTAAGTGTACTCTTCTTTATTTTAGCATAGGTAGTCATTGTTCAAATGGCAGGCTATATTTTATTAAATACCTATAGATATTTGTTTCAGAAAAATGGTACAAGCTTTTAAACTTACTGTCTTTATATAAGGTTCCTCTCAGCCAAATTCTGTGGCAACCTTATCTACTTTTTTACTAATGAGGGGCTGTTCAGTGCATTTGTGACATGCCGCAGACACCGTGACACTGTCTGTTGTGCCATTGGAACTTCACTGCTAAGGCCCACTGAATATTGGTAACTCCCCCGGGCATAAAAATTAAGAGCAGCGAGGATCTGAAATAAAACAATAACAACAGTAAATGGGTGGGACGGATTGGTAATACAGCTCAATAAGTTAGAGTATCTTTAATATATCCTTACCTTCATTCTTGTATCAAAACCACTTCGCCGTAAGTGGTGAGGCAAAAGAGGAGAGGTTTTTTAGGAGGATTAGGTCCTAACACAAATCCTCAAATAATTCCCGAGTGAGCCTATAGTTCCCTATGAACTCAACGTCGGGAATACTTGCCAACTAGTAGTTTTGGCGCACGTGTCGTCGACGTTGCCTCCGCTCTTCCTGTAGATCTTCTGCGTGCATTAAAAAAGTAGCCATCGTTGGGAATTCTATGTTTCGTCGACCGCACGATAACTATTTTGATGTCGTAATATCTGACATAACGATCCGATAAAACAAGTGTAAAATTCAATTTTTCGAACGGATAAAAACGCATAGGGAGTAGGTACAACTGTCAAATTGTATTGTCATTCATTCTTCGTTCGGGCCCCGAACGATACATCCGTCCGTAGGTGTTAGGGAGTAGGAAACGCCCGTAACTAAGGTCGAAACTACGGACTTCAAGCTTAGGGAGTAGAAGCCCTGATGACCGAGCGGTCGCGGTTTATTTACCCAGCGCTGGCGCGAGACGTGCGGGCGTCTCAGGTGCGCGGGCGCAGGCGGCGAGGTAAACACATCGCGGGGTCGGCGAAGGTGCGAGCTACCTGCGCTCCAAACAGGTGCGTCGTCTGACCACGACGGTGCCACAGAACTTTGAATTCATGAATATTTCTTACTAAAATACACGCGCCACCTTTTCTTCTCTCTCTATAAAAACTGTCACCCAATCTGTAATTCGGTATAGTGAGCACGTTTTCATCACCTAATACCATATTATGCTCAGTAACACACAACACATCAATTGTCTTATCTAACTTAGAAAATTCGGCTAACTGTACAATCAGCATATCTGCCTTATTAATTAGCCCTGCTATATTTTGGTGCATGATATTTATATAATTATAGACGAAAAAAAGTTGCATTTGAATTCCGGATGGCATTATCTAATGGACCAGTGAAGCTAAACACATCAACACGGTCTAGGGATATTTTTAAAAAAGCGAATTACTATCAATGTGTTAATTATTTATACGACATGTATATATTTAAAAGATACGTTATTTAATATTCTACCATTTTTTAATAATGGTTAAGGTACTTCGATTAAAATTTCAGGATTTTATGGAAAAAAAATGAAGCATAGACGGAAACCGTATAAGAATTAACTTTTAATTTATGAGTAAAAACTGAAAAATTAGAAAAATAAAAAAACTTGTTTACAAAAAATACTACCGACTTCCAAATAAGAAAACTACAAACTGAAAAATAACTTTATTTTTGGAATTCGGTGTCTTCCATTACTACATTTACGGTAGTATTTTTTTGAAAAAAAGTTTTTTTTGAGAAATTTACTATACAAGCCTCAACCAGTAAGAAAGCCATCCTGGCAGCATCCTAATTGTATACTTACCAAAAATTTTCATGTCATTATGCTATGATTAAATATGTTAAGCTACTATTATACTACATTGTAAGAACTTTTGTAACCATATTAATCCGAAATAAATCTTTGACTTTGACTTTGGCCTCGTATATGAGCATAAGCGGCCGAGCTCAGCCGACTCGCAAGAGACGGTGATATGTGAGGCCCCCATTGCAATTTGTCATCTAGAGTTATTCCTAGGAAAACTGTTTGATTTACATAGTCCAGCTTTTCTCCATTCAATATGATGTCGCACTCGCTACTTCTGACATTCGGCAATGTGAATCTAATACATTAGTTTTTTTTTTCATTTAGTACCAAATTGTTTGCCGTGAACCAAGTTTGGGCCTGCTGAATAGACTTATTCACATCATCAAGATTTTGTGACCGACGATCTATTTTAAATATCAAAGATGTGTCATCAGCAAATAACACGATCTTCGGTTGATTTTGTAATAAATGGGGCAAATCGTTAATGTAAACTAAAAAGAGGAAAGGACCCAATATAGAGCCCTGAGGAACGCCCATTGTCATTTCAGACCCTAGTGAGATTACGCCGTTTACCTGAACTTTAAGTTGTCTGGCTTTCAAATAGAATAGAATAAATTTATTTGATAAGGTTACATTCAAGTGGATTGAATTCCTAGACCTCACACTAAGATTCCCTGTGTCGTGAGATCCAGGCTCCTTCGTTCCATTAACAATTTTTATAAATGGCAAAAATCTTAAAAATATGTAAAAATAAAAAATCTAGTAGAAAAGATTTTTTATTTTTCAATTTTTAGTTGTACCTACCTAATAGGCAAGTTGTTTAGTAAGTTTCCTATAACGAATAAATTACCAGAATAGATTACCCGAATATCATGAAACTTGAACAAAATCGATCAAATGAGAGATCTGCTTACCTTTTAAGAGCGTACTGGCGTGATGTTATGTTATGAAATGGTATAAACAAAAAACAGACATGCGATTGGAGCAGTCTCGAGAGATTTGCCGTTATTTATTGAAGAGTTCTGTTGTATATCTTCGAAGTTCTTCATCAGATCTTCACCAAATTAAAATGGGACCAATTTCGAAACATACTCTTTCAAACAAAAAAAGAATTTTCAAAATCGGTCCACAATTGACGGAGATATCGGTGAACATACATAAAAAAAAACATACAAGAAGTCGAACATAGAACCTCCTCGTTTTACGAAAGTCGGTTAATCATTTAATTTGTGTTTATAAACTAGAAGTTAGTAGTCTGAGAAAGCGCCCATGATGTTCATAACACATCGGCAACGATTCGGCATGCTCAGAACAAGGTTGTCAATGTCTTGCTGCGGAATATTGTCCCATGTCCTTCTGAGGTGCGCAAAAAGTTGATCTTCTGTAGCTAGATTTTCAGGAACTTCCCTCAGAGCTCTTCTTTGCAGCATATCCCACGCATGCTCAATGGGATTTAGATCTGGCGATTGAGCAGGCCAGTCTAAGGCCCTAACATTGTGTGTATGTAACCAAGTTGCTACCGTTCTCGCCGTGTGTGCCTGGGCATTGTCGTGCATGAGCAGAAAATCTTGCCCCATTTGTGTTCTGTGGGGCAAGATTACGGGCCCCAGCACCTGTTGGACGTATCGTTCTGCCGTCATATTGCCCCGCACCCAAACGAGATCCGTCCGTCCTCCAAGACGAATTCCTGCCCAAACCATAATTGTTCCTCCTTGGTATGGGTGAACTTCCTGAGGGTTCTGAAGACGGCTCCATCGTCCAGGAACTCGCCAAACACGCGTCCTTCGTGAATCTGGATGGAAGCCGAACCTGGATTCATCCGTGAACAGCACATTGGACCATTGCTCACGGCCCCAGTCCACGTGGTTCCGAACCCATTCTAATCGTCGTCCACGATTGCCTCTCCGTAAAGGTGGGACCCGGTGTGGTCTACGAGAGCGTAGATTGCTTTCATGCAGTCGCCTTCTTACAGTTTGGTCACTCACAAGCACTTGGTGTTCCACTCGCAGCCTTTGGACCAATTGAGTCGCCGTTGCATTTGGTTGAGCTCGCGCAGTAATTTGCAAAAATCGGTCTTGTCTGGGGGTAGTGATGCGACTTGGCCCCCGGTGCCTCTCCGCTACTTCACCTGTGGCACGATAGCGTGTCCACAATCTTGAAATTACATTTTGGTGGGTCCCTATGGCCTCAGCAACATTACGCTGAACACACCCAGCTTCCATCATTCCCACAGCTCGTAACATCTCCGCCCTCGTCAAATGTTGGCTTTGCATGGCTACAATACCTCAATTTTAACTTTATCTTTCGTTTAAAAATGAAATATATTGTAGTTCTAAAAACTAAAAAACACGCTTTAATGGTAAGGATAATGGGACAAACTGTTTAAATTATTGCATTGTCATCGGTCCTTGATAAGTGTGCAAAGTGTCAAATCAATCCAACGTTTTGTAGTGGGTGAAAATCACGTTCAAAGATTCCGTTACATTGATACATTGATACATTGTTACATTGATACATAGATACATACATACCAAGCTAATAAAAGCGTGTTAAAAAAACTGTAAAATAAATTGTAGTTCTAAAAACTAAAAAACACGCTTTATTGGTAAGGATAATGGGACAAACTGTTTAAATTATTGCATTGTCATCGGTCCTTGATAAGTGCGCAAAGTTTCAAATCAATCCAACGTTTTGAAGTGGGTGAAAATCACGTTCAAAGATTCCGTTACATTGATGCATTGATACATTGTTACATTGATACATTGATACATAGATACATAGATACATAGATACATACATACCAAGCTAATAAAAGCGTGTTAAAAACTTTATCTTTCGTTTAAAAATGAAATAAAATTGAGGTATTGTAGCCATGCAACGCCAACATTTGACGAGGGCGGAGATGTTACGAGCTGTGGGAATGCTGGAAGCTGGGTCTGTTCAGCGTAATGTTGCTGAGGCCATAGGGACCCACCAAAATGTAATTTCAAGATTGTGGACACGCTATCGTGCCACAGGTGAAGTAGCGGAGAGGCACCGGGGGCCAAGTCGCATCACTACCTCCAGACAAGACCGATTTCTGCAAATTACTGCGCGAGCTCAACCAAATGCAACGGCAACTCAATTGGTCCAAAGGCTGCGAGTGGAACACCAAGTGCTTGTGAGTGACCAAACTGTAAGAAGGCGACTGCATGAAAGCAATCTACGCTCTCGTAGACCACACCGGGTCCCACCTTTACGGAGAGGCAATCGTGGACGACGATTAGAATGGGTTCGGAACCACGTGGACTGGGGCCGTGAGCAATGGTCCAATGTGCTGTTCACGGATGAATCCAGGTTCGGCTTCCATCCAGATTCACGAAGGACGCGTGTTTGGCGAGTTCCTGGACGATGGAGCCGTCTTCAGAACCCTCAGGAAGTTCACCCATACCAAGGAGGAACAATTATGGTTTGGGCAGGAATTCGTCTTGGAGGACGGACGGATCTCGTTTGGGTGCAGGGCAATATGACGGCAGAACGATACGTCCAACAGGTGCTGGGGCCCGTAATCTTGCCCCAAAGAACACAAATGGGGCAAGATTTTCTGCTCATGCACGACAATGCCCGGGCACACACGGCGAGAACGGTAGCAGCTTGGTTACATACACACAATGTTAGGGCCTTAGACTGGCCTGCTCAATCGCCAGATCTAAATCCCATTGAGCATGCGTGGGATATGCTGCAAAGAAGAGCTCTGAGGGAAGTTCCTGAAAATCTGGCTACAGAAGATCAGAAAAATTAATAAATTGTAGTTCTAAAAACTAAAAAACACGCTTTAATGGTAAGGATAATGGGACAAACTGTTTAAATTATTGCATTGTCATCGGTCCTTGATAAGTGTGCAAAGTTTCAAATCAATCCAACGTTTTGAAGTGGGTGAAAATCACGTTCAAAGATTCCGTTACATTGATACATAGATACATACATACCAAGCTAATAAAAGCGTGTTAATAAATTGTAGTTCTAAAAACTAAAAAACACGCTTTAATGGTAAGGATAATAGGACAAACTGTTTAAATTATTGCGTTGTCATCGGTCCTTGATAAGTGTGCAAAGTTTCAAATCAATCCAACGTTTTGAAGTGGGTGAAAATCACGTTCAAAGATTCCGTTACATTGATACATTGTTACATTGATACATTGATACATTGATACATAGATACATAGATACATACATACCAAGCTAATAAAAGCGTGTTAAAAAAACTGTAACTAAACGTAATTCGTATTGTTTTCTAAATTTCGCACAAATGAAAATTCCCTCTCCTACACATGAAGACATTTTTATGCCACCGAAACAATAGTAGATTATTGCATCGAGCACAAAGTAATTTATTATTGCACCGAGTGCCTGATTTAGAGCCCGAGCGTTAGCGAGGGCTCTAATCTAACAGACACGAGGGCAATATAAATTACTTAAGGCGAGGTGCATAATCTGCTTTTCTTTCAACTATTACCTATAGGAATAGTAGATAAAAGAAACTCATATCAAACAGTTAAAATAGAAGTTTAATTATTGAAATTAAAAGTTATACTTGAGCAATTATTAAAAGTAAGGTTAAGTTTTGTTGGGCAAATTTATATTTGTTTGTTTAACTTGGGACTAAATAATATTATCAGACGAGTTAGATGGGCCTGGCTGATTTGTTACAATGAAGTCGTTATCACGGGAAATAGATGGGCGCGGCGATGTCGAAAATCACTTTTTCAAATTTCTTTCATTTTTAAATCAGAGTTAGCAGCAATCATTTTTTAAATTTAGGACTAGTAGGATAGAAACGAGTAATACGTACGTAAAAAAAAAGTATTGATATCGGCTGGCTGAATAGAGCTAATCCATTGAGATTGGCACCTTTTGGTGCGATCAAAAAAAAAACTGTGCATTTTTATTGCTCTAGAGCATTAAAGACTCGCTTTGTACTAAGTTTTTAGTGTGATTGTGATGCAATTAAAGCATAGTTGGAAGAAAAAGATTTTTCAAAAATTTTAATTTGGAATTAGTCTGAGATAAATTACAAACGAATCGGTGCATAAAAGATTCCAATGCGGCCAGTACTTTACGAGTTATTTAATTGAGTATGAAATATCCCTAGACCGTGTTGATCTGTGTATTTACCTTTTTTTCCCCTTTTTTGACGGAAAAGTATTCTGTTATTTTTTTTTGTTGTGAATTGTATTTGAGCCCATTGTCGTTGATATTTTGTTTATTTGTTGCTACTTTACATTTCGTTTCAGTATTACAGGGTATAAATTTATTATTATAATCAATTGTATCCACAACTAAATTTATTTTGGAACAAATATTTTGAATATAATTATATCTATCACGATCAATTCTTTTAAGCTGCACAAAGTTACAGTGTTCAAAACTACTTGATACATAGGGAATCATGTTATTAAGCTTTTCCTCACAAATGAATCGATTCTGACAAACCGAAAGTAATATTACAGACGCCTTTGTTTGTTTCAATATCCAATACAACTCATGTGATATTTTTAGTGGATCCGAGTCTTCTTCCCTTACACACAACACCAGCTTGTCATGTTGCGTAAGTTGGAGCGCGTCACAAGAATGCGTAAATACTTCCATCAGCGCTTCAGGGTATACTAATCCCTGTCATCATCATCATCAGCCTATTAATGTTCCCACTGCTGGGACACAGGCCTACTCTCTGTGAGAGGGATTCCCTGTATGTACTAATCCCTGTATGTTGTATTTATCATAGTTGCTGTTCATTCTGGACTGCGATAGTTCCGATGTTAAGCCTCCAATTATCATTATCTTCTTTGACGTTGGATTGGTGTTTTGGTTGGGAAAGGTCAATATGCTTAGTTTGCCTTCGTTCCGTTTCGTTGCCATAGTATTGTGTTCTGTTTCTCGTTGGCACTTTTTGTTTGTCTCGGTGTCTTTTCAAGTTATAGTACATCCTTCTGTTTCAGTTTGCATGGTAATACCCAGGTTTTGTGATGTGGTTAAATAACACTTTTCTTTTAAATTATTTATAGACTTCTCGTTATTAATTATGATAGTCTTTAATGAACTATTCTCAGACAATATTTTTTTTTATTAATTCTCCATTGAAGCAATTTTTTCTTCCATCACCTTTAATAGTGCATCCAATTCTTCTAATGTTTTCCTTTCATTAGACTGCAGGCTTTGGTAACTTCTATGGGGCTGGCTGTTTGACATAAAGGACGGGAACTCTCCGTCTTCATCCTCATGTTGGGTAGTTCGATTTACTGGATGCTTCACGTTTTGTTGCGTCTTTTCCTCCTCATCCTGGGAGGCCTGGGAGTCGCTTCTGAAAAGAGTTGCAGTCATGGGACTGTTAGAAAAACTATCGACGAGACGCCGTCTCGTTCCTTTTGTAAGGCTGGAGGACATATTTTTCTTGAATGACGATAGAGGACTTGTACTAATCGGTTTCAATATGGCCATTTCTTGACTCAGTTTATTTATTTGTATTTTCAGATCAGAGTTCTCTAAGCTAATAGTGTAGCGGTTAAAAATTGCCAGTGCATATGTTAGCGACATCTGGCGTCATCCGTCAGACACATGTTCGATATTGAAGTGTCCCAAGTTAAGTATTTTGTTGATGATGATGTAGATGGCGTTGATGTATGTTTGACACTATTTAAAATGTTAATAATAAAATATATATCTTCAAATTCAAATTCAAATAATTTATTGTGGATCATAGGTACATAAGATGTTGAGGTTACAGGTAGATCTGCTATGTCCCGCCATTAAGGCATACAAAATTCATAACATCAGGCTATTCAAAATACAAATCATCAAATTGTCATGCAATACAAATAAAAATTAAATAAGTAAAATGAAATGTCAAATTATTAATGCTACAAAATAGTAAATTCAATTAAATAGTGTCTCTTCAGTTTATGAGTAATGGTTTACAAGTTCATGCATATGCACCCATCGGTTTGCTGTAATAAGCCGGCTATTTCAGTGTCTTGTCACTTAGAAATTCTAATATCGAGTAATAACATTTTTGCTTATCAATAATTCTTGGAGGTTTTTTTTAAAGGCATTAATATTGCTAACAGTTCTGAGAAACGGCGGCAGATTATTATAAATACGTGGGCCCATACAAAAGATGCTTTGGTGCAAAAGCTTTGTTTTACTGGCAACTGTGTCCAGCATGTCTGTGTCTGGTCCTAGTACAAAACTCAAATAAGTTGGGGTTTGATTTAATAAACATAACAGTTTCATATATGTATACACTAGGGAGAGTTAATATTTTTAAATTAATAAAGTGTGGCCTGCATGAATCCGTTTGGCGTATATTGCACATCGACCTAATACAGCGTTTTTGAGCTCTAAAGGCACGCTCTTTTTCTACAGAGTTGCCCCAGAAAATTATCCCGTAGCGTATGATTGAAGCAACATATCCATGATAGGCAGTTAGCAATGCAGACTGGTTGACAGTGTTCCTTAATCTATATAAAGCATAAGAGCTCTGACTAAGTTTTTTGCAAACTTGCTGTACATGTGACTTCCAATTTACTTTGCTATCAATATAAAGACCTAGAAATTTGGTAACTTCGATTTCCTCTATGCTGGTTTGAGAGTAGCATATATTTAAATTGGTATGAGGTTGTAATCGCTGCCTGAAATTCATGATTTTTGTTTTTTCTAGGTTTATTTTTAAGTCATTTTCATCAAGCCATTTTATAATTGTTGTTAAGGTACTATTTAAGTCAAGTTTTAAATCAGTTCTGTCTTTACCGGTAAATAATATAGTACTATCGTCAGCAAATGTACTAAAGTCATATGGTGAATTGTAACTGTTGGCATGTCATTTATATAAATCAGAAAAAATGGTGGGCCCAGAATACTGCCCTGAGGGACACCGGAAAGGATGTTTCTAATCTCAGAAACAACTGTTTCTTCAGTTCTGGTAGTTAAAGAGAATCTTTTTAATTCTACCATCTGCTTTCTGTCACTAAGATATGATTCAATTAATTTGTATACGTTACCTCTAACACCAAATGCATATAATTTATTCAAGAGTATTTTATGATTGACTCGGTCAAATGCTTTTGACATGTCCATGTACAATGCTATGGCTGCCGACCACTATATCCATATTTAGAAGGACTTTTTGTAAAAAGTTATACATTGCTGTGTTAACAGATTTATTTTTCCTGAAACCGTACTGGCATGGGGTAAACATGTTATTACTTTCGAAAAATGGGTAGAGGCAGTTATATATAATTTTTCGAATATTTTTGAGAAAATGGTTATTAAAGCAACTGGCCTGTAGTTACTAATGGAATATTTGTTATCTTTTTTGTGTACCGCTTTTACTACTGACACTTTTAATTTCTCTGGAAAAATACCATGTTCTATACACAAGTTGATAATATAACTTAAAGGAGCAGCAATTAAAGTTGCTACATCCTTAACGACCTTAGTGGTAATACCGTCATAACCTGCGCTATTTGTGTTCCGCAAAGAACTTATAATTTTTAGAATGTCTGGGGGAATTGATGGAGGCATAAATATTGATTTAGTGTTAAATGTCAAGTTAGAAGAATAAGGTCGTATTGAGTCAGAATAAATTGAGTTATTAGTATTTTTAACAATGTCAGCAAAATAATCATTAAAGGTATTTGCCATAGTATTTGGATCAGTAATTACCTCGTCATTGATTATTATTTTCTCAATGCCCTCATTAGGATAATTATATTTATATTTAGCGTCATTTATAACTTTCCACGTTGCTTTAGATTTACTAACGGCATTGTTTATAAAATAATTGTTCTGAGACCTTTTTGTCAGTGAAATTATTGTTTTGTATTTTTTAGCATAAGCTTTAAACTTCGTTTTATTTTCTTTGTTTGAGTTTTTCCTATATTGCCAGAGAAGTTCGCGTTTACGCTTACTGCACATTCTTATTCCTTTTGATAACCATTTAGGTCTTGAAATATTTTTAATGCGAATTCTTTTTATAGGAAAACATAAGTTATATATTAAGCTGAATATATCGTGGAATGAATTATACGCACTGTTAGGGTCTGTAGACCCGTATACACTGTGATACGAAATTTGACCCAAATACTTAGTAAATAGACATCTATTTTCTTTAGTGAAACTACGTTTATATACAAACCAAAATTGAATTGGACTACACTTTTTGACTGGACATTTTATTATTTGTGCAGTATGGTCGGATAGTGCAAAATCTCTGATTTCACCTTTGCATCCCTTAATGTTATGAGCTATGTTGTCAATACAGGTATTACTAGCGCTGCGTGTGACCTGGTTAAACTGAAGGGTGATATTAAAGCTTAACAGTAGTTCCACAAACTCCATAGATATTTTTGAATTGTTTGTAATATCTATGTTGAAATCTCCACCGATAATAATATTTTTACTTTTCATACATAGCTTACCCAAAATTTTACTTAAAATTAAAAAGAAAGTATTTATTGTTCCGATTATTTTATTCGGCGGTCTGTAGATACATAAAATATATATTTTGTGGTCAACTAGTTCAATAGCAGAGCATTCAATAATATTTACGATAGACATTTTGTTAACATCATCGAGACTCCTATATCGTAGTCCATTCTTAATTAAAATACATGAGCCTCCATGTCTACTACATCTCATACAGTATGATCCCAATATAAAGTTAGATATCTGTAAGTAATCCTCGTCGCCTTTCCTCATGTTATGTTCCGTAATGCACAATATATCTACCTTTATACCTTCGGTCGCCGATTCATCTAAGCACACTGATAGCATATCCGATTTATTAATCAAACCATTAATATTTTGATGCATGATAGTTATACAATTATTGACGAAATAAATGATCACAGCTTGAGTCTTTGTTTTTTTGAATTACATAATTTTGGTTATTGGTTTCATATGATACGGAGTTGTCATTTTGTGTTCTGTCGGCGTTGTATTGTATTATACTTTCCATTTGTGCCTTAATTTGCCCGAAAATTGTGTACATGCCTAAGTCATTAATTGCGGCTGTTATCTTTGAGAACATTGAGTGGTCATAGGTTAAATGCTTGTTTGAGTCAAGAGAAAAGCAATGTTCGTGAGTTATAGTATTGAGATAAAGGAGGTTGTTGAAATTTTCGATTCTCCAGTTATACATATTCGCATATCTTTTGCACTTAAACGTAGGGACGCATAAAATGACATTAGTGTGTTGCACTTTTTTTAGTGATTCTCTTATAGTTAGTATCAGGTTGATGGAGTCATTTGTTGAGTTGAAGTCTGCCTCGCCAATTAAATTAAATCTTATTTGTGTGAAATCATTTAATACAACAAACACACAAATTCAATACATATAATAATTAATTGTAAAGTCTTTTCACATTGGTTACAAAAAAAAATATAATTTAGTAAAAGGCCTATGGCTTAAAAGTAAAGTGTTCAAGGTCGGTATTTGCGAGGACTTGAGCTTTTACTACGAGTGAACTTGCGTTGAGAGGACGGTGTCCAAAAATAACCTCAAAGGCAAGGATCCAAAAAGATACGTGATGTTATATGGGGCAAGGCTGGCTAGCGTCAAGATGAAAAGCCCATCATAATCAATGTTTCAGTAGGCGTTGTGAGTATTAGTTTGAATTTGTCTGAATGCCCATTTTCATGACACATGTGCGTTTGATCTTAACATGCAATTTTCTTCTCCTTGGCAGGGCCCCAAATGCTATCTTTAGGTATAATTTAATATATAATAAGGCTAATGGTCAACTAGCTGTTCAAGCTACAGCAGTCTCCTCTTGCAAAAGGTTCCGAGCATTATAGTTATCATCTGGTATCCAGCAAGCTCACGGACAGCTACACAGAGAACGATGCTGTTTGAGGAATCATATCTCCAGCATTGAATATTGTGGGTAAACTATATCCCTTCAGAAAGTGAGTGGTTCATACTTTGTTAACCTCAAGATATTGTATAGATGGAATGTGTGCTTGAAGAATTAAATTAGTTGACCAAACTTAAACGTGTTTTACTTCAGTCAGCTTCATGTGAGTTATTCCCTGCAATTGTCTCAAGCTACTTGCTACCCATGAGTTAGCCGGTTGGGTAAGGAAAAGCTGCCTTACAATTGTACGCCCAACGTGTCGCATGAAGTTTGACTGAAGTACTTAACTTTTTATTTTGTGTCTAGAATAACTTTAATACTTAAGAACTTAACCAAACTATTGGTTAACTTCAATATTGCAAAATTTCAATCTTAAAATAACAAAACATTAACTTTATATAAAATTACAAAGTGCAAACTAAATATTTTCACTAGTAAGCGTTTTGCTAAACTTAATATAAATCACTCTATTATAACAAAGTTATTATAACTGTTAATTAGATTTGTATATATGGAACAAACATATGCTTTGTTCAACATGCTTAAAGCATTTTTTCTTTAAAACTAAAAAAACAAAACACTAAGAATATATATAATTTAAAAGTGGGGTTATAGTCACATGTTTTCATTTAAAACTATATACCTTTTCACTAATGAATGTTTTGTTTAACTGATACTTAGTTTTGAATATTTAGAACAAAAATTGTCTTTGTTCAAGATGCATAAAGCAACTTTGAATATCTTCATAAAGAAGAACTTAATAAACGTGTACTTAAATGTTTTATATTTCAATAGATCATAAATCAACTGGAGACATGGTTTGCAAGCAGTGTTGATTCCAGTGTAGTCTGTACGGGAATTGTACTATCAAGCTGATGGATTAACCCGTATATACGTTGTCTGATGAGGTAAACATGTGTTCGGAAACCTCTTGCTGAGCTGTTTCATTTAAATAAAAGTAAATTCAGGAGGTACTTTTACAATTATATGTATCGTAGCTCGCTTTTAAAATCACTTAATGAGAATATCTCAAATGATTATTTTTTCAAACTAAATTATTCAAACTAAAAATAAATAAAACTTAATTTCTAAATTCTCTTGGAAGATACTGATGCTAAGAGAAGTTGTGGGACATCTATATTTCTATTTAATGATGATCTCACTGGCGCCCAATCTTAAAATAAATAAAATAAAATATTTCTTACAATTTGTAGTGACTTATTAGGATGTTTATACTGTGTCAATTAAAAGAAACACAATTAAATAGTAAATTCTGAGTATCATAGTAGCTATGTTATGTTGATTTCTTCCTATACGGAAGCAACAAGCACCTGCTATGGTTAAAATACTAGTGTTTATTGTACACAACATACCTAAATTTGTACATGTGAACAGTGCATAAGCTTATTAGGTTATTTTTTCCGGTGTCAACTAAAAGAAACACAATGTGGTATTATTATACTCTGATCATTATGGTAGATATGTTATGTTGTTTCCTATACGGAATGCAACAAACAATGCCATAATAAAAGATAAGTGTTTCTTGTACACGGAATGCCTAAAATTTTCCATGTTAACAATGGTCCTCAATTGATTTACATACATTAATTTAAAGTATGAAAATTCCTAGTTAATAATCATTGTTGTGTTAATGGTTTAATATTTGCACCAATTCAATAATGGAGGTGCAAATATTTAATTGAGAAAGGGATGAATGAATGCTGGTAGGGTATAAGGATATTTTTTTCAAAATTCATTTGTTCGAACAATCATTTATAGGTTATGTATGTATATGAAGGATGAAAGGTAACACAATGATGCAAAAACTTAGTAGTATTCTCATTATAATCTTAACTTAAATAGACATTTACTGAAATCTATACAGCGATTAGGTGATCAATGTAATGCTTTCCTTATTGTTATGGGGGTATTTACTTTCTGTTGCGAATCTTAACTTGATTAGGTATTGTCCTATCTATACAACAGATGGGTACTTAATGTAACATTTGCTATTTTAGAAAGCAATGTTACTTTTTGCTATGAATCTTAACTTGATTAGGTATTTGTCATATATGAGCAAAAACTTGGTAGTTTTCTTTTTATGAAACTCAACTTAAATAGACATTTACCCACATCTATACAATGAATGGGTGCTCAATGTAATGCACTCCATATTGTTGTGGGGTGATTACTTTCTGTTGCGAATCTTAACTTGATTGGGTATGTTCCTATATCTATACAACGGATGGGTACTTAATGTGACGTTTGCTATTTTAAAAAGCAACGTTGCTCTTCATTATGAATCTTAACTTGATGGGGGGTACTTGCCTACATTTATTTGTCTACATACAATCAACAACTTGGTATTTGAAATAACACTTGCTTTATTTAATGGCAGTTTTCCCTGTTGTTGTAAAAATTTAACTTGATCAGACATTTGTCTACACTTGAATGAAGGATGGTCAAATCTCTTATAGATTATAACCCAACTCTTAAACATTTAATACATGTATATTAAATGTTTTATTAATCATAAATTGATTTTAATATTCTTTAATCAGATTGTATTAAGACTTATAAATAAGCTGATTACTTGGCGGTTGTGCTGTGATAAATAGATGTTATGCATTACTAGTTTGTTGCAGGACAATTACCAAGTATGTTTGATTAGGCTTAGATAAGAGCAATCAAGGTTCGTATCCGGTAGTTAATGGACTACCTCTATTGGTCTTAATGTTTAGTACATTTTGTACCTAATTAAAAACTTAATAATTTGATAAATAAGTTTTGAACTTTACTTTTATAAAACTTAATGTAGGTAGTTGATAGCAACTGTCAGCAACACATTTTTCACGCTGACCAAAATTATTTAATATTTAAAATAATAATTAAACAGATTCGGAGTTTATCGGAATATACATTCTTTGACTGCAGCCATTTCGGCTATTTCGGCCACGGCGGCCAATCTCAATGGTGACCAGATATCGACGGGAATTATTTTAGTGCACAAGTTTGTGCGCAACTATTCGTCGATCGGTTCGGTATATCGGAACAGGCAGTCCCGTTACAAGTGATATAAGACTATTTTATAAGATATGCCGTGTCAAAACATACGACGCGACGCCGACGCTACGATTCACCTAGGCAAGGGTAGCGAAGGATGCGCCCCCTGCTCCCTCCCTGCACGGCGGGCGCCCTAGGCCCGTACCACGACTGCGCCGCGCCGCCGCCGTCAGTGCCAAGTTCCGTCACTCAATTTTGACAGTTTTTTTTGTGTTTTTTAGTTTGTTATTATTTTATTAGTGATAGTGTGTAAATAGTGTTATAATAATATTGGTAAGTGAAATTTAAATTTTATGTTAAGCGCCGGCAGTAGCGATACCGGAAACTGTAGCAGTCAACCTGCTACATCACTTGATATTCAGCAGGTGAGATGTCCCCATTGCTCTCAGGCACGATTTTTTAAGGGCGAACGGGGGCTACGGATCCACTATGGTAAAGTACACAAACCCCATAGTGTACCTTCGTGGCCCTCAGCTACACCACAAATACAAACTGAAACACTTTGGAAAACCCTTTCTAAATTAAAAAACTCTACACCGATTTTAAAGAGAATTCCCAGGGGCGCAAGACGGTCTGTCGCGCTAAGTCTGGCGCGATGCGTCCGTCTTGCGACCCAGGAAAACTCACAAAGTGCCTGGGAGGAATTGCTCACCTTCCCTTATAGGATTCTGCATGTCCAGAAAAATTTGGCTACAAAAAAAAACACTAACGACCCAAATTAAAGACAATTGTAACGATTCGACCCTTATTTTAAATTCAAAATTACCAGCATTCAATCACCCTTCCCAGAAAGGAGTGTGTTCGCATGTGGAATCCAAATTAAGTGAAGGTGACATTAGGGGAGCGGTCAGGCTGTTGTTCAGCAGTGATGTGGTGGCGCCTTACTCTCCAGAAACTATTTCAGCCTTGGAGAGTAAACATCCAGCGCCTGCGGATGATCTTACCTTTCCCGACCCACCCAACGCCCCTGATCTAAATTCATCCTTTTTACAGGTTTCAGCCCCCCAGTTGATTGCAGCCGTGAGCTCTTTCCGAAGCGGTTCCGCTGGCGGCCTCGACGGCCTGACTCCTCAACATTTAAAAGATCTTTTAAGTTCAGGCGCCGGGGACGCTGGTGAGTCTCTTTTGAAGGAGCTTGCGGCTCTAGTCAACCTGATGCTCTCCGGCGGTGTGAACGATGCCGTCGTTGATGTCTTGTACGGGGCCAACTTATGTGCCCTGCGCAAGAGGGACGGCGGTATTCGTCCAATTGCCGTCGGATGCACCTACAGGCGTATGGCAGCTAAAATTTGCTGTAAACTGTATGGTAAAACTCTTACTACTAAATTCCAGCCCCTACAGCTTGGCTTTGGCTCCAGAGGGGGCTGTGAGGCTGCCGTACATGCCCTTTCCACTTTTTTGAATTCCGGTAAAGGTGAGGTCATCCTCAAGGTTGACGTTAAAAACGCCTTTAATTCCGTCAACAGGGACACTTTGTTGGCTGAAGCAAAAAAAGAGCTACCAGAAATTTTCGGCTTTTTGTGGCAATGCTATAGGCACCCATCAAAATTATTATACAAAGACAATGTTTTGGAATCTTCAGTTGGTTGCCAACAAGGTGACCCTCTCGGGCCAGTCATTTTCAGTCTGGCTATTCATCCGATCATTCAAAAACTAAATTCAAAATTTAACGTATGGTATTTGGATGATGGAACACTAGGAGGCGACGTAGACACCGTTTTATCAGATTTCCAATTCCTGAAAGAGCAGTTCAAATCCATCGGCCTAGACCTCAACCACTCCAAATGTGAAATTTTTCTTTGTGACAGTACCGACAGACAACCGACGCTTCAGAAATTCTATGCAATAGCCCCAGAGATCAAAATTTTAGATAAAAGTTCACTGCACCTCCTAGGTTCCCCAATTTTGGAAGACAGTTTTTCTTCATTCATTGATAGCAAAATTAACCATTTTAATGATATTTCGGATAGACTCTCCAAAATTAACCTTCATTCGGCTTTTACTCTTATTAGGTATTGCTGTTTTGGACCAAATTTTATGTATTTTCTCCGCTCTTCCCCTTTATGGAAGCAGCCACCTCTCCTGGAAAAAATTGACGAAATTATTCGATGCACTCTGACATCTATCTTAAATGTGGCCTTAGATGACCGAGCCTGGACGCAAGCCACGCTACCCATTCGCTTTGGTGGGCTCGGCATCCGCAAAATTTCTAGTATAAGCCTACCGGCGTTCCTGTCTTCGGTCCACAGCACTGAAACGTTAACCACTAATATTTTATCCCTGTCAGTGGTTAACAGTGATATGCCGTGTTCGACCGACGCAGTGTGCGCCTGGAAAGTGGCTTGCCCGAATACGGCGTTGCCCGAAAACCCATCTTCTCAAAGACAGTGGGATGAGCCGCTCTGCAGATTGGAACGGAATAAACTCATAAATACGTCAACCAATACTGCTGAGCGTGCTCGCCTACTGGCTGTGGGTGAGTGGGAGTCGGGCCTCTGGCTACAGGCATTACCGTCACCCAACATAGGTACAATGTTGAGTGACACTACCTTCCGGATCGCTACATGTCTGCGCCTTGGTACTGCCAGCGGAGCTCCACACCGTTGTCAATGTGGTGAAGCAGTCGACCGCCTCGGACACCATGGCCTATCCTGCAGTAGGAGCGCTGGTCGGATAGCACGGCAAGCCAGCATTAATGACATCATACGTCGAGCTCTTGTCACCGCCGGGGTGCCAGCTGTTTTAGAACCCAATGGGTTGGCACGCGACGATGGGAAGAGACCGGACGGGATGACCATAATGCCTTGGAAGTTGGGTAGGCCTTTGGTGTGGGATGCAACATGTGTCGATACCCTTGCGCCATCCCATCTTCTTAGCACGGCGGGCTGTGCTGGGGCAGCTGCTGCTGGTGCAGAAAACCTCAAACGGCGCAAATATAACAACCTTATTGGCAGTTATATGTTTGAGCCGTTTGGGGTTGAGACATTAGGTCCAAGGGGTCCGAGTGCTCATCGAGTGTTTCGAGACATTAGTAAACGGTTAGTCGACTGTTCGCGTGACCAGAGGGCTGGCCTTTTCTTCAGCCAGAGAATCAGCATTGCCATTCAACGTGGCAATGCTGCCAGCGTTCTGGGCACGTTTCCCATTGACATCGATGTGGATGAATTTTTTGATGCGCAATGAGCCCCTTTTCCTCTCCCCTTTGTATGTAAGTTTGTTTTGTTATTAGTCATAAGATTAGAAATATTCAATTGTATATATTGTTTAAATTATAAATAAAAATATCCCCTTATGTAGGTAGTTCTTATAATTTTTTTTGACTGCCTCAATACCTGTCAAGGAGTATGTTGGTTTCAAAGTGTGCATTGATGGTAACTATATTAAAAAAAATTGTTTCTCAATTTTTTTAACCGGGAAAGGAGATACTGTAGCGGTTAAAAATTGCCAGTGCATATGTTAGCGACATCTGGCGTCATCCGTCAGACACATGTTCGATATTGAAGTGTCCCAAGTTAAGTATTTTGTTGATGATGATGTAGATGGCGTTGATGTATGTTTGACACTATTTAAAATGTTAATAATAAAATATATATCTTATTTGTGTGAAATCATTTAATACAACAAACACACAAATTCAATACATATAATAATTAATTGTAAAGTCTTTTCACATTGGTTACAAAAAAAAAATATAATTTAGTAAAAGGCCTATGGCTTAAAAGTAAAGTGTTCAAGGTCGGTATTTGCGAGGACTTGAGCTTTTACTACGAGTGAACTTGCGTTGAGAGGACGGTGTCCAAAAATAACCTCAAAGGCAAGGATCCAAAAAGATACGTGATGTTATATGGGGCAAGGCTGGCTAGCGTCAAGATGAAAAGCCCATCATAATCAATGTTTCAGTAGGCGCTGTGAGTAATAGTTTGAATTTGTCTGAATGCCCATTTTCATGACACATGTGCGTTTGATCTTAACATGCAATTTTCTTCTCCTTGGCAGGGCCCCAAATGCTATCTTTAGGTATAATTTAATATATAATAAGGCTAATGGTCAACTAGCTGTTCAAGCTACAGCAGTCTCTTCTTGCAAAAGGTTCCGAGCATTATAGTTATCATCTGGTATCCAGCAAGCTCACGGACAGCTACACAGAGAACGATGCTGTTTGAGGAATCATATCTCCAGCATTGAATATTGTGGGTAAACTATATCCCTTCAGAAAGTGAGTGGTTCATACTTTGTTAACCTCAAGATATTGTATTGATGGAATGTGTGCTTGAAGAATTAAATTAGTTGACCAAACTTTAATGTGTTTTACTTCAGTCAGCTTCATGTGAGTTATTCCCTGCAATTGTCTCAAGCTACTTGCTACCCATGAGTTAGTCGGTTGGGTAAGGAAAAGCTGCCTTACAATAGTATCTAACTCATTTTGCGTGCTTTCTAAACTTGATTTTAACACGCTTTTATGAGCTTGGTATGTATCTATGTATCAATGTATCTTTGAACGTGATTTTCACCCACTTCAAAACGTCGGATTGATTTGAAACTTTGCACTCCTATCAAGGACCGATGATAATGCAATAATTTAGTCAAAGTCAAAGTACTTTTGAAAGTCAAACATAAATTGAAATTTACAAGTGATAAAAGTTGATTCTACCGTGCACGTTTAACACAAATATGGGTGATATTGTATGTAAAATATTAAAAATATTGTTTTTTTAATGTAATAGTGGTGTGTCAAAACAATTTTAGCAATTGATTTTTGTTTATACTATCGACTCGATTAATGACTGTTTTTTACCGACTTACCAAAAAGGGGGAGGTTCTATGTTCGACTTATGCGTTTTTTTTTGTTGTTTTTTGTGTATGTTCACCGATATCTCCTTCAATTGTGGACCGATTTAAAAAAATCTTTTATTGTTTGAAGGAACATATTCCGAAATTGGTCCCATTATAATTTGGTGAAGATCTGATGAAGAACTCCGGAGATTAACAACAGAACTCTTCAATAAATAACGGAAATTCTCTCGGGATTGCTGCAATCGCATGTCTGTTTATTGTTTATACCATTTCATAACATAACATAACGCCACTACACTCAAAAGTGGTTTGCAGATCTCTCATTTCACTGATTATGTTTTGAGTTTCATGTTATTCGGGTAATCTATTCTGGCGTTATAGGTACTTACTAAACAACTTGCCTATAGGTACAACTAAAAAGGGTAAAATAAAAAAACATTTTTGCAAAAAAATACTACCGACTTCCAAATAAAAAACTACAAAGTGAAAAATAACTTTATTTTTGGAAGTCTGTGTCAATATCGCAAAGAATTGGTACCTACGAAAGACACCGACTTCCAAAAATAAAGTAATTTTTCACTTTGTAGTTTTTTATTTGGAAGTCGGTAGTATTTTTTTGCAAAAAAGTTTTTTTAAAGATATTGCAATTAAAGTCACCAAAAGTTATACAACGTTTATTATTTTGTAGATATTTAGAATAGTCTTCTAGAAATTGAGTAACGTTCGATCTGGCTTCTGGCTTATAACTGCCTCCTATATTCAAGTCAAATTTCTTCACATAGACCCAGAGAAAATGGTTGTCGTCATCACACTTTTCTTCAACCAAGTTGTGCTTCAGATTATTAAGGACAAAAATAGAAACCCCGCCACCTCTAGACTTAGATCTGTAGCTGTAATAATGAGAGTAATTCATTTTTCAGGTTTTCATATAGTTTTGTTGTTGCACGGTCTGATCTGAGTAGATTTTTATTTCAGCTGTTTCTAGTTTAGCTTTATTATTATTGTTTATTAGTTTATCCTCGCACTAGAACGCCTTGCAGCAATTACACCAATGGAGCACAATCTTATAATAAACTCGCTAAAGTCCAAGGTTTCCCTCACGATGTTTCGTAGCAAGCATTTAGTTGCACTGTCTGATTGAAAGAAAGCTTTTTTCATAATCTTATTGCTTTGATAGGCCCAAGGCAATCTGTTGAAGTAATTAAGTCTTTCATCAATGTTTGACCTTTGTAGCTTGGGTATGCCGACAATTATTAAGCTTTTTCTCTTTTTTGCCGTTCTTGGATTTCAGTTACAAAATTTTCATACATAGAGGCCATTGGTGTTGTATCAGCGGTACAATTGACAGAAGTTTTTAGTTGTTATAACTCCGTATCCAAAAGTTTTATTTTGTTGTCATTCACATTATTCGAGTCCTTCAAAAAAGTGATTTCTGACCTCATTTCGGCTTGCTGTAGCACTAGATATTCATTTGTAGTTTTAATTTCAGTTATTTGTTCCTTAATGCTCGATATCTCCTGAAATATTATTTCAGATAGTTATTTTTGAGTCGCAGAAAACTCTTTTAGCATCGCCATAATCTCAGTCTGCGATTTGCAGCGTTCAGCGGGGAGCTTGGTGGAATTCGGCTGTCTTCTTTTATTGCTACGTTACGTAACGTAGTGTTGGCCAGCATCATTCATCAGTCTTTGGTAAGTCTGGCAGTGAGCCGCCTTTTACATCCATACAACTGCTTGCTGGAGTTGGTGATCACATCAAACTCATATTCAAAACGTTAGCGATATGAATCACTACTCCAGTTTATAGCTGCCTCCGTAGCTTGGAAAAATTGACGAGTCCAAACTTTTGCCGCCTTTGTCGCTGCTATCAGTACAACATTGACTTAGTTCAGGATTGTTATCCGACTTCTCAAACAGTAGGAGGTTCTATGTTCGACTTTGTTTGTTTTTTATTTTTTTGTGTATTTTCACCGATATCTCCGTAAATTGTGGACCGATTTTAAACCCCCGACGAAAAAAGAGGGGTGTTATAAGTTTGACATGTGTTGCTGTGTATCTGTGTGTCTGTCTGTGGCATCATAGGTCCTAAACGGATGAACCGATTTTGTCGAGAGTGTTCTTAGCTATGTTTGAATAAAATCGGTTCAGCCGTTCAAAAGTTATGGGCGTCTTACTGATTGAATCGGGGTGTTTTCGCCAGATATTGTGTCATAATTACGTATTCAATAGATTGCCGATCGAAGCGTATCTACAATGTAGCCTGCGTGCCTGGAAGAGATCGCGGCATGCGATAAGGCCGCCCATTGTATGTGTATTAGACTTAAGTTTCTTCTTATTAATGTATTTTATGGTGTACTAAATAAATAAATAATAGTACATTACTAAATAAATAAATAATAGTACATTACTGCCGCGGTCTATAATGACTACTTTGCTGGTCGCGCTGATTATGGCCGACAGCGCAGCGTAGCGCAGCTCCAGGCCGACACAGCGCGGTCAGCGTGCAGCACTTGATGCACGATCTGAGATAAAGGCCGAGACCGTAGGTCGAGGCCTTTACAGCGAGGACAGCAAGTGCTGCAATGATGGCCAAGCTGAAAGGCCTAGAGCGCAGCTAGGCTAGCTCGAGGCAATCATAGCGTGACCAGCGAAGCAGTCATTGTGGACCAAGGTTTGTATAGTGCTTTACTCAAAAATGCAAGTACCTAATCTCAATAAAACCAGCAAGTAATTTAAATAAGAAAATATATTTGTCGGGTTTAGTCAATAGTACGGACGTCAAAACAAATCACAAGCACGCCCCTAGCGGCAATCAAGAGCAATTACGCATTGGCGCGCTTTTATAAGCACTAGCGTGGTGCGGAATAGAGCAGTGTAGTATTGACAGCCGTAGAGCTAAGACGTCGTAGAATCAGTGTCAATCCATAATATTAGTAAGCAGGAGTGTAACTTGTGTCTATTTGAATATACTCAGTGTATCGAATAATCTGTGTGATTTAATTTTCACGATTCACCCACCGACCTGCCCACACACGATGTCTTAACCTAAGGGAATATTTCCTGACTTCCCGATGGTTTGCATCTATCGGCCAGCCTTGATGTGACATCAGAATTGGGATTCGATCGTGCTAGTGAGATCACATGTAAAAACGATGCTAGTAAAAGTGGCGGTTACATTCTTGCAAAAAAAATCGCAGTGTCAGTTGCGACTACCCTCCGTCCTGAATTATCAAAAATCAGTCTGAAACGGAGCAGTAAGGAGGCTCGCTACAACAAAGGAGCTGGACTGGTCAAGGAGTAGCGTGTGGATGTGTGGAAAGGTCCATACACACTAATCTTTATGCCAATCTGGTGAGTCGTTTTCATTTTGTCATGACTATGGAAAACGGTGTTCATTATTCAAAATTCTGGTTTTGTTTACGGTATGGCCCATGTCAGGTCCATAATCTCATGTTAGTTATCGCTGGTCAAGTATTATTCTACTGTCACTGGCCATAACATAAGGGTAGTTTTTCTGCGCACTCGTTGCATACAGACGTGCTCATCAATGCATTAAAAATAATATAAATTAACGTTTTAGCATAAATAGTGACCTAGTTTTAGTATATTGACGTGTAATACAAACAATCTTTGGAAGTGCTAATAGGTGGAATAATGGACTGACTGGATTATATATTATTATAATCTGAAAGATGGAAGGCAGCCCCTTTAATCGGAGTGGGTTGATGCGGCGCAGCCCTCCTTCAACACCTACACCGACCCAGCCCCAACAACCGAGACGTCTTCAAGCCAAGGAAGAAATGGAGGTAGTCTCAACTGCGGAAATACAGAACTGGATGGGTTCCATTGAACAACACTTGGGTGAGGTATGTGCTATTGCTTCTGAAGGAAAGCTAAACTCAGACCAGAAGCTAAAAATAACCAATTTGTGCCGAAAGGTTGGATATGGAGTCTCGCAACTGGCTGTTCAATACCAGTCGCTTAAACAAAATGCCCTTAGGACCCATAACTCCCTAAAAATAATGACCGAAGAAAGAGACTGCGTAACGGACCTAAAGGAGTGTGTAATGGAGATGAACCGGACTTTTAAGGAATCCTGTGCAAAGCGGCAGGAAACAGCTGCATCATCTTTTGCAGACATGGTGAAGAAGGGGTCTAACAACTTCGTTCGTCCTAATACTTTTAGCTCCGTGGCGATTTATCCCACTGACAGTTCAAAGACCAGCGATGAAACCAAGAACATAGTCCAGAAAATTATATGCCCAGGTGAAATGAAGCTGAAAGTGAGAGGCGTACGCAAGATAGGGAAAGGAGGACTAATAATTAGCACGGAGACGAAAGAGGACCTAGATAAGCTGAGGCAATCAGTACAAACTGCTTCGTCAGGGCTTACCGTCGATGAACCGAAAAAGCGCAAACCCCGCATAATAGTGATTGGAGTTCCAGCATCAATGGCGGAAAATGAGGTATATAAATCCATTTACGATCAAAACTTAGCCGAAAAACTGCCAACTATATCCAGAGATACCTTCTTGTCCTTAATCAAACTGAGCCACAAATCTGGTAGAAAAGATGTTGAGAACTGCAACTACATCTTAGAAGTCCCTGCGATCATTCGCAAGGCTCTAATCTCACAAGAAAGATTGTTCATAAATTGGACTTCCTGCCCGGTAAGAGACTTCACACTGGTAACGAGATGTTACAAGTGCCAGCAGTACGGTCATGCGGCTAAGACATGCAAAGTTGCTGCCCCCACATGTGGACATTGCGGTGAAGAAGGACACACTATCTCCGACTGCACAAAGAAATCCGAAGCGCCAAAATGTGCAACATGTCTGCGCTTCAAAAAACCAGCCAGCCATAAAACGGGAGAACAAGAGTGTCCTGCAAAAAAATCTGCCGAAAACAGGTACATTAACTCGATTGATTATGAAGGCGCCTAAGAGCGCCACATATTCGAATATTTTTAAGACTTAATTTTATTGTTTATATTTTTCTTATACTATGGATAATACCTTATTGACCGATATAGATAATACATTTCGCACCGATGCAAAGTCATGTGAGGTTGAGGACTGCAGGCAATATCTTTCTGAATATCAAAACTCATTAACCATACTGACTCAAAACATTCGCAGTATTTATAAGAACATAGATAGCTTTAACGTTTTTCTTCACAGACTTAACTTTGATTGTGACATAATGGTACTAACCGAGTGCTGGCTATCTAACCGACAGGAACACCTTCCAGTAATGCCGGGATACAACTTATTGTATACTACAGTGAACAACAATCAAAACGATGGTGTGGTTGTTTATTGTAAGGAATCATTAATGGTCACAATCGAAGAACCAATACTTCAAGACTGTGTGAGTAATTGTTTGGTGATCAAAATTGGTACAAGTACAGCAATAATCACTGTTTATAGGTCCCCTTCTGCAAGAAATTTAGACTCTTTTCACGCATCCTTAAACCAGATCTTTGAAGCACTAAGTTCATTTAAGAATGTTATATTAACAGGTGATATAAATATAAACATTAACTCGGAAAACTGCGACCCTGGGGCCCAAGATTACCTTAATATCTGCTCATACCATGGTTTTCTCCCCGCACATACTTTGCCTACTCATCAGAGTGGTTCCTGTCTGGATCATATGATGATCAAATCTAACTTTTCATATTATGTTACGCTTGTTACTAACTCAACTATTACAGACCATCACGCTGTTCTACTAACCCTAAACTTAACGCTGCCTAAGCTAAATCGTCCCCAGACGAAAACGCAATTAAACATAAACAAACTCGAATGTGATTTATGCAATCTTGACTTTAACCCAGTTTACAATACTGCTGACGCTAATTTTGCTTTATCGTACTTAATAAAACATGTTCAATTAGCAATATTACGTAATACGACTTCTATTATAGTAAACAAAAAACTTCGTAACATCAAGCCTTGGATGACCCCTGGCCTAATTCGGTGTATAAGACACAGAGATAAACTTCATCAGAGATCTAGGAGTAACCCTGATAATCTAATCATTAAAATAACCTATAAGAGATACAGAAATTTTTGCAACAACCTCCTAAAGAACTTAAAAATTAATTACGATAAAAATGAATTAAATAGAGCAGGAAACAATAGCAAGCAACTTTGGAAACATATTAAGAACGTCACTTATAGGACGAAACAGCGTGAATCAAATTCGAGCTTGCTGCTTTCTAATCCATCACCTCTCTTGTCAGCCAACCACGTTAATAACTTTTTTGCAAATGTTGGGAAAACTCTTGCCGAACAGATTCCAAAACATTACTGTGTTCTACCATCTTCCCAAAATAATAGATGTCCTTTAAAATCTTTTGGATTGCTGGATACTGACGAAGATGAAATAACCCGAATCATATCTGGACTAAAGGATGACTGTGCAGTTGGATGGGATAATATAAGCAATAAGATCCTTAAAACCTTTAAGCATATCCTAGTACCTCCCTTAACGCATATATTTCGTATTTGTTTATCTGAAGGTGTTTTCCCTAGATGTCTGAAAAAAGCAGTTGTAATCCCTATCTTTAAATCTGGAAACAAAAACTTAGTAAATAATTATAGACCAATATCTTTACTCCCTTCAATATCTAAAATACTAGAGAAAATTGTTAACAGTAGACTAGTTAATTATCTAGAAAAAAACAAACTATTATCATCTGCGCAATTTGGGTTCAGAGCCAAACTATCCACAGCCGATGCGGTGCATAGTCTGACAGATTATATCGCAGAAGAACTTGGCAAAGGAAACCAGACCCTGGGGGTTTTCCTTGATCTAGCCAAAGCCTTTGATACGGTGTCCGTTCCTATGCTTCTAAAAAAAATAGAGGCTTTAGGAATAAGGGGAACACCGCTGAAACTTTTTGCTGACTACTTAGATGAACGATCTCAATGTGTTAAAATAGACGACATTATTAGCGATGAGCAAAAAAATACTGGTTATGGTGTTCCTCAGGGAAGCATTCTGGGCCCAACCCTATTCCTGATTTACATTAACGATCTGTGTAATTTAGATATTAAACAAGGCAAACTCATATCATATGCCGACGACACGGCGTTAATCTTTACCGCGAAAACCAGTAATGAATTGTACGAATATGCTCAACAAGGTTTCAATACTGTGACAAATTGGCTACAAAACAATTTACTAACACTAAATGCTGACAAGACAAAATATATTCACTTCTCCATGCGCAAGCCTCAATTTAACATTGCTAACTCTCATCTGTATGCCCATAAATGTGGATCCCACCCAGTCAGCATGTGTAATTGTCCATTTATCCTCAAAACAGGCAACATAAAATATCTCGGGGTTATTATAGATGAAACACTCTCATTTAGACCTCATATTGATAGCTTAGTTAATAGAGTGCGCAAATTAATTTATGTTTTTAAAAAGTTGAGAACGATTGCAGATTCAAAATTGATCAAACAAGTCTATTTGGCCCTAGGTCAATCTGTAATCAATTACTGTATCACCTCATGGGGTGGGGCACCAAAAACGAATCTACTGCCTCTTGAAAGGGCTCAGAGAGCAATTTTAAAAGTAGCCTATTTCCACCCTTTTCTCTACCCTACTGATCTTCTTTACAAATCCTGCAACGTGCTGACTGTTCGCCAGCTTTTCATTATGCATTTAGTATTAAAACAACACACCATGCTTTCCTATAACGCCAACTACATAAATAATAAGAGACGAAATGATATTGTCTGCGATTCTAATCCATCCTCAAAATATGTATTTGTAAATAGATTCTTTACATTCTTAGGACCATTTCTGTACAATAGATTAAATAGAAAATTAAGTATCTATAACTTAAATTATTTTAGCTGTAAAAAGACTATTATTGAACATCTGCTTCGCATCTCTTACGGAGAGACAGAAGATCTCCTGGCTGTAACAAAATAATAATTTTGCTTTGTCTTTAATTTAAGTATTCATATTCAAGCTATGTCATTGTTAATTTATTATTATTATTAGTTTTAAGCACTTTATAGTCTGAAACACAGGTTCAACCTAGTTCAGGCAAATAAGCAACTGTCTTCTTTTATATTTTTAAGATATTTTTATTGTAAAATGTGCCTTATGTTATAAATAAACGATATTATTATATTATTATTATTATTATAACCCTTGACTGTCCTTTTCCGACTATCATTGTTTGGAAGTTAGAACGATATGGTGACAGTGACGTACCTACCTTACATTTCAGTCTGGAAATTATGACAATTCTAAATGAAATCGTTGTTTAGTTTTGTAGTGTGATAGTCTTATGTAGTGAGAATTAACTAAGTTTGAGGAGAAGCATAGTATTTTTCTTTTGTGGTCGGAGGGCCAAACTATCTCAAAGGTGATAAACCCTACCAGGCCTCGTTAATTGCGACTTAAAATTCAACTGACGCTATGGCATTAATTGGATTCTTTAAAGCCCATATACCTACCTAGACACTTGGGTTCTGTACTGTGTGGTCTGTATGGTTCATGTCAACAATAACCCATTTTGCTGTGCCGGTTTAGTTTACTACACCGCTGCACCGGTTAATTTCCATCAAATCTGAGTATGGTTAAGATAACTGTGTGAACACATACTCTCGTAATGTTTTTCACGTTTCAGATACCATATTGCGTCGCAGTGGAGCCTCTGCTGCAGGCTAGTGGTTAAGATGGTGTATGCGAAGGCTGATGTGTCAACACCCGAGAGGTTAAAAGGAACGGCAGGCTAGCAGTTCGCAGGTGGTAGCCGAACATTACGACCACAGCTGAGAAGTCGGGCGCTCGCAAGTTTCGAATGGAATACTCGGTGAGTCGCTTCCATATTATTTCGATAGTGAGGTCGAATGTTCTCTAGTGAAGAGATGCTAGTTCGAGCTTTAAGAATGTTCATGCTGGACCACTGAATTGGTCGTGGTTATATCTAGCACTATCACTAGGTAATTAAGACACACTTAGTAAAAAGCAAGTAGTTAATGAGGTTCCTATTGGCTAGTTAGTATTTTCCTACTAATGTTGAAACATTTGGTTCAGTACGAACTTTAGGATGAGATATCCTATAAGAAGGAAATGAGATATCCAAAATGACTGCAGAACTAGTAATTTTCAGTGGCAAAGCAAAAAGAGTAAGTAATGTCGTGGGGTAACGAAATTGTATCGAGTTACTTAGTAACGGTACTGGTAATTTACCTGTATTCAGAAAAAATCTTGTTTCGTCTCTTGCTTACTTTCAAAGTAATAGTATGATAGCAGTAGATCTCGCGATCGTTTTTCTTACATGAAAACTAAGTTAGTGTGCGATAGTAAAGGGTTACTGTTTATAATTTGATTTTAACGATATTGATCAGAGTTAATTCGTGAAGTTCCTTCACACGAGTTATTAACACGCAAATATTATCAGGCTTAATTGTAACCCTCATATTAACAGTTGGTATGCTCCAATATCTTTGAGTAAAAAGAGCGAATCTAGTACGAAGGATCCCCGATCACCAAGTTCCTTGAGAATTAAACGTCATAGTGATTAAGAATGGCTTGCACACTGATACTCGAAACTTTAGACCGCACCTCATGAGTAACATGTGGCGATGGGTCTACAAGGAATCGTTGGTGCGATTTCTGTCTGTGTTGGTGCACAGAGCTATTCATGTGATGTAGCACATATTCGCTAGATTTTTAAGAATCGTTGGTGCGATTCCTGTCTGTGTTGGTGCACAGAGCGCTTATGTGTTGTAGCACATTTGCGCTAGATTTTTGTGAATCGTTTATACGATTTCTGTCTGTGTTGGTGCACAGAGCGCTTCATGTGTTGTAGCACATATTGCGCTAGATTTTTGAGAATCGTTGGTGCGGTTCTTGTCTGTGTTGGTGCACAGAGCCCCTCTTGTGTTGTAGCATATGTGGCGGCAGATATGAAAAGAATCGTTGGTAGATACGATTCTGGTTTGTGTTGGTGCACAGATCACAGTGAAAGTTTCATGAGTTGAGTATGCATTGCCTATGAATTATAACGAACCATAACAGCATTGTTACAATTACTTTGTTTAGTTGTTGAACTTGTTGATCGTCGGACCTTTTTCTAATGAATAGTGTTGTGTGGGAAACTCTAAAAAGAAAACTAAATAGGCCCTGTATTAAGTCCGCGATAGGTGATTATGACAGGACCGTGATCGTTATACACCGAAAGCTTTAAATAAGTACGCTTAGAACCTACAAGTAGGTTCACTGTAGGTTAAGAAAGATGCCAGCGGGTTATGTACCAGTCGATGTTGATGTCAAAAGATTTTGATAACGATGAACAAGCTTAAGGTGTCGAGTAATTCAGCCTATTGAACGTATTATGTTTGACCGTACCAGTGGATTCTGGCGGAGGTTGGTGTCTAGAGAGAGACCGAAAGATCGTTGTGAGAGCAATATAATTGCTGTTCGGCTAGAGAGCCGTGGTGTTGGAGGTTTTACTCGAGGGTTTCTGTAAGCTTGGCAGTTGTTACTGCAGTAAAGTTTTAAAGTTTGTTTGGAGCGACTAGTGGTACATGGCCCAGGGTAATGATTTAATTAAAGAGTAGAGTTCTCAAATTTCCCTATTTTCACGAAACCAATAATCTAGTTTGGTCAGGAGTAACCGAGCGTTGTGTGGCAACAGTTGGCCTGAGTGGCAACTGTTGGCCTGAGTGGCAACTGTTGGCCTGAGTGGCAACTGTTGGCCTGAATGGCAACTGTTGGCCTGAGTGGCAACTGTTGGCCTGTGTGGCAACTATTGGCCTGTGTGGCAACTGTTGGCCTGTGTGGCAACTGTTGGCCTTTATGGCAACGGTAGGCCTGTATGGCACCTGTAAGTCTGTGTGACACTGTCTGGTGTGAAAAGTCATGTTTGTGTTAGGAACCATAAAGCAAGTTCCTATTGAGTCATGAGGTTAAAAGAAAGTAAACTCGCAGTCACGCGTGTGGTGAGGTCACCATATTAATGTTGATGACGTTCGAATCGTCAAGCCCTCATTACGTAAATTGAAATAATTTTGGGTTTCTAATTTTGATTACTATGCGTAGATCGTGTTGGTAACACACAAAGCTCAAGTACCAATTGAGATTGTAGATGAAGTAGCAAGTACTAAATCTCTGACATCGTGGAGATGTGCGAGTAGAGCAATTGAGATAGCTAAGAGAGCTATGAGATAGCTAGTAGAGCTATGTGATGGCTAAAAATTGTGAATAAGAAACCTGGTGTATTGTTTCTTTTGTTTGATTTAATGTGAGAGTAATGACTATCAGTGGTACCTGGACTTTGTAATCACGAAGATTGGGTACTTTTAGGTACCAAATCGATGAAGTTGCTATTTTCTTTAAATTGGAAATAGAATTACTCGTTCCTTGCAATAGTGAACAGAGCGATTTGAATGATCATGTTTGATTGTCTCAAAATGTTTCCTCACTCTAGAATATGAGCAAATACTGAGGATTGGACGAGCAAATACTGTTTGAAAATTTTGTATTTTTCAAAAAAAACAGGATGCAGTTGACTAAGACGACGAGTGGTGTAACACGAGGTGACCATGAGATGGCATGGAGCAAGGAAAAGAAGGTGATGCCTGCGGGTGATAGATTTGGGGATCTGTCACCTGAGAGAGGCCCGAGAAGGCGACGTGTGTGTTCCACGTTCGCCTCTCAAGTGGAATTACGGACTAGAGAACGCCATGTAGTTTTAGTCAGTAGGAGTCTGACAGACCCCTCAGCTTTCCCCAAGGGCTGAGGACATCCATTGAGGATTTCCAAATGATTCGATACACTGTTAGAACCTGACAATTAGGAACAGACGAGGACGCCTGTCTCGCAGGATGGCCGTGTCGTGTTTAGTCAATAGTACGGACGTCAAAACAAATCACAAGCACGCCCCTAGCGGCAATCAAGAGCAATTACGCATTGGCGCGCTTTTATAAGCACTAGCATGGTGCGGAATAGATCAGTGTAGTATTGACAGCCGTAGAGCTAAGACGTCGTAGAATCAGTGTCGATCCGTAATATTAGTAAGCAGGAGTGTAACTTGTGTCTATTTGAATATACTCAGTGTATCGAATAATCTGTGTGATTGAATTTTCACGATTCACCCACCGACCTGCCCACACACGATGTCTTAACCTAAGGGAATATTTCCTGACTGCCCGATGGTTTGCATCTATCGGCCAGCCTTGATGCGACATATTAATTAACTAGAATTTTAATTAAAATGACAAATATGAAAAGTATAAATAAAACCGACTTCCAAATAAGAAAACTACAAAGTGAGAAATAATTTTATTTTTGGAAGTCGGTGTCTTTCGTAGGTACATTTTTTTTGCGTTATGGACACTGACTTCCAAAAATAAAGTTATTTTTCACTTTTTTTTTTTTTTTTTTATTCAACACCGACTTTCCCGGTTTGATATTACTAATAGTTTGCGATAATTCTAATGCGGTGTTTGACTGCTGTATTATTTCTTCATTTATTTCATAATTTTTTTCTTCAGGTTCTTGAGCAGATGTTGAAGATTCCTGGAACTCGTAAGACGTTGTTCGTTTTTAACCGACTTTCGAAAAAGGAGGAGGTTCTATGTTCGACTTCTTGTATGTTTTTTTTTTTATGTATGTTCACCGATATGGCGGGGGCGTAGTGGGGTGTTAGCGTCGAATTACAGCCAGTCGGCCTTACAGGCGGCTGAACCTCTAAGTAGTGAAAATCGTTGACAGCCTACAAACTCTCACCAGTGGCTCCAAGTAGCTGTCTTGCACGCAGCGGCCACGCCCCGGTAACCACATCGGCTCGTGGGCCAAACCTGGCAGAGGGGGGCTTAAGTGTTTCGGCACTCAAGTCTTGCAGTTGCTCCCTGCATAGTGCACAGGATCTGTCTCGGCCGCAATAGCAACCCACCATCGGTGGCGAGGCAGTCAGGCATAGTAAAAGGCCTTAAGGGCGGCAGTAGGAGACATATAGTTATTGTCCGGCCAGATACTGGATGGCGGGTAAACCACCAGCAATAGCATTCCCAAGGAGGGTTGGTGTCAGGCTGGCGGCCGACTGTAAAACATTTGCCAAATCACTTGCAACATGTTAGCTATGAATTTAATGCGCGATAGGGTTAGGGCGTACCCCACAGACGACGCGCAGGGGCAGGACCTGGCTCATGTGGGAAATGGACAAGGGTTGTTGCACCACCCCGGGCGGTGGCAACGTAAGAAGCGAGCTCGGGAAATGATATTGAGGTATGCAAGTTGGAATGTTGGGACTATGACTGGAAGGGCCAGAGAGTTAGCGGATGTGTTAAAAAGAAGACGAATAAATGTAGCACGTTTACAGAAAACTAAATGGAGGGGAATCAAAGCGAGAGAAATAGGTGAGGGATACAAGTTTTTCTACTGTGGAAGTGACGGAAAAAGAAAAGGTGTGGGAATAGTGTTAGATAGTAATTTTAAAGAAAGCGTGATGGATATAAAAAGGATTAATGACAGATTGATAGTTATGAAAGTTATGTTAGAGAATGTGATTTTGAATGTAGTTAGTGTGTATGCACCGCAGGTAGGGTGTGATGAAATGGTGAAAGAGAAGTTTTGGGAGAATTAGATACAACCTTGATGACCATCCCTGTGCATGAGGAATTGATAGTTGGAGGAGATTTTAATGGGCATGTGGGTAGAATGAAAGGGAAATGAATGAGGAGCTCGTGGCCAAATAATAACAGCCGCACGGGTCGATCATCAAGGTTAAGCAACGCTTGACGAGGTCGGTCCGTGGATGGGTGACCATTTCAACATACCGAGTTTCCTCCGTGCCTCGGAAAGCACGTTAAGCCGTTGGTCCCGGCTGTCATTTGAAGATCTTTGGCAGTCGTTACGGGTAGTCAGAAGCTTGAAATCTGACACCAGTCTTGCCAAGGGGTACCGTGTTACCCAGTTACTGGGTTGTGGAGGTCAGATAGGCAGTCGCTCCATGTAAAACACTAGTACTTAGCTGAATCCGGTAAGACTGGAAGCCGACCCCAATATAGTTGGGAAAAGGCTAGGCAGATGATGATGTGGGTAGAATGAAAGGGATTTATGAAAGAGTTCACGGGGGATGGGGATTTGGGAATACCAAAAACGAGGGAGAGACGCTGCTCCAATCCGCTACTGCATTTGACCTGGCAGTAGCTAACACTTGGTTTCAGAAAAAAGACGAACATCTCATCACTTACAAAAGTGGTAACCACAAGACCCAAATCGACTACCTTCTCGTCAGACGTAACAACATACAGCACGTCAAAAATTGCAAAGTGCTGCCAGGAGAAGACTTGGTGTCTCAGCATAGACTCCTGGTTATGACTCAAGTAGTAAAAATACAGTGTACAAAAATCAAAGAGCGTCCCCCTCCTAAAATAAAATGGCATATGCTAGAGAAGAGTGATTGTGCGAAGAAGTTTCGTGAGCGAGTCGTAGACAAAATGATAGAGATGGGAGACATGGAAGATCGAAATGTAAACGAAAGTTGGAAGCAGATTGCAGGGTGTATTAGGTGTGCGGCGAAGGATATTTTGGGAGAGACGAAAGGAAGGGGTACGATTGACAGGGATACATGGTGGTGGTAAACAGAAATACAGAATGTGTTAAAGGAAAAGAAGAAAAAATTCAAGGAATGGCAAAGTGTAAAACAGGAAAATGCTAGTTTGAAAGTTGCAAAAAAGGGTGAGTATGATACTACGAAGAAAAAAGCTAAGAAAGCTGTGGCTATAGCGAGAGCTAAAGCTCAGGACAAGCTATACGATGCGCTGGATAGTCCAGCAGGTCAAAAAGATCTGTACCAGCTGGCTAGAGCTAGGGAGAAAAGGGCGAAAGATGTCTGTCAGATAAGATGTATAAAAGATGAGGCTGGAATGATTCTTTCTGATGACGAAAAAATTAAGGATAGGTGGAAGGAATACTTTGAAAAACTGATGAATGAGGAAAATAAATGGAGCGGAATGTTGGAAAATAAACCTGTGAATGAAGGGTTAGTGAGAATGGTTAGTATGGAGGAAGTAAGAATAGCAGTAAATGGAATGAAGAATGGTAAGGCAGTTGGTCCGGACGGAATACCAGTTGAAGTGTGGAAGATATTGCGCGTAGATGGATGGACGTGGTTAGCTTTATTCATCAATAAGTTGTTACGGGAAGAAGCCATACCTGATGAATGGTGCAATAGTTCGCTGGTGCCCGTGATGTGCTAGAGTGCAACAACTATAGAGGAATAAAGCTAATGTCACATAGTATGAAAGCTTGGGAGAAAGTTATTGAAAGGCAGCTGAGAGAAAAGAGTGAAATATCGCAGAACCAATTCGGTTTTATACTGGTCGGGGTACAATGGATGTCATTTTCGCAATCCACCAGTTATGCAAAAAATACAGAAGTGCACATAAAAACTTGCACATGGTGTTCATTGATCTCGAAAAGGCATACGACCGGGTGCCCTGTGAGGTTTTGTGGTGGGCCCTTAAGAAGAAAGGTGTGCCTGGGAAGTATGTACAGTTGGTCCGAGCGATGTACAGCCGATGCAGTACTCAAGTCCGATCTACAGTGGGCACTACTGGCAGCTTCAGTGTGGCGGTCGGCTTGCACCAAGGGTCGGCTCTCAGTCCATACCTCTTCCTGATGATAATGGACGCTCTGACGTCGGACATACAGAAAGAGGCACCCTGGTGTATGCTGTTTGCCGATGACATTGTGCTGGTTGCCGAGAGTGGCCTAGAGGTCCAGAGCAAATTGGAGGTGTGGGGGCACAGACTGGAGAGTGTTGGCCTGAAATTGAGCAGAAACAAAACTGAATACTTGTTTTGTGACTTCGGCGGTCTCTCTAGTTCCGTGCCCATGGCTCTCGCTGGAACGCCCATACCAATCTGCTCCGACTTCCGGTACCTAGGGTCGCTCGTCCAAGGGGATGGCGAGGTAGACCGAGACGTAATGCACCGGATCAACTCGGGATGGATGAAATGGCGACAGGTCACTGGCACAACCTGCGACCCACGGATGCCCCTCAAGTTAAAGGGTAAAATTTACAAGTCCGTGATAAGACTGTATGGATCAGAATGTTGGGCTGTGAAAAAGATGGATGAAAAGAGATTGCATGTAGCAGATGGATGTGCGGAGTGACGAGAATGGATAAAGTGAGAAATGAGTATATTAGAGGAAGTTTTAAAGTGGCGCCAGTGACAGAAAAGTTGAAAGGAAACCGTTTGTCCTGGTATGGTCATCTGATGAGGAGGGATGAAGTTAAACGCATATTACTAGAAGAGTTATGAATATAAATGTGGCTGGATGGAGAGGGAGGGGACGGCCAAAGAAAATATGGATGGACTGTGTGAGGAGTGATATGAAAGAAAAGGGAGTCAGTGATAGCGTGACGGGGGACAGGACGGTATGGAAGAAGAAAACGTGTTGCGCCGACCCCAAGTAACATGGGACAAGGGCAGGAAGATGATGTATGTTCACCGATATCTCCGTCAATTGTGAACCGATTTCGAAAATTTTTTGTTTGAAAGAGTATATTGCGAAATTGGTCCCATTTTAATTTGGTGAAGATTTGATTAAGAACTTCGAAGATATACAACAGAACTCTTCAATAAATAACGGCAAATCTCTCGGGACTGCTGCAATCGCATGTCTGTTTATTGTTTATACCATTTCATAAAATAAAATCACGCCAGTACGCTCTTAAGGGGTAAGCAGATCTTTCAATGATCGGTTTTATCAAGTTTCATGATATTCGGGTAATCTATTCTGGCGTTATAGGAAACTTACTAAACAACTTGCCTATTAGGTAGGTACAACTAAAAAATGAAAAATAAAAAACACTTTTTTACAAAAAAATACTACCGACTTCCAGAAAACTACAAAGTGAAAAATAACTTTTATTTTTGGAAGTCGGTGTCCATATCGCAAAAAAATGGTACCTACGAAAGACACCTACTTCCAAAAATAAAAGTTATTTTTCACTTTGTAGTTTTCTGGAAGTCGGTAGTATTTTTTTGTAAAAAAGTGTTTTTTATTTTTCACTTTTTAGTTGTACCTTAGGTAGGTACAACTAAAAAGTGAAAAATAAAAAACATATATAATAGGCAAGTTGTTTAGTAAGTTTCCTATAACGCCAGAATAGATTACCCGATCCCTTGCACATTACAATAAACTAGTGTTATCCTGGAGACAACACGCAATAACAACTGTGTGCAGGCCGTGAGAATCCTTAAAATAAATTGTAGTTCTAAAAACTAAAAAACACGCTTTATTGGTAAGGATAGTGGGACAAACTGTTTAAATTATTGCATTGTCATCGGTCCTTAATAAGTGTGCAAAGTTTCAAATCAATCAAACGTTTTGAAGTGGGTGAAAATCACGTTCAAAGATTCCGTTACATTGATACATAGATACATACATACCAAGCTAATAAAAGCGTGTTAAATAGCGGTAATTTACAGTTAACTTAAAATACTATTTATATAAAATACTATTTATATACTAAGTTCTCTAAAGTGATGCATATTATATTATAAACAATTAATGGAGACGCTACATTTGTACCGAATAGGCTCCGAAACTACTGGACCGATTAAAAAAAAACTTTCACCAATAGAAAGCTACATTATTCCTGAGTGACATATGCTATTTTTTAAGCCCGAAAATTGGTCCTGTGGGGTAGTCCACGGGAGCGAAGCCGCGGGCAACAGCTAGTATTAGAATAATCTAATAATATTATAATAATCTTTTTAAAATGTTAATAAATTTTTATCGTTGTGCTGTTTGTTTTTAGGATTCCAAATAACTGGTTCATTCTGGTAAAACTTAAATACGAGTACATCGTCATTCGTAGAAAGCGATATTTTGTACGCGTGCCTGCGATGGACGGACGTCAACCGTATAATAGCGCTCGGACAAATATGTGAACACTATTGACGAGCGCGCGCGAGCGCCTTTGATTTGTGCAGAAAAACCGACACCGCTCCGAAGTGAGGCAAGTGATCGCGAGCGACTGAAAGTTGTGACAAGCTACGTCAAATGAGGTCTATACATGTTCGCGCTTGTCTATACTCAATCAACTAGGCAAGTGACACCGAGCGATAGCAAGAAAAGGCAAATATACCGTTTACATGTTGGTATTGGCCTTCACTCGACAACGTTCGGCCAACATGTATTTGCACCACTGCAAATGAGGCGTCACGAACAACGAAAGTACGATCAATCTTCGTTTTTGTATCTCGCAACGTAATTATCATTACGTTGATGTGAGTTTCAATGTCATTAACGGTGATATTGGTAATTTCGATGCATCGACATGCACCGTGAATGCCAAAAATAATAACTACCTGTAACAATAACAAGTACGAGTATTAATTATGAGAACGTGTAGGTACAGTACAAATTTGGGTTTTTAGATATAAATACTTACTTTCACCGCTAAGTACTCAGAGTCGGGGTGTTTGGGATGAATATCCGAACAGAATTATATCACGTTATAATAGGCCAATCATACCACAGCAAAATGACGCGATAGCCTGCTGTGATTGGCCCATTTTTGTTCCCGTCCCTTTTCCCTCGATAGATGTATACTTAATTATATGAATACATTCGCTAACTACCATTTTGTAACGACAACTTGTGTTTTATTTTAATCTGACAAAACCCCATCAAAATGCCAAAGTAATAGCAAAGCAAGCAGTTCGATTCACCACTGGAACACATGTAAACATATCTGGACCTTCAGAGCCATACTTCGAGGATTTGAAGCATCAAAACCCAATCGTCGAGTCGAGCGACCTTTGGACTGCCACGCTGCTACGGCCACGCAGATACACAAAAACGAGCGAAATTACACTTAGAAGCGAAGATTCAGCAGCATATTCACGCAAGGACCTTCTATTCTACTGATGTGAAAGGACAACCGAAGATTTGGAGGAACGAGCGGACATACGGTGCGTTTATCAAGTTCCAATTTTCAAGACCATAGAGTTCATAAGTGTAATACCGTATTGTGATCTGATTCCAGTCAGGGTGATGGTGAGCGTTGCCCACTGCGCAGAGCGACACACCGGCTGATCGTGTCACTACTAGCACCAGCCGTTTTCACACGCAGTCACTTTGCACGTGAGTACTCCACTTTTCACAAGCCACCGAGATGCCTTTACCGGCTGATGATGGGAAAGGTCCTAGCAAAACACGTGATAGGTCCCCTTATAGAACTATTAGTGATGAAAAAACTGAGCAAATCATGCGCGATTTGGTTAGGAGACATGGTATCGTTAAGGGCAGGTTAACTAAACTTGCAAATTATTTAAATACTATCAGTGTAACAACTATAACTAGTGAGTTAAAAATAGATTTAAAATTACGTGTAAAGGGTGCTGAGATATTATTTAGCGAATTTAATGAAATACAATCAAAACTTGAAGAGCTAGTTTCCGATAGTGGTATAGATGATTAGTTAGATCAGCGCCAACAGTTCGAAGACGGCTACTATAGTACTATTGCCCGAGCGGAATCCATCCTTATCGTCGTGAAGAGGTCATTGATTGTTCGAAACCGTGTCACCATTTAAACAGGCCGGTGTCAGTTAAATTACCAACCATCATGTTGCCCACGTTCGACGGCATGTATGAACACTGGCTCGAATATAGGGACACGTTTATATCTTTGGTGCACAGTTCGACTGAGATAAGTAACATTCAAAAATTTCATTATTTAAAGTCTTCGCTCAAAGAAAATGCCGAATTGGTTGTTAACGCGCTAGAGATTTCTGCAGCTAACTACTCTGTGGCATGGGAACTACTCCTAAATAGGTACGATAATGATAGATTATTAGTGAATAGCCACCTAAAATCATTGTTCTTAATACAACCATTAAAAGAATCACCTTCACTAATTAGAAAACTTTTAGATACAATTATAAACAATTTACGCGCTTTAAAAACCCTTGACGAGCCAACAGATACCTGGGACACGCTTATAATATATATAGTTGTTTCTAAGCTAGATAGAACCACTGAACGAGAGTGGGAGCAACACAGAGGTTTATTGTTGGCAAACACCCCTCCCAGAACTAAATTGAAGGTTGACAGTTTGATTAATTTCCTCAAAAGTATGGCTGATTTGTTGGAAACATTAGCATTATCACACACAAAAGATCACCATAAGACAGAAACAAAAAATGTCAGAGGTAATGTAGCACACTGCAATGTTTCCTCAAGTAACCCACCGTCAACACCGGGCCGTAAAGCTCACAGATTGTGCGTGGTATGCAAAGGTATGCACCCTATTTACACTTGCACGCAATTCATTAATATGAACTTACAAAGCAAATTAAAGGTTGTCAAAGATAATATAATATATAACTTGTGTGAGAATTGCTTGCGTTCCGGACACAGTTTAGACGGTTGTTTGTGGGGACCTTGTAAACAATGTAACGTGAAACATAATACACTTATTCATCCTAATGATTCCAGCCAATCTAGCTGTACCGTGTCAGGTACGACGACTGCGGCGGCAGTGACTAGCGCGCCATGCGTGCCCCCACCGCGCGTCTCTGAGACAGTACATGATCCCAATAACGGAAAGCAATTAATTCAAGTTAGCAATGTTCACACCGATACACATGCACACACGCAATGCATAGATGTGCAACCGGTTCTCTTATCTACTGCGTTAGTTGAGATTCCTGATAATAAATTGTAGTTCTAAAAACTAAAAAACACGCTTTAATGGTAAGGATAATGGGACAAACTGTTTAAATTATTGCATTGTCATCGGTCCTTGATAAGTGTGCAAAGTTTCAAATCAATCCAACGTTTTGAAGTGGGTGAAAATCACGTTCAAAGATTCCGTTACATTGATACATTGATACATAGATACATAGATACGTACATACCAAGCTAATAAAAGCGTGTTAAAAATAGTAAATATCATGTCGCATGTGTATTACTCGACAGCGGTAGCCAGAGCTGCTTTGTTACACATTCGTTTTGCGAATATTGTTAGATATTCCGCTAATACAGTCCACTCATGAAATACGAGGAGTAGGTAATAAGGTATCACACTGTACACAAACGTGTGATCTAGAAATTAAATCACGTATTAATTCCTACTCAACTCACATTAAATGTTTCGTTCTATCTGAAATAACGGCCACATTGCCAGCCATGCAGGCACAAAGCACACAGTTTAGGATTCCTGAACACCTGCAGCTGGCAAATTCGCGATTTTTGGGGCCGCAAAAGATAGATGTTTTAATAGGCGCGGATCGATTTTGGGACTTGCTTATCGATGGCAAGATGCGTTTACCGAACGGTCCGTTCTTACAGAACACGAAGTTAGGTTGGATAATATCGGGTCCTATTAATAATACAAATAATAATAATGGACAGCTACGTCAGTTCTGGGAGTTGGAGGAGTTACCCAAGATTTGGGATACACACACAGACGAAGAGCAGGCCTGTGAACAGTCTTTCATCACAACCACTACGCGCAATAAACATGGACGATTTTGTGTTCACATTCCTCTTAAAGAGTCTCCCGATGCTTTGGGTGAATCATTTCCCCAGGCAAAGCGGCGTTTTTTGTCCTTAGAAAATAGGTTATTACGCGCACCTATTAGTTATAAAAAAATATACACTGATTTTATACACGAATATATCAACTTGGGTCACATGACTCAGGTTGATTCTTATACGAGTCCTTACTATTTCATGCCGCATCACGGTGTTTTTCGAGACCATAGCACGACTACGAAGCTTCGTGTAGTGTTCGACGCCAGTGCTGCGACTAGTAATGGCAAATCTTTCAACGATATCCAGCTTGTAGGACCTCCTATTCAGGGAGACTTGCTGCGATTAATTAATTATTAATAATTAATTCTTCTTGGGTATTTTGCTACGGTTCAGACAATTTAAATTCACAGCAATTGCAGATTGCGAGAAGATGTACCGTCAAGTCCTAGTTGATCCTTCTCAAAGTGACTTGCAACTTATTATGTGGTGCGATGATCCGGAAAGACAGCTTAAGTTCTATCAGCTGAACACCGTAACATACGGCACAGCGTCAGCGCCCTTCCTCAGTGTTAGGTGTCTTAAGCAATTAGGAGCTGAGTGTACGGATCCCGAGGTTCAGAGAGTCATAACTGATGATTTTTACGTGGATGACCTTTTGACCTCGTGTGACGACCAGGTCAAACTACTTGACATATGCAAACGTACATCAGACATTCTGAAGTCCGGCTGCTTTCCACTCCACAAATGGACGTTCAACTTTGAACTCGACGGTACATCAGTTCCAACGACGTCACAATCTGATCACGGTATGTTTCGTGACTTAAATCTAGGTGATAATAGTCAATGCAGAACATTAGGTATAGGTTGGTGTAGTAACGCGGACGAGTTTTGTTTCCATACGCAATTTGAAAACAACAACAATCCTGTTACTAAACGCATGATTCTGTCAACTGTTTCTCAGATATTTGACCCATTGGGATTGTTAAGCCTTTCTGTTGTCATCGGCAAGGTATTATTGCAAAAACTTTGGCTATTAAAATTTGATTGGGACGATCCGCTTCCCACTGATGTCGTGCAAACATGGAGCCGATTTGTTTACAATCTTTCTTATCTTCGCACTATCAAAGTTCCACGACACGTCTTTCAATGTGATTCTACTCGGACTGAGTTACACATTTTTACAGACGCTTCGCAAACTGCATATGGCGCGTGCGCTTATGTACGTAGTGTAGGTGTTGATGAGGTGACAGTAAAATTGCTTATTTCTAAGGGTAAAGTGGCTCCATTAAAACCCATTAGTATACCGCGTTTGGAACTGTGCGGTGTGTTGCTGGGTGCTAGGCTGTTTGATAGGATTAACGGTTCATTTACTCGTAAATTTGATGACGTCATATTTTAGACCGACTCGACTATCGTGTTAGGTTGGTAACGTATGGCACCTAATTTGCTTAAAACCTTTGTGCAAAACCGAGTCGCTGAAATACACGAACTTACGAGTAAGTTTTCTTGGCGACATGTAAGTGGAAAAGATAACCCTGCTGACCTAGTTTCGCGTGGTGTGAGTCTTGAAGACTTGTCTTCATAAAAATTATGGTGGGAAGGCCCTAACTTTATGCACAGCCTTGACTTTGATAGCAATTAACTTCGAATGTTAATCAATAGGTTTTCGCATTTCAACCGCATGAGTCATGTTGCTGCTTATGTACTACGCTTCATTCACAACAGCTGTGCGCGCAACAAAACAAATCAGCTGACAGGTACGGTCACTGTTATTGAGTTAAGACATGCCATTAATACACTAGCACGATTATCACAAATGGAATCATTTCCAGTTGAGTATAATTTACTAAAAAATGGAAAGGATGTCAAGTCGAGCGTTGCGTTGCGTTTAGCCTTGCGAGTTTAAATTTGTTTCTAGATAGTGAAAATATAATTAGAGTGGGAGGTAGGATAAAGAATTCGCCTGACTTTAATTATAGTAAATAAATTGTAGTTCTAAAAACTAAAAAACACGCTTTAATGGTAAGGATAATGAGACAAACTGTTTAAATTATTGCATTGTCATCGGTCCTTGATAAGTGTGCAAAGTTTCAAATCAATCCATCGTGTTGAAGTGGGTGAAAATCACGTTCAAAGATTCCGTTACATTGATACATTGTTACATTGATACATAGATACATACCAAGCTAATAAAAGCGTGTTAAAAAACACCCGGTTCTTTTGTCTTCTGAACATCACTTTACACTGTTATTGTTTAGGCACTGTGACGTTGGAATAAAGGGCAAGCGGTGCATGCACGCGCGCGGGACGCAGGGAGAGCTCGCTGAACTGCCGGCCGGTGCGGGTGTGTGCACTACTTGGTGAAATCAGTGTGTGGCTTTTATTTATTGAATACAGCAGCAAACGAGGACACCACACGTGGTGACGAGCCCTCAAGTAAGTGGTAAAATTTTCTGCTAAATAAAAAAAATGAAAAAGGAGGGAGATAAAGAACTCACGTGCATACGAAAAATAACACTATCTAATAATAACCTCACGGTTATATGGTGGTACTATCGATTGAGTGGTATATGTATCTATTTATCCAAGAACTATTTTAAACAATGACTAGATATCACAAATAACAAACACAGTGTTATTTATGTCTGATCGAATAATGACTAGATATTTTTATCAGTGTCATGTAGGTAAACCTCTTGCAAAATAAAAAGAATACCCTCTGATATTTTATATTGCAGTTCGTTTTATTCGACCGTTGAAAGTAAGGTTCCACGGAATGAAAAAGATTTGTCGAGTGTTCTGTACCCATAAAAGTTTAGGAATCCCAGGAATAATTAACATTTTTATATCTTATGACGTTAGTTTTAAAGTAATTAATAGAAATCGCGGCGTACCACGTAAATCCGCGTAAATATAATCTATCCAGCGGCTTTATGTATTTAAATACCTCGTTATAAGAATCTCTTAACCTACGGTGCAATGGGTACATGTACTACCAACTGATATACTACAGTTTTATTAGCATAATGAGTGTACCAAAGTACCTTTAAGAATCAAGGTGCCAAAGAGCACAAATTTGTTAATATTACGAGATAAAAAAAAAAAAAAAAAAAAAAACGTGCCAAGGAGCACAAATCAGTTATTATTCCAAGGTGAATCAAGGTGCCAAAGAGCACAAATTTGTTAATTTAACGAGATAAAAAAAAAAAAAAAAAAAAAAACGTGCCAAGGAGCACAAATCAGTTATTATTCCAAGGTGAATCAAGGTGCCAAAGAGCACAAATTTGTTAATTTTACGAGATACAAAAAAAAATTAATCTTTCCTTTGTTCCTTTATTGTAACTTAATATTTGAAGTTTACCTAACCTAATGTATTACAATGTTACCGGCATAGCCCATATCTACTTCAGCCATTAATCACACTGTTTGTTGGTTATTAATGCTCAACAATGCAAAACTAATTATCAATAATAATACATTTAAATTAATTATTGAATTAATACTAAACATTAATGTAATAAATCTATTTATTTTTACTTAGCTAACAAACTTAAACTTTAGTTTTGCTAAAATTCTAAGTCAAGGACATAATTACATGTGTAAATTACACATACATTGTAGTTTATTCGTTAAGCAGTCTCCATAGTAAATTATCAATCTAGGACTTACTAATGGTCTCAGTCAAATCATTTATTATTTATTAATATGATATTCTAGTGTTGTGAGAACATAGTACGCACATTACAATAGTAAGTTGGTCAAATAAATATGATCGGGTACAGATTGCTGATAACATGATATTACGCCGTGATATTACGAGACAATTTAAGACCAGTAATTTGTATTTTACTGATAGTACCTATAGGTAAATAAAAATATAATACCTTATCCAATGGCGCCAAGGGTGCAATACAAAGGCATACTGACTTTGTTTCAGGTCGCCCAAAATGTCCAATCTACCACCGGTGGAACCCTTGCAATGCCTGGTGATCCCATGTCACTGGGATTACGATGGGAGAAATGGATGAGAGCCCTAGAAATATATCTCCTTGTGACAGGCATAGATAAACCCGTCAAGAAAAAAGCCACTTTCCTCCATATGGGAGGGACAGCCTTACAAGAAATTTATCATAATATACCAGGAGCACACATTTCAAATGATGATATCACAGATACAACTGATGTCTATAAAATGGCAGTAGATAAACTCAAAGAGTATTTCCAACCAAAACAAAGTAAAGTGTACGAACGCCACATATTCAGGCTTCTCAAACAGGAGTCGGATGAAAAATTTGACAAATTTCTTGTAAGACTGCGCCAACAAAGTAAGAAGTGTCGTTTCACAAATGAAGAGGATGATCTTATCGATCAGATCATAGAAAAATGTAACTCAGTAGAACTCAAGAAGAAAATGTTGACCTTAGGCGATGCTATTACTCTAGATAAGGTTATAACAGAAGCCAACGCAATAGAATCTGTACAAAGACAATTATCTGATTTTAGCAATAAAGACCAACAAACCACTTCAACAGTAAATAGAATAGAACCGAAACCTGGTGACGTTCAAAAGAAGGGTTGCTCTCGTTGCGGTAGTGGTAAACACAATGAAGATAGTTTAGCTTGTCCTGCCAGAGAAAAAAAAATGTTCAAAATGTGGTTATATCGGTCATTACATGGCACAATGTCGTACACGAGCCAATAAACGGAAATCTAGTCACCAAGATGGATCTAAATTACCCATACCCAACAAAAGAAGCAGACAATCTTTTAACCCCAAAAATTTGCCAAAAACTGGTGGAATCGAGAAAAAACCTAGCCCCTCGCCGTCTTCTTACATAAACTACATATTCTATCTTGGCGAAGATGAGAAAATAAAATGTAACCTAGGCGGAGTCAATGATGTTGAATTATTAATAGATTCTGGAAGTAATTCTAACATAATAAGCGACAAGACTTGGAATTATATGAAAAGTTGCAATATACAAATCTCCAACCAAGTCCCTAATCCTGACAAAATATTTATTGCATATGGTAGTGACGTACCATTAACCGTTCTAGGCTCATTTGAAGCTACGGTTAAAATTGGTTCAGAAGGAAAGCAAAGTACATTCTACGTCATTAAAAACGGCACCCGAGACTTGTTAGGAAAAGAAACAGCCGTAGATCTCAAAGTGTTGAAACTAGGACTAAATATTAATATGGTAGTCAACAACAGAATATTAATGTTTTTCCTAAATTCAAAGGCATAAAACTCGATATCTCTATTGAAAGTACGGTTACCCCTGTCAGTCAGCCATGCCGTAGAATACCAGTACCCCTCGAAGAAAAGGTAAATAACCGTATTTTGGAATTGACTAATTTAGACATAATAGAACCCGTCAACAAACCTTCTAAATGGGTTTCTCCAATAGTCCCTGTACTAAAAAGTGACGGAGAAGTTTGTCTTTGTATAGATATGAGAGTTGCTAATAAGGCAAATACTCCGAGAACATTATCCGCTTCCTACCATGGATGAACTGCTCCCAAAGTTCAGGAAAGCTCGAATATTTTCGAAGTTGGACATTAAAGATGCATTTCATCAGGTTGAAATAAGCGAGGACAGCCGTCAGATTACAACTTTTATAACGCCTAGAGGTCTTTTTCGTTATAAAAGACTTATGTTTGGTATCTCCTGCGCACCTGAACTTTTCCAAAAGACGTTGGAAAAAATGTTATTGCCTTGCGAAGGAACATTGAACTTTATTGACGATATAATCGTTTTTGGCCGGGATGAATCTGAGCACAATACTCGATTAAATCGCGTCTTGGATGTTCTTAAGGTTTACAATGTAACACTTAACAAAAATAAATGTATCTTTAATGCCAAAATTGTAAAATTTTTGGGTCATGAACTATCAGCAGACGGAGTGAAACCACTAGACTCTTACATGAAGAGCGTTGATACGTTCAGGGAACCAAATACGATCGAAGAAGTTCAAAGTTTTTTAGGTCTTCTGAATTACGTAAATAAATGGATCCCTAATCTGTCAACATTTACAGAGCCCATCAGGAAACTCTTATCTCTTAAGGTTGGTCAAAAAACGGATATATCAGAACATTGGAAACCCGAACAAAAGATAGCATTCCGCGAACTTAAAGTTAAACTTAAAAACATTTCAACTTTAGGATATTACGACCCCGAAGATAAGACACAAGTTTTAGCAGACGCCAGCCCCGTGGGTCTGGGCGCAGTACTAGTACAAATAGATTCCAGAGGGCCTCGGATTATAGCATTTGGAAACAGAAGCTTGTCTGACGTTGAAAAACGTTACTGCCAGACAGAAAAGGAGGCCCTGGCACTAGTCTGGGCCGTAGAACACTTTCACGTCTATCTTTATGGTAGGAAAACTTTCGACTTAGTTACGGACCATAAACCTCTTGAAGTGATTTTTGGACCACGATCTAAACCCTGTGCCAGAATTGAGCGCTGGGTATTGCGTTTACAATCTTATAACTTTAAAGTGGTTTATCGCCCGGGAAAAGCCAATATTGCCGACCCTTTCTCCCGTTTGTGCCAACCTACCAATGTAAAACCCTCTGAAGATGAATGCCATATTAATCAACTGGTCCAATACATAAGACCTCATGCGATAGCTATGAAGACATTGAGTGAGGCTTCTGAATCTGACGAAGAAATACAGTTGGTCAAGGAAGCTTTGAATACAAATGTCTGGAACTCTCAAATCAACAACTATCGTATCTTTCAAACAGAACTTTGGGTTCATAATGGTATTCTCCTCAGAGGTGACAAAATTGTAATTCCTATAAACCTTAGGAAACAAGTATTGGAGTCAGCTCACGAAGGCCACCCAGGCATCGTAGCTATGAAAGGCCGATTGCGCACAAAAGTCTGGTGCCCTAAGATAGATAAAGATGCAGAGGCCAAAGTGAAGAGTTGCCGGGGATGTACACTCGTATCTGCGGGTAATCCACCCTTACCTTTAAAAAGAAGAAATTTGCCAGAGCAAGCTTGGCAAGATGTCGCGATGGATTTTTTAGGCCCACCCCTCAGGCAGTGGTGTCTCATCTCATACAAAGAAACCGTGCCGACGTTCTATACTGTTTATTCTGATTATTTTAAGTACATCGATCGCGTTCGGTTCCATTCCGTTCCATTCAACGGATATAGATGATGATCTATCTATCGCCGTGGAACGGAACCGAACGCGATTGATTTACAAAAAATAATCGGTATAATCAGTTGAAAAACGCTAGTTACGTCGGCACGGTTTCTTTGTATGGGATGAGGCATCTGTATGCTAGTATTATATTATCTGTGCCTCAGGTCACTATTTGTTGGTAGTTATTGATTACTACAGTAGGTACAAAGAAATAAAAATCATGAAATCAATAACCATCAACGATACGATAAAAATCTTGAAAGAAATATTCTCTAGACTCGGCATTCCTTTATCCATCACTGCCGATAACGGCAGACAATTTACTAGTCATGAGTTCAAAGACTTTTGCCTAGAACTAGGCATTAAATTACTTAGTACAACACCGTATTCACCTCAGGAAAATGGTGAAGTTGAACGCCAAAACCGAGATATTCTTAAAAGATTACAGATCAGTCAAAGCATGAAATCTGATTGGCAGTCGGATCTTTTAGACTATCTTACATTGTATAACAATACTCCGCATAGTACCACTGGTAAAACGCCGGGTGAACTTTTCTTTTGCAGGAAATTTAGGGATAAGATTCCATCGGTTGTTGGAAGCAGAAATGAGGTTGATTGTGAAATCAGGGATAGAGAAAGATTAATGAAAGAAAAAGGGAAGACATATGAAGACCGGAAACGGAGAGCAACGGATTATGGAATAAGACCAGGAGAAAAAGTTTATGTTAAAAACATGGCAAAAGAAAATAAGCTTACTACGACATTTAACCCAACACCACATACTGTAGTAAGTTCTAGTGGAAATGAATATAATGTTAGGAACGACGAAACTGGTCATGAATATAGGAGAAACCTAATACATCTAAAAAAAGAAGAAGGGAAATGGCAGATCCAACAACCGGATAATGAGAAGCAAACAGATGATTTGGAGAATGAAACGGATTTGATAGAAGCATAAGAATAAATAAATAACATGGTTAAATTATATAATAAATATTCAGTGGAAGATAAATTTAACATTATAGTAAATTCTAGACTTGTTTGATCTGAAGAATTAATTAATTAATTGAAAATTAAGTATAATTAAAATGAGTAATCAGTATCATATTTGATTGTTTAAATCCTTATGTAAAGGAAGAGGTGTGACGTTGGAATAAAGGGCAAGCGGTGCATGCACGCGCGCGGGACGCAGGGAGAGCTCGCTGAACTGCCGGCCGGTGCGGGTATGTGCACTACTTGGTGAAATCAGTGTGTGGCTTTTATTTATTGAATACAGCAGCAAACGAGGACACCACAGGCACGAACACAACCAATCTATGCACTGCGGACTTCAAGCGTTACTATACCGTTTGCGCGAGAATTGGTGGCCTCTGTCGGGTAGAAACCTAGCTAAGAAGGTGACGCAACAATGTGTTGTCTGTAAACGCATTCGGGGTAAAACATTAACCCCACTCATGGGCAACTTGCCTAAAAAACGGGTAACCGCGAGTTTTCCTTTCTTTCGCACAGGTATAGACTACGCAGGGCCGGTGTTCATACAAAACCGAAAGGGCAGAGGCGCGAAACTAATCAAATCATATATATGTCTGTTTATCTGGTTCACGACGCGTGCAGTACACTTGGAATTAGTTAGTGACCTTTCTTCTGATGCATACTTACTTGCGCTTAAGCGTTTTATTTCACGGCGTGGGAAGCCATCAGAAATATTTTCGGACAATGGACGCAATTTTGTAGGCTTAAACAATGATTTTGCTCAGTTTTTATTAAAATGTAGAAAAGATATTATTGATTACGCAAGGGGTCAACAAATTCAATTTTCTTTTATTCCCCCATATTTCCCGCATTTTGGTGGCTTGTGGGAAGGTGGGGTCAAATCATGCAAGTACCATCTTCGCCGAGTAGTGGGCAACGCTCATTTAGCCTTCGAGGAACTCACTACGGTGTTATCTCAAATCGAAGCTATGTTGAATTCTCGACCAATGACTTCTTTGTCTTCGGATCCTCGAGATTATATTCCCCTTAGCCCTGGACACTTTTTGATCGGACGACCACTCACCGCACCAGTATGTGAAGACGACCTGCGAGACTTACCTGTTCATCGATTGACTCGCTACCAGAGAGTGGAACAGATCCGGCAGCAGTTCTGGTCGCGCTGGGCCAAGGAATACATCTCGGAACTACAAACTAGAATCAAATGGAGGATAAATACGGCTGACCTGAAACCTGACACGCTTGTCATTATTAAGGAAGTCAACCTTCCGCCGCTGAAATGGCAATTGGGTCGAATCATGAAGACGATTCCTGGCAACGATGGTATCTCACGAGTAGCAGACATTCAGACGTCATCAGGCATCGTGAGACGGCCATACACGAAGATCTGTCCTCTGGTCGACCATGAGTAAACTTGATTGTAAGCTGAAGCTTTCAAGGCCGCGGGCATGTTTGGGATGAATATCCGAACAGAATTATGTCACGTTATCGTAAGCCAATCATACCACAGCAAAATGACGCGATAGCCTGCTGTGATTGGCCCATTTTTGTGCCCGTCCCTTTTCCCTCGATAGATGTATACTTAATTATATGAATACATTCGCTAACTACCATTTTGTAACGGTAACTTGTGTTTTATTTTAATCTGACAAAACCCCATCAAAACGCCAAAGTAATAGCAAAGCAAGCAGTTCGATTCACCACTGGAACACATCTAAACACGGAGATTTATAAACTTTTCTACATTTTGTGATGTCAACACTTTTAATTTTTTACATTTATATCCGTCTGACTGTCGTTTTAGCATACTCGTTAAATTGTGGTAATTTTTAACACGCTTTAATTAGCTTGGTATGTATGTATCTATGTATCAATGTAACGGAATCTTTGAACGTGATTTTCACCCACTTCAAAACGTTGGATTGATTTGAAACTTTGCACACTTATCAAGGACCGATGACAATGCAATAATTTAAACAGTTTGTCCCATTATCCTTACCATTAAAGCGTGTTTTTTAGTTTTTAGAACTACAATTTATTCCAAGCTACGGAGGTAGCCATAAACTGGAGTACCTATGTCAATGTTATACTGATAGCAGAGACAAAGGCGGCAATAATTTGGACTCGTGCATTTTTTCCAAGCTACGGAGGCAGCTATAAACTGGAGTAGTGATTCATATCGCTAACGTTTTGAATATGAGTTTGGTGTGATCACCAACTCCAGCAAGCAGTAGTATGGATGTAAAAGGCGGTTCACTGCCAGACTTACCAAAGACTGATGAATGATACTTGCCAACACAACGTTACGTAACGTAGCAATAAAAGAAGACAGCCGAATTCCCCCAAGCTCCCCGCTGAATGCTGTAAATCACAGACTGAGATTATGGCGATGCTAAAAGAGTTTACTGCGACTCAATAAGAAACATCTGAAATAATATTTCAGGAGATATCGAGTATTTAGGAACAAATAACTGAAATTAAAACTACAAATAAATTGTAGTTCTAAAAACTAAAAAACACGCTTTATTGGTAAGGATAATGGGACAAACTGTTTAAATTATTGCATTGTCATCGGTCCTTGATAAGTGTGCAAAGTTTCAAATCAATCCAACGTTTTGAAGTGGGTGAAAATCACGTTCAAAGATTCCGTTACATTGATACATTGTTACATTGATAGATAGATACATACATACCAAGCTAATAAAAGCGTGTTAATGAATATGCTACAGCAAGCCGAAATGAGGTCAGAATTCACTTTTTTTCATTTTCATTTTTCATAATGGGACAAACTGTTTAAATTATTGCATTGTCATCGGTCCTTGATAAGTGTGCAAAGTTTCAAATCAATCCAACGTTTTGAAGTGGGTGAAAATCACGTTCAAAGATTCCGTTACATTGATACATTGATACATAGATACATACATACCAAGCTAATAAAAGCGTGTTAAAAAGTCCACGAGTCCAAGTTAGGGCCGCCTTTGTTGCTGCTCTCAGTACAACATTTACTTAGGTCAGGATTGTTATCCGACTTCTCAAACAGGAGGAGGTTCTATGTTCGACTTCTTGTATATTTTTTTTATGTATGTTCACCGATATCTCCGTCAATTGTGGACCGATTTTAAAAACTATTTTTTAGTTTGAAAGAGTATGTTTCGAAATTGGTACCATTTGAATTTGGTGAAGATCTGATGAAGAACTTCGAAGATATACAACAGAACTCTTCAATTAATAACGGCAAATCTCTCGGGACTGCTGCAATCGCATGTCTGTTTATTGTTTATACCATTTCATAACATAACATCAAGCCAGTACGCTCTTAAGGGGTAAGCAGATCTCTCATTTGTGATCGGTTTTGTTCAAGTTTAATGATATTCGGGTAATCTATTCTGGCGTTATAGGAAACTTACAAAAAACTTGCCTATTAGGTAAGTACAACTAAAAAGTGAAAAATAAAAAACATTTTTACAAAAAAATACTACCGACTTCCAGAAAACTACAAAGTGAAAAATAACTTTATTTTTGGAAGTCGGTGTCTTTCGTAGGTACCATTTTTGCGTTATGGACACTGTGCCAAAAATAAAGTTATTTTTCACTTTGTAGCTTTCTGGAAGTCGGTAGTATTTTTTTGTAAAACAGTTTTTTATTAACACGCTTTTATTAGCTTGGTATGTATGTATCTATGTATCTATGTATCAATGTAACAATGTATCAATGTAACGGAATCTTTGAACGTGATTTTCACCCACTTCAAAACGTTGGATTGATTTGAAACTTTGCACACTTATCAAGGACCGATGACAATGCAATAATTTAAACAGTTTGTCCCATTATCCTTACCAATAAAGCGTGTGTTTTAGTTTTTAGAACTACAATTTATTTTTCACTTTTTTGAGTAAATGAATAATACTAGATAAATTATGTAGCATGAAATAAAAATGTGTCGGAGCTTTTTTAATTTTTGAAATTGTACTTGTTAAAATTATTTTTATTTTTGAAAAAGTATGTTCCGAAATTTGTCCCTGATCTGTTCTTCATCAGATCAGGGACAAATTTTCGAAGATATACAACATAACTCTTCAATAAATAACGGCAAATCTCTAGGGATTGCTGCAATCGCATGTCTGTTTATTCTTTATACCATTTCATAACATAACATGGGTTCGTGGAAGCTGTCCATATGGTCAGGTCTAAGTTTTTCAAGACCCGCCGTACAGATATCAACAAAAAGCTCTCTGATCCTACACTCAAGCTCATGAAGGAGAGGCGTGAGATGATCCTGCAGTCTTCAGACGATGCGTTGAAATACCGGCAGCTTAATGGAAGGATCTCAAAGTCCTTGAAAAGCGACCTCCACCGCTTTAATAACGAGCATATTAGAGATGCGATTGAGCGGAATAAGGGCTCCAAGGTCTTTGCAAGAGATCTGACTATTGGGCAGAGCCAGCTCACGAAACTGAAGACCGACGATGGTAGGATCGTGTCCGCCAAACCGGAGCTTCTCAGGGAATCCAGAGATTCTATGAGCAGTTGTACACGTCGACCAGTAAACCCGTCGCGAATCTAGTAAAATACCCTAGAGCTAGATTGACCCGTCACTATACCGAAGACATTCCGGTCTTCAGCCTGTACGAGATTAGGATGGCTCTTAAACAGCTTAAGAACAACAAGACACCGGGTAATGACAGAATCGCGAAAGAGCTGCAGACATTGAGTAAATTTTTATTCTGCAAAAACGAGCCATCAGAGCGATGTACAATCTTCGCCGGTGCTATTATCTAAGGGAACTGTTTAAGGATATTAACATCATGACGGTTCCTTGTCAATATGTTTATGAAAACATTATGTACGTGAGAAAGAATTTACATGACACTTTGTTTCGAATACAAATAAAAGATTCTTTAATTTCATCATCCTTAGGATTTTCTTTCATCGTTTTCAATTCTTCATTTCTTTTGTTTATATCCAATAGCAGATCTTTATTAATCCAATACGTTTTTTTTGCATTTGAAATTTTAGTTTTGGGTGGTTTATTCTTGTTTATATTCGAATCTAAATATTTCTCAAATGTGGTGTAGTAATTATGTTCATGTTCATAGTTGGGTTCTTCTAAAGTTTTATATAATTGTGAGTAGTTGATCGCTTCGTTCTGAATTTTCTTTGGAGGCACAGGCTCGCATCTTTTTATTTCAAATTTGACGGACGATTTCGGTTTGACATTGCAGATTCGACAATGGCCAACCGGCAATCATTTGTTGTATCCTTCACATTTGTAGATACATACATGATCCAGTATTGTTTTACTAGTAATCGCTTCTCGAGTACAATACTTTTCGTGCATTTTATTCAAAATACTATAGCCTTCTTCTTTTAAAACATTCAAGTGCTCTTTTGCATTCTTATCTCTTTTTAAGATATTGATTTTTTTTTTTACTTTGAAAAGGGCGAATATTTAAATAAATATAATAAGTAAATTTATTTTCTCAAAAAACTTAATAATATTTTACAAAAAAAAGATTGGCTATATTCATTTCTAGTAAATGGATGTAGTCACTGCAACCGAACTAGGCAATGCCTGTATTTCGGTTTTTAGTGCCTTTTCCCTCGATATTTCAACAGTAAAATGCCAACAAAGCAAATATGTTTGATTGTTCTAATAATACATTTAGAGTGACTTATAACTAACTTCAATGTTGGGCTTTACCCTTTGTATTGTATAGTGTGGAGGCTGTATTCAGTTCGAGGATTCGTGGTGGAATTGAAAACTCTTGACTTTCACCATTAATTAACTTTTATTGCAATCGTACACACAGAACACGTCGTTACAGTTTTATTATATATTTTTGAAGGGATATTATATTTTTTCCCCTACACCGTGATACATTATTGCATTATACCTCCAATGCCCAGAAAGTCTTAGATAAAAATGTAGACACACTAATCTTAGGCGATTTTAACCTTAGTAATATCTCGTGGGTTTTAAAAGATAAATTATTATTGCCTAATTGTAAAAACTCTGAAATCAACGCTTTATTCATAGAATTTATGAATTACAATGCTTTGAATCAATTCAACCATATTGTCAACAGTAAATCAAAAATTTTAGACCTTATACTGAGTAACATATGTTTAGAGAAAATCATACGATGCAATTTCGCGCTGTCCAAGGAGGATCCGCTACACCCGCCCATAGATTTTTTTTTGGCAACTTTAGCAGATTTTCACCTAGAACCCAAGAATATATCGAAACCTAACTTTTTTAAGGCTGACTACGAAAAAGTTCAAAGTCGGTTAATGTCTATTATATGGGAACAAGAATTTGACCAATGTCTTAGTGTAGATGAAACAGTTAATGTTTTCTATAGAATCTTAAGAAACACAATCTCTGAGACGATTCCAATTAAACAAATGAGGAATAAGAATTACCCACTATGGTACCCGCGAGACCTCATACGGCTTTTAAAAGAAAAGTACAAATATCATGATCGTTTCAAAAAATATAAAAACCCACTAGATTTGTTAGCATTTGAAAGATTAAGGGATGACTGCAATATACTTAGAGCAACCTCTTACAAAAAGTATATTTCTAGCCTAGAAGATGGAATATCTAAGAACCCAAAATTATTCTGGTCCTTTATTAAAAATAAAAGAAAAGGTAGTAGCACATACCCAGCTCAAATGTTCTTTGAAAACAAAAAAGCTAATAATGGTGAAGACATTTGCAATTTGTTTGGTCAAAATTTTGCTCAAGCTTTCAGCTGTCCAACAGCAGTTCCAACTCAGTCTATGCCAAACACTAATCCTAACATATCCTCCTCTGCATTATGTACATTATCTATTGATTCTAGAGAAATTTATAGAGGTTTAAAAGGATTAGATGAAGCTAAGGGTGCTGGCAGTGATGGTATCCCTCCAGTCTTTATCAAACGCTGTGCTAAGGCCTTAGTCGAACCTCTACACATAATATTTAGTAGATCCTTACAAGAAGGCGTCTTTCCACATAAATGGAAGGAAGCTATAGTTGTACCTATTTTCAAGTCTGGAGAAAAACACTTTGTTGCCAACTATAGACCTATCTCAATTTTAATAACTTTTGGCAAGGTATTTGAAAAAATCATTAGCAAACATCTCATGTGGTATCTCAAATCACAAATTACTGAGTACCAACACGGCTTTATTAAATCCAGATCTACCACCACTAACCTTCTGTGCTTCACTTCTGCTTTATCTGATTGTCTCGATAAACGTATCCCAGTAGACACAATCTACACAGATTTTAGTAAGGCCTTCGACAAAGTAGACCATACCCTCCTTGTTAAAAAACTGGCTCAACTTGGCATAGAAGGTACATTGATTAACTGGTTTGAATCATATTTACATAACAGGCATTCTAGGGTAGTCGCAAACGGTCACTTCTCCAAAGAATATAGAGCAACGTCTGGCATTCCACAGGGATCACATCTGGGACCTATTCTGTTCAACATTTTTATAAACGACGTAACACTATGCTTCAAACATTCAAAATTTTACTTATTTGCGGATGACCTTAAAATCATGAAACCCATTCAGAGTAATCAGGACGCTTATAAGCTGCAAGAAGATATCAACCGACTAACGCTTTGGTGTAAAGAAAATAATATGTTTTTAAATATTAGCAAATGTAATTATATCCAATTCACGCGAAACAAACATCCACAACCTAACAAATATTTTATTGAAGGAGTCCAATTAAAGAAACTATGTATTGTCCGTGATCTAGGAATTCAGCTCGACAGTGCACTCAAATTTGATGTCCATATCCTAAACATTGTGTCAAGGGGCTTCAAAATACTAGGGTTTGTTATACGGAATTGCAAAGAATTCAAGCGATCCTCAACAAAAATTAAACTATTTAACACCCTTGTTCGCCCGATATTGGAATACAGTTCAGTCATTTGGAACCCACATTACGATGTCTATATTAAACGCTTGGAGAGTGTTCAAAGACGTTTTCTTTATCATCTCAGTTATGGAGATCATTTAGCAAAGCAGATAACGAGTTACAAAGATAGGATGAAACATTACCAGATTAAAACGTTGTCTAGACGAAGGGAATTAATAGATTTAATATTTCTACACAAAATTATTAACGGGTCCATTGACTGCATCGAACTCCTGAACTCCATAAATATAAACATACCCAACCGCATCCCAAGAAAAAAAGTTTTCAATTTATTGGAAATACCATACTCAAAAACCAATCTTGGTCACTATGCCGCTGTACACAGACTCTGTAGGCAATATAATACTTTGTCGAAAACTTCTGACATTGACATTTCTGAGCCATTGCTTAAATTTAAAAAATCATTGACTGCAATGAGGTTCTGTGAGTTTTTATTTTTATTTTTAAGTTACTCTATAGTTTTATGTTTTAGATTTTAATTTAATTTTATATTTTTTTATAGTCTATTTTAAAAGCGCTTTACCATCTGTAACAATTTTTTTTTTTTTTCATTCTTTATACCATTATATTATGTCATTATGTTTTTATTTTAAATTTGTTTAACCTAATAGTGTTTGTAAAAAGTATACATTTTTGCCGTCTGGTTTGCCATAATGTTGGTAAATCCTAAGGTTAATTACATATAAGGAGTCTCTTTTTATAAGTACCTATGCCATGTTTTAATTTGTTTTTCTTTTTATGTTTTACTATTATCTTGTAATAAGAGTTTATACTTTAGTTTCTATTTACTCGATAATCTAAAATGCATGCTGTGGCCTCCTATAATTGAGGGAGTACACTTGTTATTACTTCATGTTGATGATCCATTGTGTTTTATGTGTACATCTTTCGTTGGAGGTCCTGAATAAATAAATAAATAAATAAATGTTCACATTGTATACGGTGATTTATGTGGAGTATGAGTGATGTGTGTGCGTGTGAGTTTTGGTATATGAGGGTGTGCGAGTGTGAATGTGTGTAGGTGTAGGGGTGAGTGTGTGTGATTGTAAATTCATGGTCATGGTTTTGACTAAGATAGAGATATATTTTATTTTAATTTTACTTTAACTAATGAATACCTAAACATACTACTTACTGTACAACATATAGTAATAACTCCGTTTCTTCATAATTTAGCTGTTGCAAATATTAACTTACTATTTGTTTACATTTAGATTTGGTAAGAGGGTAAACATTTAATTTATTATTTATTCTGCTATAAAGAAACGGACCAAGAAATTCAATAAATCTTTCGCTAAATTTAGTTTTTCTAGTGGTCCGTTCCACACGAACTCTTTTATTTCGACATTTTTGCGCGAGTGGGTCATAATGTAGTTTTATATGCTGTTTCAGAATAATGTTGAGGATGAAAAGTTGTCTTACGGTCAGAACTCCACAAATCTGATATAGAGAAACAGTAGGAAAGAGGATGGGTGTAAAAAATACTCACCTTTAGAATTGCGCGCTGAGCGATTTCAATGGACTTCATAGTGGTTTTACAAGTACCCCCCCAGGATGAAATGCAATAATTTAATAATTACTGACCTAGGGCATAATACATTTGTTTTAGGAGATAAGGCTTAGCAGCGTGCCGCAAATTTTTAAAGACATATATGTTACGGCTACACGCCAATCCTGGCAAAGAATCCTTATCCATGACATGTTCCTTTCCTAATTCAAATTTGCCGCGCTTCGCGCCCTGCCAACTGAACTGTCAAAAGGAGAGAAAACAGTGGCGCCAACAAAAGTACGTTTTAAAAAGTGTGCAAAAAAAGATGGCGAATATAGCTTCTTCCTGCGGTGCGTGGTGAGTCCTTCTGATCATCCATTCTTTATCCTGGTGGTGGCCCGACGGTTCCCTCGCTCATTAAGCAAAGTCAAATTAACGTTGCGCGATGTCTACGTTGTAGAATCAGCCTTTCTTCGCGAGTATCCAACATACTTGGTGCCTCCTGTGAGGATCAAGTCCTCATTTTTATTAATTACTTACAAGTCTAAATCAACAAGAGTTTACTTGTAGGTACATAATAATAATCGTCATATTCCTAGTTCAAACAATCAATGCTATTTTGTTACTTTCAAAACATCAAATAGCCAATATTGTTTACTTGCATAGTTTCAAAACTCATAAACTTGTAATTATAGTATAGTAATTCGTATCGTCGCTCGTGTTCGAACCACCATACCTACCCACCAGTCGTGGCGCGGTGACGCGGTCCACCCGAGCGAACGTTCGAGTACCATATCTACCTACATATTATCTAACCTAAGAACTAGTCCGCATAAAACTTCTAATGATCTAATCGGTTTCAACCCTATAGTTGTCCAAAATTCTAGTTTACCTTTTATAAGAAACAGGCTGATTTTGCAACTTAGTTGTCGAACAGTGGATTTAATTAATGTGTGCTCGATTCTAAGTTAGGTACAGATTTGTTAGGTTTTATTTACTAAATGAAGTACGTTCAACTGTTTTATTTTCTGATTACCATCATTAAAGCGTAATAATAGTGACCAAACTTAAACTTTAAATAAGCTGTAATATTTTTTCTGTTAAGATAGGATAAAATACATTTTACCTACTTGTGTGCATTATTACAGATAGTAGGTAGGTGACACAAATAGGGAGTCCAACCATTCATAATTGTGTATACCTACTTACTTGCTAACAGTTAACAAATTATAATAGCTTACGCAACTTTGTATTTGGTTAGTTTCCGTTTCGTCTGATCTTATTGTCTGTTAATTGTTATTAATTAGATTCAATAATGACAGAGAAGATGGAAGCCGAATTGCAATCTCTAATTAAAAGGCGTGAATATGAATTTTCATGCATTCAAATATTGTTCGATTTGTCTAAAGTTGCTACCACTGATAAATCTAAACTATCGTCGTTTCGCACTAGATATAAATCGGTCGAAAAAATAAAAGAAAATTTCGTCGAGGTCAACGACCGTATAAATAAGTTTGAAATAACTTTGCGTCCGAAGTCCATTATTGATAATGCAACTTTACTAGCGTTTGACGAGTTGTATTTCTCCGTTGTCGAATTTGCGGATTCAATGTTATCGGGTGCGGGTAGCAGTTGTAATGATGTTGGTCCAGTGAAAGAGATTCAGAGTCCACACGTTAAACTACCTAAACTGGAAATTCCAAAGTTCGATGGAAGCATTGAAAACTGGCAAAGTTTTAAAGATAGTTATGTGGCTTTGATCCACCACAATGCTACGCTATCCGATGCGGAAAAGTTTCAATATCTAAACTCATGCTTATGCGGTTTCGCTGCAACAATAGCGAAGGGGTTACCTGTCACGGCCACGAATTATAGTATTGTTTACGATGCTTTGCTCGATAGGTACGACAATAAGCGTGTTCTTGCTACCGCGTATGTGGACAAGTTGGTGACTGCTAGTCAAATAAATAAACCATCACTCGATAATCTAACAAGCTTATTGAATACCCTATATGAAAATGTAAATGCGTTACGGTCGCTGTCGATTCACAACCTTGGTGAATTTTTATTGTTTTATATCGCTTCGCGTGCACTGGACAGCGAGACTCGCCAACGATTCGAGTTGCAGAATGTGAGCGAAATACCCACATTTGATGAGTTAATAAAATACTTGCAAGGTTACGTTAAAATATTAGAAGTGAGTCAAACCGGGTCTGTTTCTACTTCTAACCCGCCTAATAGACAAAATCGTAATAATAATAAGAATAATAATTCCATGACGCGAACAAGGACAACCTTAGTTGCATCCACGCCGCAAAACAATAAAACGTATCAAAACAAAGAAAAACCAATTTGCCCGTGTTGTCAATCTTCACATTCGATCTATCGATGTGCAAAATTCCAATCGTTACGTGTTCAGCCGCGTCGGCAATTAGTGTTTGAATTGAAACTTTGTTTTAATTGTTTGCGAGCGGGTCACGAGGCTAACAGTTGCTCTAGTAAAAATAGTTGTTCTCTTTGTGCTTCTAAACATAACACGTTGTTACATGTAGACCAGCCACCCCGTGATAATGATAAAAGGGAAGAAAATAATACTAATTCAAGCACGGCGCTCACGAGCGCTGCGACCGTGTCATGCGCGGGAAATTCAAACGTTCCGGGTACGAAAATATTAGGATCCGCGGTAGTGCGCGTGCGTCATGCGGACGGCTCGCATCAGTGTGCGCGCGCCCTTATTGATAGCTGTTCGATGGATTCTTTTATAACGACTTCGTGTGCTCGACGACTCGGGCTACCTATCAAGAAATGCAAAATGAATGTTACCGGTTTAGGTCAAAGTTCGGTACTTGATATCAAGGGTGTTACCTTTGGCTCGATTACGCCGCGTCAAACTGATACTCCCACATTCGAATTGTCTTTTGTGGTGTTACCTAATATCACCACATCGATGCCTTCATCCCCGTTACCTGCTGCGGTACACGGTCATTTTTCTCATCTGGATTTAGCGGATGACAAATTTTATCGATCGAGTTCGGTGGATCTTTTGTTAGGAGTTGAGTGTTTCGATCAAATCTACACCGGCGCTCGTTACTCACCAGGTCCGGGCCTCCCTTGCGCTCTCGAAAGTGTTTTTGGGTGGGTTATTAGCGGTCAGCTTTTGCACCACTCTTTGTCGCAGGCGGTATCCCAACCGGTAACGTCACTCCTTACTGCCACTTGTACGCTCGAGGACATCGTTAAGAGGTTCTGGGAGACTGAAGAACCGCCGCGTCCCGCCATCTCGATCCCTGAAGATGATATCTGTGAACAAAAATATAAAGAAGGTACTTACCGAACTCCTGAAGGTCGTTACGTTGTTCCACTCATGTTGAAGGATGATGCCCCGCCTCTTGGTGACTCTCGTCGTTGCAGCTTGAATCGGTTCCTAAATTTAGAAAAACGTCTCGATCGTGATTCCGATTTGAAATCTGAATATACAGAATTTATGCGTCAGTACGAAGACCTTGGTCATATGCAACCAGCAGTCGCTTTGTCTACTGATGCCAGGTATATTATACCACACCACTGTGTAGTTAGACCCGAAAGTTCTACTACACGTCTGCGCGTTGTCTTCGACGCCAGTAGCAAGACTTCTATCAATAAGTCTTTAAATGACATAGTTCATGTCGGACCCAAACTTCAAATCGACATTATCGATTTAGTCACCAAGTTTCGACTGCATACTATTGTCTTTACAGCGGACATTTGTAAAATGTACCGCCAAATTCTCGTTAAACCTGAAGACAGGTCCTACCAACACATCCTTTGGCGTGACCAACCGAACGCTCCACTCGTCGAATATGAGTTGGCCACTGTCACATATGGCATCAGTAGCTCACCCTACTTAGCCATCCGCACTCTGCGCCAGTTGGCCGACGACCACGGTTCGGAGTATGCATCTCGTGCCGCCGAAGTCCTTCGCGAAGATACGTTTATGGATGACATCACTACTGGCAGTTCCTCCTTGGAGGAAGCGAGACAATTAAAAAAAGATTTGACTTCTTTGTTGGCTCAAGGTCAATTCGAACTTAGAAAATGGAGTTCAAACAATTCCGAATTGTTAGTTGATATTCCTCCTGAGCACTGTCAAACTCCTAAGACCTTCGACGAAGGAAGTCAGGAATTTATCAAGATCCTAGGTATCCAGTGGGACCCCTCTTCTGACAACTTCTCGTATTCCTTTTCGGACAATTTTGACATAAAATTTACCAAAAGGTCAATACTCTCGATTACAGCGAGAATTTTCGATGCCCTTGGCTGGATTTCCCCATTGATTTTCTCTGCAAAGTTACTCTTGCAGGACATGTGGAAACTGAATTTAGATTGGGACGAACCCATTCCTCATGACTTAGCCAAGCGATGGCATATTATAGCTGCAAATCTACATGACATTCAACAAATCAAACTGCCGCGTAGTCTACTTCCCGCAAACACTAATCAAATTCATTTAGTCGGATTTTGTGACGGTTCTCTCAAAGGCTATGGTTGTTGTGTATATTTGTGCGCAGTGTCGCCAAGTGCCACTGTCTCTCGACTGTTGATAGGTAAGTCCAAGGTGGCGCCCTTGAAGCCTATGACAGTGAACAGACTCGAGCTGTGTGCAGCAGTGTTACTATCTCGGGTTCTGAGCCATATGTATAATCTGCTCAAGTCCAAATTAGATATTGACCTAGTTCGAGCTTACTCAGACAGCACCACCACATTGGCTTGGTTGAACACGCCTCCACATTTGCTTAAAATGTTTGTTGCAAACCGGGTGGTTCAAGTAACTGATGAGGTCGACATCCAGTGCTGGGGTTATGTATCCACCAAGGATAATCCGGCGGACTGCTGTAGTCGCGGTATTAGTTGTGCTGAACTTATCGAGCATCCCCTCTGGTGGTCAGGTCCAGCATGGCTTTCAAAACCGCCATCGGAATGGCCATCTAAATTGCCTTCCTTGCCGGACACAGTTTTACCGGAAATGAAACCTTCCGGGGCGCAAACTCTTCTCACGGTTGCTCCGGAAGAAGACTTAATAGGTCAGCTCCTTAGCAAATGCTCCTTATTATCTAAATTGACAAGAGTGCTCGCGTGGGTATTGCGCTTTTCTTCCAATATAAGACGTAAGAAAGAGAATCGAGTACTTTCTTCTCTTTCCGCTACTGAGCTAGACTCTTCTTTAATGTTGCTTGTAAAATATACACAAAGTAATTCCTTGAAAGATGAGCTCGAAAAGGTCGCTCAAAATCAAGTTTGCTCTAAACCTATTCAAAAACTGTCCCCATTCTTGGACAGTGCAGGTATGCTGCGAGTGGGGGGTCGAATTGATAACGCCATGTTATCCGTTTCTGCAGTACACCCTCTTCTCTTGTCTAAGGCTTGTGCCTTATCGGGCTTGATTGTAGAACATTTTCATGTCAAGTATCTACATTGTGGACCCAGAACTTTGCAGTCTTTGATCCAACGGAAATTCTGGATCATTGGTGGTCGTCTACTCATTCGTACAGTATGCTCTAAATGCGTACAATGCTTTAAAGTCAAACCGGTACCTTGTCAACCTGAAATGGGCAAACTACCTGCCGCCAGGTTACAACCTAGTCGTTGTTTTGACACCACCGGAATAGATTTAGGTGGTCCATTCATCCTAAAAGAGAGTCGTCGACGAAAGGCACACACCTTCAAGGCGTACGTATGCTTATTCGTGTGTCTTAGCACGAAAGCGGTGCACCTAGAAGTCGTTACAGAGCTAAGCTCAGCTGCTTTCTTGGCTGCTTTAGATAGAATGGTCTCACGTCGTGGTATTTGTGAAACGATTATTAGCGATTGTGGTACTAACTTTGTAGGTGCGAATAGACAAATGAAAGATATCCTATTGGAATTGCGGTATCACTATCCTGAGATAGCGGATGGGCTCGCTGCCCGCGGCATCAAGTGGAAATTTAATCCACCGAGTGCACCTCACTTTGGAGGAATATTTGAAAGTGGCATCAAAGCTACCAAGTACCACCTCAAGCGAGTGGTTGGTACTCAAGTTCTGACGTATGAAGAAATGAGTACAGTTTTAACAAAAATCGAAGCCATTCTCAACTCGCGTCCACTTTGCGCGAATTCACCGGACCCTAATGAAACAGACGTATTAACGCCTGGGCATTTTCTTGCCAATGGTCCACTGGTGTCGTTACCCGAGTCCCCAATGGTCGATGTTAAAACACCGCGTTCTCGTTGGCAGTTACTTCAAAAGATAACACAAACCTTTTGGCGAATCTGGCAACGTGATTATTTACATACTCTCCAACAAAAGAACAAATGGTTCAAACGTGTTCCTAATCTCAAGGTTAATGATTTGGTTATTGTTATTGAACCTACTTTACCTACGTTGTGCTGGAGACTAGCTAAAATAGAGCAACTGCACCCCGGCCGCGATAACGTTGTCCGAGTAGTGACGCTTCGCTCTGCGAATGGGCATGTTTTTCGACGACCAGTAGTCAAGATTTGTCCTTTGCCTATTGATGCCTAAGCTATTATAGTTAAGACGTATGTAGGTATAAGGTAATCTAGACTTAAGCGATTTAATTTAGTATATCTAGAATAGTTCTATTTTGTAATAGTTTCGAGCACATATTTTTTAAGTTTCTTCTGTGAAATCTTAGTATATTTCAAGTGGGGGGAATATGTTACGGCTACACGCCAATCCTGGCAAAGAATCCTTATCCATGACATGTTCCTTTCCTAATTCAAATTTGCCGCGCTTCGCGCCCTGCCAACTGAACTGTCAAAAGGAGAGAAAACAGTGGCGCCAACAAAAGTACGTTTTAAAAAGTGTGCAAAAAAAGATGGCGAATATAGCTTCTTCCTAGCGCGCGCGCGAGTGTTTTTGTGTGTGATTCTAGTGAAGACCCTCGTGAAAAGGATAGATTAACACAGACTTTATCGCCGGCGAACATTTCTTCCTGCGGTGCGTGGTGAGTCCTTCTGATCATCCATTCTTTATCCTGGTGGTGGCCCGACGGTTCCCTCGCTCATTAAGCAAAGTCAAATTAACGTTGCGCGATGTCTACGTTGTAGAATCAGCCTTTCTTCGCGAGTATCCAACATATATGAGTTTGCGCACTCGTGCTCTAAGCAGCTTGATATGCTCTTTGAAATTGAGATTTCTGTCTATAGTAACACCTAAGTACGTGACGGTGTGAACACGTTCCAGAGATGAACACGTGCAGTCGGCTTTCAGGGTACACTCGTGAGAGATAATTTTGTGGCTGTTTCTGAGACTTGAATAATGTTTGATGCTGAAAGAAATATATTTTGTTTTTTCCACATTTAAAGTCAGAATGTTCGCCTGAAGCCAGCTTCTAGTGATATTATAGCCCTGCTGAGCAGCATCAAATACCTCATCCCAAGTATTGGCGGCAAAAACTAAAGCAGTGTCGTCTGCGAAGGAGATGGTTTCGCCATGAGTGAGCTTAAGACTCGTAAGTCCGTTAATGTACACAAGGAATAAGATGGGTCCCAAGATGCTGCCCTGTGGTACGCCATGTGTAACTGGAAGGTAGGTACTTTTGTACTTGCTCACACGGACACACTGCTTTCGCCCAGATAAATAACTTTCAAAGAGTCTTAACTGAGTACCTTTAATTCCCAATTTCTCGAGTTTAGTCAATAAGAGGGAAACAGAAATCATATCAAATGCCTTGGCGAGATCGAGAAATATTGAAAGACATTTTAAATCTTTGTCCAAATTTGTGCTTATAAAGCTGGTGAGTTTGTTGACTGCTTGTTCGGTGGACTTACCATGCCGAAAACCATACTGATTTTTAGACAGTAAATTATTATTTTCCAGGTAATTCACTAAGCGTATAATTATTATTCTTTCCAATATCTTCGATAATGCCGGTAGAATGGATATTGGCCTATAATTATTGATTTGATTTCTGTCCCCGCTCTTATAGATTAGGCACACTTCCGACCTTTTCAGGGAATCAGGGAAATAGTTTGACCTTAAGCTGATTTTAATAATTTTCGTAATAGGTGGAATAAGAATCTTTTTATGCAATTTCAGAAACTCACTACTAATCTTATCACAACCCGATGCACAATCTGTTTTTAGACCATTTATAATTTGTTCAACTTCTTGCTGATCAGTGTCCATCAAAACAAATGAATTACTCTGCTGGTTATACTTGTCTAAATTTGATTGAGAATGTGCATCAGGTGTGTTTGTTTTTTTGATAAATTTTATCGGCCAGTGAGGCGCCAACATTAATGAAATAACTATTTATTTTGTTAAAAGATTGCTCAGGAGAAGTAGAGAATGTTAGGAGTTCTTTTGTGCGTTGTATTGGTTCTGTTGTGTTTGCGATGTCTCTAATTGCTTTCTTACTGTCTTTTTGTGCATTTATAATTTGTTTATTTTCGAACTGTCTCTTTATTTTTCGTAAAAGAGCGTTACAAAAGTTCCTGTAACGTCTATAAATAATTTGAAAATTTTCGTTTGTTGGTGATAATTTAGCTATTCTGTGAAGTTTATCCCTGTTTCGCATGCACCTCAGCAAACCCGGTGTGATCCAAGGTTTTATTATTTTTGGCCGTCTTGGCAAGGTTTTTGTTTGTGTATTTTTTTCAATAATATTTTGAAGAGGCTGCATCAAATAATTTAATGTAAAGTTAGGATCCGCCGACTGATGAATTGGATCAAGATCAAGCTTTAACAAGTCTGCCACAATTCCTTCATTGTTAACTTTAGTTATAGTTGTAGCCATATTATGATGCAATGTTTTTTTCGTTTGTAGGCATAGCAAAACCGGATAATGGTCCGTTAACGTTGAGAATGGGACTATTGTAGTTGCAGTACTTATAGTTTTTACTAAGGCATGATCCAAGCAAGTTTCACTGTCACCACGAGTTATTAGGCTATGAGCTGGTAGTAAACCGAGTTGTAACGTTGTACGTGGTTGCTAACACATCAGAACATGGGTAGCATTAATAGAAAAATAATTGAAACCTATTTACGCTTGCGGCTGATATTTTAAACTGGCAATACTATAATGAACAAGCAAATACTGTCGCAAACTCCGCGCACGGAACTAGTTTGTTGAATGTTGGTAGTTGATTTCCCTCTCAATACGGTATGACTAACGCTCGCGGACTTCCTGCGGTTCGTGGAATAGTCTCGACCGGCGGCACTTGGCACTACGTAGCAGCGGAGAGACAGTGTCTGCACAGAGTGATTTGTACCTCTGTCACCTTCATATAGTCACCTTGAACGACACATTTTTAGTACTACTACTAGTATTATCTACACGCTACCGTGAACAATAAATTTAGACTCAGTGTAACCCCAGATTGGGGTTCACCTATACCGGACACCTTTCGGTGTTGCTACAAGGCTGTGGCTGGACAACTTGCGTGCTACCCACCGTCAGGAAGATCGACCTACCTACCTGGCTGCCACCAGTCACCTACGTTCTGGAAACTGCCAGGATAGTGGTTTTCTTACGGCGGTCTTGAACCTAACACGCGCTCGATATTAAGGACTCACACCAGTCTCCGGCTGGGTTTCTGTTAAGTTTTATATAATATTTTTATTTTAATAAATTGTTATATCTACCCTCACTTCGAGACTTTAGTTTACCTGCCTGGCCCCTAACCGTTACAGTGTGTAGCTGCTAAAGTTAAGTATCGTTCTCCGTGTATGTCTATTTTATTTGGGTTTATTGGAATGTTTATGTCACCCATTAACACATTGTGTTTATAGTTCGATACTACTTGAAGTATTTTGTCTAGAGAAGAGAGGAATGGATCTATGTTATTATATGATGGCGATCTGTATAAACCAATAATAGCAACTTGTTCTTCTATAATAGCCACTAGACAATTACAGTCCTGAAAATCAGGCTCCTCTATGCGGACGTTTAGTTTCTCTTTATAATAAATAACTACAACATCATTTTGTTTATTATTATTTTTAGTTGACACATGACAATAACCGTCCAGTTTTGGAATTACCGATGCACAAAAGAACCAACACTCAGTCAGTATTAGAACGTCCCATTCTAGTTTTAATCTACTTAATAAGATCTCAAAGCCTGACATATTGCAGTTTATACTACGGATGTTCTGCGTTAATATAAGTATATGATTTGCAGTATTAGTGATGATAGTGTGACATTCCTCTATGTCAGCAATTTGCGAATGGGACACGGATAAGCTATCAATGCTAGTAGTAAGGTCGATCATATTACTGAATTTTATAAAAAAGCATAATTTTGTAATGAATTTTTATCAGGGATTGAATAGAATAGAATAGAATACTCTTTATTATGTACACCATTGAACGTTATTATAAGCTTATAAGCTTTTATAAGTGTAGCGAAGAAAGTTGTTTTTATATTATGTATTGTAATTATGAGGACGTTTTTGTAGAGTCTGTTGATGTGTATGTTTGTGTGAATGTTGATTTGTAATATGTTTTTGACTAAATGTGTTAGAATTATTTTAAAACTAGATCTAAACGTATGATCAGGGAGGTGTGTTAATAAATTAAGGTTATAACATAAGTGTGTTTTGAAATGTGTTTTACAAAGGCCAGAAAAAATATATCTAACGCTAAAACAATAAGGGAAAGCATGCATTAGAGGAACTTTACACCATTTGAAGAGACTGATCGTAACATGTAATAGTCATATTGTATTACGTATTTTTTCTAAGTCCGTCGCATCATTGATACGAATATGTGATGAGTCTTCGTTTTTTTTGAGGTACACTATCCCATTTGTGGTCCAACAGAATTTGTAGCCATGGCTATTCTTAAATTGTCTCGCCAAGAAGTAAAGCTTTTGCGTTTTGTACGTGAGAGTTTCCGCTTCATATAAAGGTTTAGCCACATACTTGGTGTTCAAGTGAGTAGTATTCAATTTATCACCTTTAGTTTTCGGTTTATTGAAACTCTTGATAGCCTTAAGAAACTTCTCTTTCAATAGTACGTGGTTAAATCCACGATTACCGGTTTTGAGCCATGTTATGACTTTAGTCGATAGAAATCCTTTATGCAAGACCCATTAATATCAATGTGAATCGTTTTTCCTAATTGCATTATGTCTTTACACAGAGTTTCTTTCGTCTCTCCATTTTGTTTCGGTATATTCCGAATTTCAATACCAGTTCCGCGGGTTTTTCGTTCCATTTGCTCCAGTTTTTCTTCCAACTCTATAATCAGCAGTTGTAGATAGAATAGTTTTCTAGAAATTGAGTAACGTTCGATCTGGCTTCTGGCTTATATATGCCACCTATATTCAAGTCAAATTTCTTCACATAGACCCAGAGAAAATGGTTGTCGTCGTCACACTTTTATTCAACCAAGTCGTGCTTCAGATTATTGTGGACAAAAATAATAAACCCCCCCACCTCTGGACTTAGATCTGTAGCAATAATGAGAGTTATTAATTTTTTCAGGTTTTCATATAGTTTTATTGTTGCACGGTCTGATCTGAGTAGATTTTTATTTCAGTTGTTTCTAGTTTAGCTTTGTTTCGTAGCAAGCATTTAGTTGCACTGTCTGATTGAAAGAAAGCTTTTATTTTAAGAGTATTTTCATAATCTTATTGCTTTGAAAGGCCCAAGGCTATCTGCTAAAAGCGTTTGTACTGCTTTTGTTACCTCGTTTATAACGTTAATACGTCTTTCATCAGTGTTTGACCTTTGCAGCTCGGGTATGCCGACAATTATTAAGTTGTTTCTCTTTTTTGCCGTTCTTGGATTTCAGTTACAAAATTTTCATACATAGAGGAAATTGGTGTTGTATCAGCGGTACAATTGACAGAAGTTTTTAGTTGTTGTAACTCCGTCTCCAATAGTTTTATTTTGTTGTCATTCGCATTATTCGAGTCCTTAAAAAAAGTGAATTCTGACCTCATTTCGGCTTGCTGTAGCATATTCATTTGTAGTTTTAATTTCAGTTATTTGTTCCTAAATACTCGATATCTCCTGAAATATTATTTCAGATGTTTCTTATTGAGTCGCAGTAAACTCTTTTAGCATCGCCATAATCTCAGTCTGTGATTTACAGCATTCAGCGGGGAGCTTGGGGGAATTCGGCTGTCCTCTTTTATTGCTACGTTACGTAACGTTGTGTTGGCAAGCATCATTCATCAGTCTTTGGTAAGTCTGGCAGTGAACCGCCTTTTACATCCATACTACTGCTTGCTGGAGTTGGTGATCACACAAAACTCATATTCAAAACGTTAGCGATATGAATCACTACTCCAGTTTATAGCTGCCTCCGTAGCTTGGAAAAAATGCACGAGTCCAAATTATTGCCGCCTTTGTCTCTGCTATCAGTATGTAAGGCAGCTTTTCCTTACCCAACCGGCTAACTCGTGGGTAGCAAGTAGCTTGAGACAATTGCAGGGAATAACTCACATGAAGCTGACTGAAGTAAAACACATTTAAGTTTGGTCAACTAATTTAATTCTTCAAGCACACATGCCATCAATACAATAACTTGAGGTTACAAAGTATGAGCCACTCACTTTCTGAAGGGATATAGATTACCCACAATATTCAATGCTGGAGATATGATTCCTCAAACAGCATCGTTCTCTGTGTAGCTGTCCGTAAGCTTGCCGGATACCAGACGATAACTATAATGCTCGGAACCTTTTGCAAGAGGAGACTGCTGTAGCTTGAACAGCTAGTTGACCATTAGCTTTATTATTTAGATATAAATTATAGCTAAAGATAGCATTTGGGGCCCTGCCAAGGAGAAGAAAATTGCATGTTAAGATCAAACGCACATGTGTCATGAAAATGGGCATTCAGACAAATTCAAACTAGTACTCACAGCGCCTACTGGAACATTGATTATGATGAGCTTTTCATCTTGACGCTAGCCAGCCTTGCCCCATATAACATTACGTAACTTTTCTTTTGATTCTTGCCTTTGAGGTTATTTTTTGGACACCGTCCTCCCAACGCAAGTTCACTCGTAGTAAAGGCTAAGTCATTGCAACTACAGACCTTGAATACTTTGCTTTTAAGCCATAGGCCTTTTACTAAATTATCATTTTTTTTATGTAACTAATTTGAAAAGAATTTAATAATTTGTATGTCGTATTTGTGTGCTTATTGAATTAAATGATTTCACACAAATAGAATATATTTTATTTAAACTTTCATCTATGTCATACGTATGTCAGCGCCATCTAGTACCCAAATGATCAAATAATCAATTAGCGACACAACTAACCGAACTTGTTTGGCAAAAAGGAGGCAGATGTCGCTAACATACATAGTGTGAACAAAATCTGTGTTACAAGTATAACATTGACATAGGTACTCCAGTTTATGGCTACCTCCGTAGCTTGGAATAAATTGTAGTTCGAAAAACTAAAAAACACGCTTTAATAGTAAGGATAATGGGACAAACTGTTTAAATTATTGCATTGTCATCGGTCCTTGATAAGTGTGCAAAGTTTCAAATCAATCCAACGTTTTGAAGTGGGAGAAAATCACGTTCAAAGATTCCGTTACATTGATACATAGATACATACATACCAAGCTAATAAAAGCGTGTTAAAAAGTCCACGAGTCCAAGTTAGGGCCGCCTTTGTTGCTGCTCTCAGTACAACATTTACTTAGGTCAGGATTGTTATCCGACTTCTCAAACAGGAGGAGGTTCTATGTTCGACTTTATGTTGGTTTTTTATTTTTTTGTGTATTTTCACCGATATCTCCGTAAATTGTGGACCGATTTTTAACCCCCGACGAAAAAAGAGGGGTGTTATAAGTTTGACATGTGTTGCTGTGTATCTGTGTGTCTGTCTGTGGCATCATAGGTCCTAAACGGATGAACCGATTTTGTCGAGAGTGTTCTTAGCTATGTTTGAATAAAATCGGTTCAGCCGTTCAAAAGTTATGGGCGTCTTACTGATTGAATCGGGGTGTTTTCGCCAGATATTGTGTCATAATTACGTGTTCAATAGATTGCCGATCGAAGCGTATCTACTATGCACTAGATAAATTATGTAGCATGAAACGAAAATGTGTCGGGGCTTTTTTTATGGGTTCGTGGAAGCTGTCCATATGGTCAGGTCTAAGTTTTTCAAGACCCGCCGTACAGATATCAACAAAAAGCTCTCTGACTCTACACTCAAGGTCATGAAGGAGAGGCGTGAGATGATCCTGCAGTCTTCAGACGATGCGTTGAAATACCGGCAGCATAATGGAAGGATCTCAAAGTCCTTGAAAAGCGACCTCCGCCGCTTTAATAACAAGCATATTAAAGATGCGATTGAGCGGAATAAGGGCTCCAAGGTCTTTGCAAGAGATCTGACTATTGGGTAGAGGCAGCTCACGAAACTGAAGACCGACGATGGTAGGATCGTATCCGCCAAACCGGAGCTTCTCAGGGAATCCAGAGATTCTAAGAGCAGTTGTACACGTCGACCAGTAAACCCGTCGCGAATCTAGTAAAAGACCCTAGAGCTAGATTGACCCGTCACTATACCGAAGACATTCCGGACTTCAGCCTGTACGAGATTAGGATGGCTCTTAAACAGCCTAAGAACAACAAGGCACCGGGTGATGACAGAATCGCGAAAGGGCTGCAGACATTGAGTAAATTTTTATTCCGCGATAACGAGCCATCAGAGCGATTTACAATCTTCGCCGGCGCGGTTCTCTATGGGAACTGTTAACGGACATTAACATCACGACGGTTCCTTGTCAATATGTTTATGAAAACATCATGTACGTGAGAAAGAATTTACATGACACTTTGTTTCGAATACAAATAAAAGATTCTTTAATTTCATCATCCTTAGGATTTTCTTTCATCTTTTTCAATTCTTCATTTCTTTTGTTTATATCCAATAGCAGATCTTTATTAATCAAATACGTCTTTTTTGCATTTAAAATTTTAGTTTTGGGTGGTTTATTCTTGTTTATATTCGATTCTAAATATTTCTCAAATGTGGTGCAGTAATTATGTTCATGTTCATAGTTGGTTTCTTCTAAAGTTTTATATAATTGTGATTAGTTGCCCGCTTCGTACTGAATTTTCTTTGGAGGCACAGGCTCGCATCTTTTTATTTCAAATACAATTTGTTTGTGGTCAGACATTGCAGATTCGACAATGGCCAACCGGAAATCATTTGTTGTATCCTTCACATTTGTAGATACATACATGATCCAGTATTGTTTTACTAGTAATCGCTTCTCGAGAACAATACTTTTCGTGCATTTTATTCCAAATACTATAGCCTTCTTCTTTTAAAACATTCAAGTGCTCTTTTGTATTCTTATCTCTTTTTAAGATATTTAAATTAAAGTCACCAAAAGTTATACAACGAAAAAAAATTTTGTAGATAGTTAGAATAGTCTTCTAGAAATTGAGTAACGTTCGATCTGGCTTCTGGCTTATATATGCCTCCTATATTCAAGTCAAATTTCTTCACATAGACCCAGAGAAAATGGTTGTCGTCATCAGACTTTTCTTCAACCAAGTTGTGCTTCAGATTATTGTGGACAAAAATAGAAACCTCTGGATTTAGATCTGTAACTGCAATAATGAGAGTAATTATTTTTTGCAGGTTTTCATATAGTTTTGTTGTTGCACGGTCTGATCTGAGTAGATTTTTATTTCAGTTGTTTCTAGTTTAGCTTTTATTCGTAGCAAGCATTTAGTTGCACTGTGTGATCGAAAGAAAGCTTTTATTTTAAGAGTATTTTCATAATCTTATTGCTTTGAAAGGCCCAAGGCAATCTTCTGAAAGCGTTTGTATTGCTTTTGTTACCTCGTTTATGCCGTTATTACGTCTTTCATCAGTGTTTGACCTTTGTAGCTCGGGTATGCCGACAATTATTAAGTTGTTTCTCTTTTTAGCCGTTCTTGGATTTCAGTTACAAAATTTTCAAACATAGAGGCAATTGGTGTTGTATCAGCGGTACAATTGACAGAAATTTTTAGTTGTTGTAACTCCGTCTCCAATAGTTTTATTTTGTTGTCATTCGCATTATTCGAGTTCTTCAAAAAAGTGATTTCTGACCACATTTCGGCTTGCTGTAGCACTAGATATTCATTTGTAGTTTTAATTTCAGTTCTTTGTTCCTTAATGCTCGATATCTCCTGAAATATTATTTCAGATGTTTCTTTTTGAGTCGCAGTAAACTCTTTTAGCATCGCCATAATCTCAGTCTGCGATTTGCAGCATTCAGCGAGGAGCTTGGGGGAATTCGGCTGTCTTCTTTTATTGCTACGTTACGTAACGTAGTGTTGGCCAGCATCATTCATCAGTCTTTGGTTAGTCTGGCAGTGAACCACCTTTTACATACATACTACTGCTTGCTGGAGTTGGTGATCACACCAAACTCATATTCAAAACGTTAGCGATATGAATCACTACTCCAGTTTATAGCTGCCTCCGTAGCTTGGAAAAAATGCACGAGTCCAAATTATTGCCGCCTTTGTCTCTGCTATCAGTACAACATTGACATAGGTACTCCAGTTTATGGCTACCTCCGTAGCTTGGAAAAAGTCCACGAGTCCAAGTTAGGGCCGCCTTTGTTGCTGCTCTGTCTCTTTACTTAGGTCAGGATTGTTATCCGACTTCTCAAACAGGAGGAGGTTCTATGTTCAACTTTATGTTTGTTTTTTATTTTTTTGTGTATTTTCACCGTTATCTCCGTAAATTGTGGACCGATTTTTAACCCCCGACGAAAAAAGAGGGGTGTTATAAGTTTGACATGTGTTGCTGTGTATTTGTGTGTCTGTCTGTGGCATCATAGGTCCTAAATGGATGAACCGATTTTGTCGAGAGTGTTCTTAGCTATGTTTGAATAAAATCGGTTCAGCCGTTCAAAAGTTATGGGCGTCTTACTGATAGAATCGGGGTGTTTTCGCCAGATATTGTGTCATAATTACGTGTTCAATAGATTGCCGATCGAAGCGTATCTACTATGCACTAGATAAATTATGTAGCATGAAACGAAAATGTGTCGGGGCTTTTTTAAATTTTGAAATTTTACTTGTTAAAATTCTTTTTATGTTTGAAAAATTATGTTCCGAAATTGGTCCCCGATCTGATAAAGAACTTCGAAGATATACAACATAACTCCTCAATAAATAACGGCAAATCTCTAGGGATTGCTGCAATCGCATGTCTGTTTATTCTTTATACCATTTCATAACATAACATGGGTTCGTGGAAGCTGTCCATATGGTCAGGTCTAAGTTTTTCAAGACCCGTCGTACAGATATCAACAAAAAGCTCTCTGACTCTACACTCAAGGTCATGAAGGAGAGGCGTGAGATGATCCTGCAGTCTTCAGACGATGCGTTGAAATACCGGCAGCATAATGGAAGGATCTCAAAGTCCTTGAAAAGCGACCTCCGCCGCTTTAATAACAAGCATATTAAAGATGCGATTGAGCAGAATAAGGGCTCCAAGGTCTTTGCAAGAGATCTGACTATTGGGTAGAGCCAGCTCACGAAACTGAAGACCGACGATGGTAGGATCGTATCCGCCAAACCGGAGCTTCTCAGGGAATCCAGAGATTCTAAGAGCAGTTGTACACGTCGACCAGTAAACCCGTCGCGAATCTAGTAAAAGACCCTAGAGCTAGATTGACCCGTCACTATACCGAAGACATCGAAGACTTCAGCCTGTACGAGATTAGGATGGCTCTTAAACAGCTTAAGAACAACAAGGCACCGGGTGATGACAGAATCGCGAAAGGGCTGCAGACATTGAGTAAATTTTTATTCCGCGAAAACGAGCCATCAGAGCGATTTACAATCTTCGCCGGCGCGGTTCTCTATGGGAACTGTTAAAGGACATTAACATCACGACGGTTCCTTGTCAATATGTTTATGAAAACATCATGTACGTGAGAAAGAATTTACATGACACTTTGTTTCGAATACAAATAAAAGATTCTTTAATTTCATCATCCTTAGGATTTTCTTTCATCTTTTTCAATTCTTCATTTCTTTTGTTTATATCCAATAGCAGATCTTTATTAATCCAATACGTCTTTTTTGCATTTAAAATTTTAGTTTTGGGTGGTTTATTCTTGTTTATATTCGATTCTAAATATTTCTCAAATGTGGTGTAGTAATTATGTTCATGTTCATAGTTGGTTTCTTCTAAAGTTTTATATAATTGTGAGTAGTTGACCGCTTCGTACTGAATTTTCTTTGGAGGCACAGGCTCGCATCTTTTTATTTCAAATACAATTTGTTTGTGGTCAGACATTGCAGATTCGACAATGGCCAACCGGAAATCATTTGTTGTATCCTTCACATTTGTAGATACATACATGATCCAGTATTGTTTTACTAGTAATCGAGAACAATACTTTTCGTGCATTTTATTCCAAATACTATAGCCTTCTTCTTTTAAAACATTCAAGTGCTCTTTTGTATTCTTATCTCTTTTTAAGATATTTAAATTAAAGTCACCAAAAGTTATACAACGAAAAAAAATTTTGTAGATAGTTAGAATAGTCTTCTAGAAATTGAGTAACGTTCGATCTGGCTTCTGGCTTATATATGCCTCCTATATTCAAGTCAAATTTCTTCACATAGACCCAGAGAAAATGGTTGTCGTCATCAGACTTTTCTTCAACCAAGTTGTGCTTCAGATTATTGTGGACAAAAATAGAAACCTCTGGATTTAGATCTGTAACTGCAATAATGAGAGTAATTATTTTTTGCAGGTTTTCATATAGTTTTGTTGTTGCACGGTCTGATCTGAGTAGATTTTTATTTCAGTTGTTTCTAGTTTAGCTTTTATTCGTAGCAAGCATTTAGTTGCACTGTGTGATCGAAAGAAAGCTTTTATTTTAAGAGTATTTTCATAATCTTATTGCTTTGAAAGGCCCAAGGCAATCTTCTGAAAGCGTTTGTATTGCTTTTGTTACCTCGTTTATGCCGTTATTACGTCTTTCATCAGTGTTTGACCTTTGTAGCTCGGGTATGCCGACAATTATTAAGTTGTTTCTCTTTTTAGCCGTTCTTGGATTTCAGTTACAAAATTTTCAAACATAGAGGCAATTGGTGTTGTATCAGCGGTACAATTGACAGAAATTTTTAGTTGTTGTAACTCCGTCTCCAATAGTTTTATTTTGTTGTCATTCGCATTATTCGAGTTCTTCAAAAAAGTGATTTCTGACCACATTTCGGCTTGCTGTAGCACTAGATATTCATTTGTAGTTTTAATTTCAGTTCTTTGTTCCTTAATGCTCGATATCTCCTGAAATATTATTTCAGATGTTTCTTTTTGAGTCGCAGTAAACTCTTTTAGCATCGCCATAATCTCAGTCTGCGATTTGCAGCATTCAGCGAGGAGCTTGGGGGAATTCGGCTGTCTTCTTTTATTGCTACGTTACGTAACGTAGTGTTGGCCAGCTTCATTCATCAGTCTTTGGTTAGTCTGGCTGTGAACCGCCTTTTACATCCATACTACTGCTTGCTGGAGTTGGTGATCACACCAAACTCATATTCAAAACGTTAGCGATATGAATCACTACTCCAGTTTATAGCTGCCTCCGTAGCTTGGAAAAAATGCACGAGTCCAAATTATTGCCGCCTTTGTCTCTGCTATCAGTATAACATTGACATAGGTACTCCAGTTTATGGCTACCTCCGTAGCTTTGAAAAAGTCCACGAGTCCAATTTAGGGCCGCCTTTGTTGCTGCTCTCTCTCTTTACTTAGGTCAGGATTGTTATCCGACTTCTCAAACAGGAGGAGGTTCTATGTTCGACTTTATGTTTGTTTTTTATTTTTTTGTGTATTTTCATCGTTAGCTCCGTAAATTGTGGACCGATTTTTAACCCCCGACGAAAAAAGAGGGGTGTTATAAGTTTGACATGTGTTGCTGTGTATCTGTGTGTCTGTCTGTGGCATCATAGGTCCTTAACGGATGAAAGTATTTTGTCAAGAGTGTTCTTGGCTATGTTTGAATAAAATCGGTTCAGCCGTTTAAAAGTTATGGGCGTCTTACTGATTGAATCGGGGTGTTTTCGCCAGATATTGTGTCATAATTACGTGTTCAATAGATTGCCGATCGAAGCGTATCTACTATGCACTAGATAAATTATGTAGCATGAAACGAAAATGTGTCGGGGCTTTTTAAAATTTTGAAATTTTACTTTTTAAAATTCTTTTTATGTTTAAAAATTATGTTCCGAAATTGGTCCCCGATCTGATAAAGAACTTCGAAGATATACAACATAACTCCTCAATAAATAACGGCAAATACGATTGCTGCAATCGCTTGTCAATATGTTTATGAAAACATCATGTACGTGAGAAAGAATTTACATGACATTTTGTTTCGAATACAAATAAAAGATTCTTTAATTTCATCATCCTTAGGATTTTCTTTCATCTTTTTCAATTCTTCATTTCTTTTGTTTATATCCAATAGCAGATCTTTATTAATCCAATACGTCTTTTTTGCATTTAAAATTTTAGTTTTGTCCTAAACGGATGAACCGATTTTGTCGAGAGTGTTCTTAGCTATGTTTGAATAAAATCGGTTCAGCCGTTCAAAAGTTATGGGCGTCTTACTGATTGAATCGGGGTGTTTTCGCCAGATATTGTGTCATAATTACGTGTTCAATAGATTGCCAATCGAAGCGTATCTACTATGCACTAGATAAATTATGTAGCATGAAACGAAAATGTGTCGGGGCTTTTTTAAATTTTGAAATTTTACTAGTTAAAATTCTTTTTATGTTTGAAAAATTATGCTCCGAAATTGGTCCCCGATCTGATAAAGAACTTCGAAGATATACAACATAACTCCTCAATAAATAACGGCAAATCTCTAGGGATTGCTGCAATCGCATGTCTGTTTATTCTTTATACCATTTTATAACATAACATGGGTTCGTGGAAGCTGTCCATATGGTCAGGTCTAAGGTTTTCAAGACCCGCCGTACAGATATCAACAAAAAGCTCTCTGATCCTACACTCAAGGGCATGAAGGAGAGGCGTGAGATGATCCTGCAGTCTTCAGACGATGCGTTGAAATACCGGCAGCATAATGGAAGGATCTCAAAGTCCTTGAAAAGCGACCTCCGCCGCTTTAATAACAAGCATATTAAAGATGCGATTGAGCGGAATAAGGGCTCCAAGGTCTTTGCAAGAGATCTGACTATTGGGTAGAGCCAGCTCACGAAACTGAAGACCGACGATGGTAGGATCGTATCCGCCAAACCGGAGCTTCTCAGGGAATCCAGAGATTCTAAGAGCAGTTGTACACGTCGACCAGTAAACCCGTCGCGAATCTAGTAAAAGACCCTAGAGCTAGATTGACCCGTCACTATACCGAAGACATTCCGGACTTCAGCCTGTACGAGATTTAAACAGCTTAAGAACAACAAGGCACCGGGTGATGACAGAATCGCGAAAGGGCTGCAGACATTGAGTAAATTTTTATTCCGCGAAAACGAGCCATCAGAGCGATTTACAATCTTCGCCGGCGCGGTTCTCTATGGGAACTGTTAAAGGACATTAACATCACGACGGTTCCTTGTCAATATGTTTATGAAAACATCATGTACGTGAGAAAGAATTTACATGACACTTTGTTTCGAATACAAATAAAAGATTCTTTAATTTCATCATCCTTAGGATTTTCTTTCATCTTTTTCAATTCTTCATTTCTTTTGTTTATATCCAATAGCAGATCTTTATTAATCCAATACGTCTTTTTTGCATTTAAAATTTTAGTTTTGGGTGGTTTATTCTTGTTTATATTCGATTCTAAATATTTCTCAAATGTGGTGTAGTAATTATGTTCATGTTCATAGTTGGTTTCTTCTAAATTTTTATATAATTGTAATTAGTTGACCGCTTCGTACTGAATTTTCTTTGGAGGCACAGGCTCGCATCTTTTTATTTCAAATACAATTTGTTTGTGGTCAGACATTGCAGATTCGACAATGGCCAACCGGAAATCATTTGTTGTATCCTTCACATTTGTAGATACATACATGATCCAGTATTGTTTTACTAGTAATCGAGAACAATACTTTTCGTGCATTTTATTCAAAATACTATAGCCTTCTTCTTTTAAAACATTCAAGTGCTCTTTTGTATTGTTATCTCTTTTTAAGATATTGAAATTAAAGTCGACAAAAGTTATACAACGAAAAAAAAATTTGTAGATAGTTAGAATAGTCTTCTAGAAATTGAGTAACGTTCGATCTGGCTTCTGGCTTATGTATGCCTCCTATATTCAAGTCAAATTTCTTCACATAGACCCAGAGAAAATGGTTGTCGTCATCACACTTTTCTTCAACCAAGTTGTGCTTCAGATTATTGTGGACAAAAATAGAAACCTCTGGATTTAGATCTGTAACTGCAATAATGAGAGTAATTAATTTTTTCAGGTTTTCATATAGTTTTGTTGTTGCACGGTCTGATCTGAGTAGATTTTTATTTCAGTTGTTTCTAGTTTAGCTTTGTTTCGTAGCAAGCATTTAGTTGCACTGTCTGATTGAAAGAAAGCTTTAATTTTAAGAGTATTTTCATAATCTTATTGCTTTGAAAGGCCCAAGGCAATCTTCTGAAAGCGTTTGTATTGCTTTTGTTACCTCGTTTATGCCGTTATTACGTCTTTCATCAGTGTTTGACCTTTGTAGCTCGGGTATGCCGACAATTATTAAGTTGTTTCTCTTTTTTGCCGTTCTTGGATTTCAGTTACAAAATTTTCAAACATAGAGGCAATTGGTGTTGTATCAGCGGTACAATTGACAGAAGTTTTTAGTTGTTGTAACTCCGTCTCCAATAGTTTTATTTTGTTGTCATTCGCATTATTCGAGTCCTTCAAAAAAGTGATTTCTGACCTCATTTCGGCTTGCTGTAGCACTAGATATTCATTTGTAGTTTTAATTTCAGTTCTTTGTTCCTTAATGCTCGATATCTCCTGAAATATTATTTCAGATGTTTCTTTTTGAGTCGCAGTAAACTCTTTTAGCATCGCCATAATCTCAGTCTGCGATTTGCAGCGTTCAGCGGGGATCTTGGGGGAATTCGGCTGTCTTCTTTTATTGCTACGTTACGTAACGTAGTGATGGCCAGTGTCATAGACTAAATACGTGTTACTTGGTTACCGTTGTTGACTAGAGATATGTCATTGAATATAATACTGCTATCAAGGAATAATATGTTTTAATTCATATATAACATCTGGCGACGATGCCGTTCGATGTAAAGAAAGCAAAACGTTCGCGAGCCATCCTACGCGGTGTGCTTACGAAAACTAATAACGCATTTCAAGCAGAACAACATGTATATACTCATGAAGAAATAGAAACACGATTACTGACACTTCAAAATACTTAACAAGGACTGCAAAACATACAATTACAGATAGAACAGGAGACAGAAGACGAATACCTCGAATCCGAAACCGATTACAGGTACGAAGTGAACGAACTTTATACAAATTTACGTACAAAAATGATTCGACTAATGAACACTTTCAAACATCCTGAGCCGCTACCAAGCGTACCTTCCACACAAGATGCGCACGAATTCACGAGCATTCATCGAAACGTACACAGATGTTACATATGAATTAATTCATATTATTTCTTGATAGCAGTATTATATTCAATGACATATCTCTAGTCAACAACGGTAACCAATTAACACATATTTAGTCTATGACACGATGGACCAATTACTACTGGGCCTTGACGGTGTCAAGTGTTTCTTCGATGATATAATAATTCAAGGTTCGACAGAAAAACAATTGTTATCCAGATTGAAACAAGTTTTGCTTAAACTTCAAGACAGCAACCTTCGTGTTAATAAAGAAAAGTGCCAATTCTTTAAAATAAGTATCAATTACTTGGGACACACGATAGACAAAGAGGGTTTACATAAAAATCAAGATAAGATAAAAGCAATTTTAAATGCACAACGCCCAACTAATGTAAATGAACTAAGAACGTTGCTAGGCATGGCAAATTATTACAACAAATTCATACCCAATCTAGCATCCATCACTGCCCCCTTAAATGAAGTCTTGAAGAAAGGAGCAAAATTTACATGGTCTACAAAATGTGAAGAAAGCCTGATGAATATAAAAAAAGAAATACTAAGCGAAAGAATTCTAATACACTTCGATCAGAATAAACCACTTATACTGGCCACAGACGCTTCACCCACAGGACTTGGTGCCGTCCTAAGTCACAAACTACCTGATGGCTCAGAAAGACCAATAGCATTTGCTTCTAGATCCCTGACCAGCAGCGAAAAGAAATACAGTCAAATTGATAAAGAGGCGACAGCTATTTTCTGGGGTTTAAAGAAATTCTTTCACTATTGTTACGGCCGGAAATTCACCCTAATCACAGACCATAAACCACTTACATCAATATTTCACCCGCACCAAACCTTACCAGCCTTGAGTACCATGAGGCTATTCCACTACGCACATTTTCTTTCAGGATTTGACTACCATATCGAATATAGAAGTTCCTCAAAGCACTCCAACGCCGACTATCTTTCACGTTTTCCCGTTGAGAAGATTAATGAGAATAAATATGACCAGCATCACATATTCCAGCTGAATCAGATAAACGCATTAAATATTTCACCAAAAATAATAGCAGAAGAAACAAGAGAAGACCCAGAATTACAGAAATTACTTGAAACACTCCAATCAGGCACTTCACTTAGGGAGTCCGGATATAAAGACAATGAACTAACTCTGCAGAATGACTGCATCCTAAAAGGCATGAGAGTTATAATTCCACATAAACTGCGCCCACGTATCTTAGATGAACTTCACGCGGGACATGTCGGGATCTTGAAAATGAAACTTCTTGCGCGGAGTTTTGTATACTGGAAGAAAAAGATATCGAAAACAAAGTTAAATCGTGCAGAACCTGTCGATTAAACCAGAATGAACCACCAAAAGCCCCTCTGCATCACTGGGAAGACCCTACTGGCCCGTGGCAAAGAATACACATCGATTTTGCAGGTCCGATATCCGGCTTTCAACTTCTAATTGTCGTAGATGCATTTTCCAAATGGGTAGAAATAATCCCTACAAAAACTACGACGAGCGCATTCTGTATTCAGAAACTAGACGATTTATTTGACACCTTTGGATTACCCTACACGCTGGTGTCGGATAATGGAAGACAATATGTCTCTCAAGAATTCCAGACGTTCTTAACTAGCAATGGCATTGTTCACAAAACGATCGCACCTTACCATCCCGCAACTAATGGACAAGCTGAAAGATTTGTTCAGACGGTTAAGAAATCACTGCACAAATTAGAGGGGGAGAGTGGTGGGATACTGCACAAGGTTCGTATAGTTAGAAGTCTCCTCCGGGCTACGCCAGTCATCTCAGACGACTCGCCCTATATGCTCATGTTCGGAAGAGAGGTAAAAACGAGATTGGTAGCCAAGATTAGAGCTCCACCAAAGGCACTACATAGGGGCAGAAGAGAAGGGATGAGAGAGTTTGCAGTCGGAAGCAGAGTGCAAGCTCGCAATTACTCTGTATCAGGAAGGAAGTGGGAGTTTGGTACAGTGACCCGCCGACTGGGAAACCTCCACTATGAGATAGAGATCGACAGCGGACGCACATGGATGCGCCACCTCGACCAGCTGCTCCCGGCGCCTCTGATTCCTGGGAATAACGGCGGAGGCGTGTCATAGACTAAATACGTGTTACTTGGTTACCGTTGTTGACTAGAGATATGTCATTGAATATAATACTGCTATCAAGGAATAATATGTTTTAATTCATATATAACAGCCAGCATCATTCATCAGTCTTTGGTTAGTCTGGCAGTGAACCGCCTTTTACATCCATACTACTGCTTGCTGGAGTTGGTGATCACACCAAACTCATATTCAAAACGTTAGCGATATGTATCACTACTCCAGTTTATAGCTGCCTCCGTAGCTTGGAAAAAATGCACGAGTCCAAATTATTGCCGCCTTTGTCTCTGCTATCAGTATAACATTGACATAGGTACTCCAGTTTATGGCTACCTCCGTAGCTTGGAAAAAGTCCACGAGTCCAAGTTAGGGCCGCCTTTGTTGCTGCTCTCAGTACAACATTTACTTAGGTCAGGATTGTTATCCGACTTCTCAAACAGGAGGAGGTTCTATGTTCGACTTTATGTTTGTTTTTTATTTTTTTGTGTATTTTCACCGTTATCTCCGTAAATTGTGGACCGATTTTTAACCCCCGACGAAAAAAGAGGGGTGTTATAAGTTTGACATGTGTTGCTGTGTATCTGTGTGTCTGTCTGTGGCATCATAAGTCCTAAACGGATGAACCGATTTTGTCGAGAGTGTTCTTAGCTATGTTTGAATAAAATCGGTTCAGCCGTTCAAAAGTTATGGGCGTCTTACTGATTGAATCGGGGTGTTTTCGCCAGATATTGTGTCATAATTACGTGTTCAATAGATTGCCGATCGAAGCGTATCTACTATGCACTAGATAAATTATGTAGCATGAAACGAAAATGTGTCGGGGCTTTTTTAAATTTTGAAATTTTACTTGTTAAAATTCTTTTTATGTTTGAAAAATTATGTTCCGAAATTGGTCCCCGATCTGATAAAGAACTTCGAAGATATACAACATAACTCCTCAATAAATAACGGCAAATCACTAGGGATTGCTGCAATCGCATGTCTGTTTATTCTTTATACCATTTTATAACATAACATGGGTTCGTGGAAGCTGTCCATATGGTCAGGTCTAAGTTTTTCAAGACCCGCCGTACAGATATCAACAAAAAGCTCTCTGATCCTACACTCAAGGTCATGAAGGAGAGGCGTGAGATGATCCTGCAGTCTTCAGACGATGCGTTGAAATACCGGCAGCATAATGGAAGGATCTCAAAGTCCTTGAAAAGCAACCTCCGCCGCTTTAATAACAAGCATATTAAAGATGCGATTGAGCGGAATAAGGGCTCCAAGGTCTTTGCAAGAGATCTGACTATTGGGTAGAGCCAGCTCATGAAACTGAAGACCGACGATGGTAGGATCGTATCCGCCAAACCGGAGCTTCTCAGGGAATCCAGAGATTCTAAGAGCAGTTGTACACGTCGACCAGTAAACCCGTCGCGAATCTAGTAAAAGACCCTAGAGCTAGATTGACCCGTCACTATACCGAAGACATCGAAGACTTCAGCCTGTACGAGATTAGGATGGCTCTTAAACAGCTTAAGAACAACAAGGCACCGGGTGATGACAGAATCGCGAAAGGGCTGCAGACATTGAGTAAATTTTTATTCCGCGAAAACGAGCCATCAGAGCGATTTACAATCTTCGCCGGCGCGGTTCTCTATGGGAACTGTTAAAGGACATTAACATCACGACGGTTCCTTGTCAATATGTTTATGAAAACATCATGTACGTGAGAAAGAATTTACATGACACTTTGTTTCGAATACAAATAAAAGATTCTTTAATTTCATCATCCTTAGGATTTTCTTTCATCTTTTTCAATTCTTCATTTCTTTTGTTTATATCCAATAGCAGATCTTTATTAATCCAATACGTCTTTTTTGCATTTAAAATTTTAGTTTTGGGTGGTTTATTCTTGTTTATATTCGATTCTAAATATTTCTGAAATGTGGTGTAGTAATTATGTTCATGTTCATAGTTGGTTTCTTCTAAAGTTTTATATAATTGTGATTAGTTGACCGCTTCGTACTGAATTTTCTTTGGAGGCGCCTGTGCCTCCAAAGATCTTCTTCGCATCTTTTTTTTTCAAATACAATTTGTTTGTGGTCAGACATTGCAGATTCGACAATGGCCAACCGGAAATCATTTGTTGTATCCTTCACATTTGTAGATACATACATGATCCAGTATTGTTTTACTAGTAATCGCTTCTCGAGAACAATACTTTTCGTGCATTTTATTCAAAATTTTATAAAAAAAAATTGTAGATAGTTAGAATAGTCTTCTAGAAATTGAGTAACGTTCGATCTGGTTTCTGGCTTATATATGCCTCCTATATTCAAGTCAAATTTCTTCATATAGACCCAGAGAAAATGGTTGTCGTCATCACACTTTTCTTCAACCAAGTTGTGCTTCAGATTATTGTGGACAAAAATAGAAACCTCTGGATTTAGATCTGTAACTGCAATAATGAGAGTAATTATTTTTTTCAGGTTTTCATATAGTTTTGTTGTTGCACGGTCTGATCTGAGTAGATTTTTATTTCAGTTGTTTCTAGTTTAGCTTTGTTTCGTAGCAAGCATTTAGTTTCACTGTCTGATTGAAAGAAAGCTTTAATTTTAAGAGTATTTTCATAATCTTATTGCTTTGAAAGGCCCAAGGCAATCTTCTGAAAGCGTTTGTATTGCTTTTGTTACCTCGTTTATGCCGTTATTACGTCTTTCATCAGTGTTTGACCTTTGTAGCTCGGGTATGCCGACAATTATTAAGTTGTTTCACTTTTTTAAACAAATCACTTCCAATCTCAATGAAATTAAGGAAACGAACAATAACATAATATGTTCTATTGCTAATTTAACAACTCAGAACGAGGAGTTTAGGAAGAAGATTGAATCACTAGAACTACAGAGGAAAAATGACCGTGAATACACTGCTTTACTAGAGCAAAAGCTCGAAGAACTTCAACGCGGCGCGAGAAAAACTTGCATTGAACTAAAAAGTGTTCCTAAATTACCTAGGGAAAGCAGTGATGACTTAATTGATATGGTCTTGAACTTATCTAAAAACATAGGTCTTGAGATGGAGTCAAGCGACATAAGGGACATATATAGACTGCCTGCCAAGAAGGAAGGAGCTACAAATACTCCCATAATTGTAGATACTGGCTCAACTATGTTAAAAACTAACATACTAAAAAAGGCTAAGTCCTATAACATTAGAAATAAGACAAAAATTCAGGCGAAGCAACTCGGATTGACGAATAATGCTGAAGCTCCTGTGTTTATTTCGGAACATCTGACACCTAAAGGCGGTCGCCTGTTTTTCCTGGCTCGAGACCTGTCAAACACTAAGCAATACAAGTTCTGTTGGACATCGTACGGACGTGTCTTAGTGAAAAAGGACGAGAACTCGCGTGCAATTGTTATTAATAGTGAAGCTCAGGTACACCACCTCTTACAAAGTGCATGACTAACGCGTACTGTAACTTCAATTATTTTGTTTACCGTACTGTTCATCACCAGGTTTTTAATTTTGTATTTTGCTAGATTAAGTTCTCACTTAATTGTACTAAAATTTAGATTACTTTCAAAATGTTATTACTTCAAGCAAGCTCATTTCTTATGTACACACAATTACAATTATGAATTAATTCACACAATAAACACAATTACACTCACACCATATAAACTACTCCTTTACCTAACACATATTCAATCACACTCACTCAACACGGGACTTAACATAGTAACAACACATTTGCCTCTTTATAAACAAATAAACATAAATGGGTTTCTATGGATACTCTCGCAGGTCATGTCATACACTCGAGTAAATCATGAGAAGCATATTTCTTTAACAATATTTAAAAATGGATAGTAATATATGTACATTCCAGGAATTGGATAGTGTGGAAATTGCAGATTCTACTGTCATTGACATGGAGCAATTATCAACTCACTGGCCGCATAATAATAACGATTTCACTGTCTTAACAGAGAATATAAGGAGTATCTATAGCAATTTTGACGATTTCCAAATAGCACTGTCTCAAATCGGACTGGATGTGGACGTCGTAATCCTAACTGAATGTAGACTTAACTCGAACAAACCTATACCAGTTCTAGAAAATTATACATCGTTTTATACGTCTAATCATATTAATCAAAATGATGGTGTCGTTGCATACGTCAGAAATTGTCATTTAGCCCAGGTAACAGAAATTATCATATCACATGCCTCTGCTCTTCTAAACGTTCCTTAATCACACCTGTGCACAAGGGGGGGGCCCTTGTGCACAGGTGTGATTAAGGAACGTTTTAAAGCAGTTGGGAATATTCCAGTTGTGAAACACAAAGTCAAAGTCAAAGTCAAAGCACTTTATTTCAAGTAGGCCAGTTACAGGCACTTTTGAATTGTCAAAAGACAAAATAAAATATTACAAAATTATGGTGCTACAGTCCCAGTCACAAGACATAATAACTGTGAAAGTACCGTAGATGCCCATTCCAAGGCGTAGATCTCAATGGAGAAGAACGGGCAAGAAACTCCATGGACACTCTTTTTCAATTAGGTAATTATTACAAATCATTTGTTACATCATTCATGTTGAGATTACACATTATGTGAGAACGATGTAGAAAGTTAAAAGTGTCCATAGTAAATATAAAAAGACAATTCAGAAATAAAATTAGAATCAATTAAAATAAACCATGGCAGCTAAGAGATGACCAGTCCCAACCGACAGCGCCCGTTCACGAACATGACACATGTATCAGCACCATTCAGCTCAACCATTTTGAAGGGAGCTAAATGATCCGACACACGCGCCACCATCATCGGCGAGACATTTGAGTGGGCATGACATACTCTCAACCACCGGAGTCATTCAAGTCAATAGAAGACGTAGGTATCTAGACAATGATAGCTCTGAAGTACATGGTACTCACACAATGCTGGCTATGCTGCTATATAATACTAGAAAGATTAACTCTATATAATGCAAAGATAGTAGCAATCTTCATCAGCTCCGACAATAACAGTAAACGATACCTACGACAGTCTTACCAAAAAATAAAATTTAAAAAATACACATAAAAACGAAATTAAAAAATAATAATATTTAACCTGACAGCAAGCTAATTTTGGTAAAAGAACACGAACATTGTCTTGAGTTCAACACAGCGACCAACTATGCTTATCATCTAAATAATCATTAATAGAATAGTATGCCTTAGAACAGAGATTAGCTTTTACCTTTGCTTTAAATGCGTTAAATGGCAAATCTAGAAAAGAAGACGGTAACTTGTTGTAAAAAGTTATACCAACCCCAACGAATGAACTATACACCTTATGAAGTCGATGAAAGGGAGCTCGTAATTTGTCCTTATTTCTGGTGTTAAAGTTGTGAATATCACTATTGTTACTGTACAAATGAATGTTCTGCCTAATATATAAAATGTTGGCGAATATGTACTGTGAAGCCGCTGTGAGAATACCAATCTCTTTAAAAAAATCTCTTAGAGAAACACGCGCACCTAATTGGTAAATGGCACGAACAGCTCGTTTTTGAAGCACAAATATATTTTGAATATCAGCGGCTCTGCCCCACAGTAGAATACCGTAGGACATGATACTGTGAAAATAACTAAAGTAGACCAACCTTGCTGTATCAACGTCAGTGTATTGTCTAACCCTTCTGACGGCGTAGGCGGCCGAGCTAAGCCTACCCGCTAGGCTTGATATATGTGGCCCCCATTGAATTTTTGAGTCTACTGTTATACCCAGAAACACAGCTGAATCAACAGTTTCGAGATTCTCATTGCCGAGCACAATGTTGGGACCCAGATTTCTAACATTGGGCAAAGCGAACTTTATGCATTTAGTCTTTTTGGCATTAAGAACAAGATTATTTGTTGTGAACCAATCTGTGACCATTGATAGTGCGTTATTCACGTCATCAAAAACTTGTCTATTCCTATCTACTTTAAAGATCAGAGAAGTATCATCTGCAAACAGTACAACGTCGCAAATATCCTTTAAATAGAATGGCAGATCGTTAATATAAACCAGGAATAAAAACGGACCCAGTATTGAGCCTTGAGGTACACCCAGCTCAACAGGTAACCTGGAAGATTTAGCGCCATTAACGTCTACGCATTGGTATCTATTAAGTAAATATGACTCAATTACATTAAGGGCTTCGTTTTGAACACCGTAATGGCGTAGTTTACGCAAAAGCGTATCATGGTGAACGCAATCGAAGGCTTTAGAAAGATCGCAGAAAACACCAATTGCATTTCGCGACTTCTCCCATGCGTCAAATATGTGTTTCAACAAAGCAACACCCGCATCTGTAGTCGAGCGACCCTTCGTAAACCCATATTGGTCATTGTGAAGGAGGCTATGTAAGTTAAAATGTCTGAGTAACTGCTTAAGAATTAACTTTTCAAATATTTTGCTGAATGCAGGCAAAATAGAGATTGGTCTGAAATTACCAATATCATTTCTGCTACCGGATTTAAATAGAGGGATGACTTTACTGCTCTTCATGAGATCAGGAAAAGTACCCAAATCAATGCATTTGTTAAACGTAACAGCGAGATAGGGGGCCACAATGTCTATTATATTGCCCAAAAGTTTGGTAGATATGCCCCAGTAATCACCCGTGTTTTTAGATTTAAGAGAATTAAAAACATTAACAACATCATGAGGCGCTACATGCTCGAATCTCAATACATAACTACATTTAGGGACGCTACTATGCAATAGGTTTTCAGCCTTATACGGCGACGAACTTAAGGAGCAAGTCGTCGTTGCAGGTATGCTCGTAAAAAACTCATTAAACGCCTCAGCTACGTCAGCTGGTTTACTAACTAATTTGTTATCAACCATGATCTCGAGTTGATTTTCTTTTTTAACCGATTTACCCGTTTCGTTGTTTATGATTTTCCAAGTGGCTTTTACTTTGTTATTAGAATTTTTAATAGTCTCACTTAGAAATTTTGATTTTGCAACACGACAAATCTTTTTAAATAATTTTGAATAATTTTTAACATATTCTAAAAAATTGTTATCAAACTTGTACTGTCTCAGACCATACAACTCGTACAATCTCGTTTGGGTTTTTAAATGCCTGGTGTAGCCCATTGGTTGAAACCAGCGGATGTCCCAGTAATGTTGATAGTTTTAGTTTTAAAAACGGATTTGTACTCATTTTGCACAACATCAAAAAGGGCCTCGTACATTTCATTTGGGTTCTCGTACTCTATTATTGACGGTATAACTTTAAGAGCTATATTATTTTTAAACTTACTGCAACGACTAACAGTATAAGGCCTGCATTCTACTTTGCGCGGCTTTTTACTTAATGGCATAGGGAAGCTAGCCATTAATCCACAGTGATCTGATGATAAATCACTTAACACCAATTTATTGTCGGCATCAAAATCACAAAATCAAGGCAAGTCGACGAAGACGCCGTGATCCTAGTTGGTTCGAAAAACAAATTAACTAAATTAAAAGATTTAAATAAGTTCAGAAGCCTAGTACTTAGTGGAGTAACATCTAAAATATTAACATTAAAATCTCCACATAAAATTATATTTTTACTACTGCATTTAATCTTATTAAGTGCATCCTCCATTGCAGATTCGAAACTAGTAAAGTCCCCTGAAGGGGGTCTGTAGACACAAATTATTATGTACCGCTCAAGTTCAACACAAGACAACTCGATAGTGCGCTCAATGGAAAGATTAACTAGGTCTAACCGTTGTTTACATTTTAACTTGTTTGAAACAAGAATTAAAGATCCACCGCGAATAGCAGTTTTTCTCACAAATGCACTCTGTACAGAAAATAAATCATCATTGATAAACACTACTTCATGCTCTTTCAACCAATGTTCAGTTAAACATAACACATGAACATCATAATTCTCCATAAACAAGCTTAACTCTAATTCCTTGCCGGACAAACCCTGCATATTTTGATGTACAACATTCAACATATGCGACTCACCCGTTGTCGAACCTAACAGTTTAAACTACTAGGTGTGTGTATAGCAATGTTAGTATCACTACCAACAGAATCAAAAGTGATATTAGTATCTATACTAATAGTATCAATAGAGATGTTAGTTTACATATTAAGGGAACAACAAAATCTCTGGATAATTTAAGGAAGTTATTGGGTATGCCGTCCCATCCGGATGCACTTCCTGAATCAAGAGCCATCAGTATTCCATTCACTTCCTCCGGGTCGGTCTCTAGCAACACAAAAGATGTAATTTGAGAGTGCGAATTAGAATAACTTGGTTGGTGAATCATGTATCCATTCTGAGTCATAATTTCTTCTGCCAGTATTTTACCTATTGTAGCGAAAAATTGGTTAATTCTATTCAACGAGTCAAGTGGATTTATTGACGGTTGCAATAAATGCACATTAGAAGACTTAGGTTTCTTATAGTGGGTGATATTATTAATGTTATGCCAGAGTTTTTAAGGGTTTTTAATAGAGCACGCGATTTGTTCCTTATGATATTGCCTTTTAAGCTTTTTAATTAAATTAGAGCAGAAGGTGCGGAAACGTTTATAAGTTATTTTCCTCACAATGTTGTGTGGATCTTTTTTCAACTGCAACTGCATATTATTTCTAAGCCTAATACATCTTAGTGCCCCTGTCGATATCCAGGGCTTTAGAAACCGTATGAGTTTCAGTGTTAAGAAGGAGGACCTTTCTGATTATATCTATTAAAAAATTAGCAAGATAATTAGGATCATTACAAGTGTTAAACGCCGATACATCCGTGTCTACCAGGTGTGAATGAGCCTTTTTAAAATAAGTTACTTTCTTATATTTAATAATATCTTTAGTTTGGTATGAATGCGAAACGCTTAATAAAACAATAGAGTGATCGGTAATCGTTGTGATCAAAACTACAACGCTGGCAGAGTCCTTAATTTTTTCAAGTTTTAGTATCATGTGATCAAGGCAACTCTCACCTCTGGTAGGCAAGGAATGTCCCGGTAGAAAGCCATGAACAGATGTCATATTTAAATACGAAACTCTGTTGGTCCTTACTTGCGATGGTTCCGTGGATCTTTCAATTAAGTTTATATTGATATCTCCAGTGATGATAACGTTTTTATGAGTGTGGATTGATTCGAGATGAATATCTAATGAATTTATAAAGTTTTCCGCCGATAGGTTAGATGGTGAACGATAAATTCCGATTATTGTGAAATTTGAGATAATAATTGATGTAAATAACTACCGCGCAATTTCTGTCTTGCCATCAATCTCCAAAATTTTAGAAAAAATTCTTAATAAAAGACTTATAAGCTACATAAATAAATATGATATTCTCTCTAGTTCTCAATTTGGTTTTAGACAAGGGCGCTCGACACAGGATGCTGTTGCTGCATTGACTACTGAAATCGTTAGAGAAGTAGACAAAGGGTATAAATGCGTAACAGTATTCCTGGATCTTAAAAAAGCGTTTGACACTATTTCCGTTCCCATCTGTTACTGATTTTCTTTACACTACAACATTAGTTTTAAATATTAGCAATAGCAACACTGTAAAAACTTACTTCACTTTAAAAAATAAAATTCAAGTACTCAACAGAAACAAATCGAGTTAAATCATTTAAAATAAAAACCTTTACCATAATTTTTGGTCCACAAACCGGATTAATTAATACAACAGTAACCAGTGATTATTGTATTTACCGAAAAAACAATAAATTATAAAGGAATATTGGCATCGGCTATACGGCAACACGCCACGCCTGCTGCGCAATAGTGCTATCCTTATATTTTCAGCCTCAATATCAACCATTTATACATATTGGTTAAACGAAGAAGATGAGCGAATCACTAGAACGATTAGTCAGCCGCAGAAGCAATTACAAAGGACGTTTTACCAGAATCTACAACTTTGTGGATGATCCTGAAAACCACGAGAAAATATATGAATTGCAGGCAAGGCTATCGGAATTAGCTAATCTTTATTTAAAATACAATACGACACAAGAAGACATCAAACTTTTGGATGACAGAGATACAAAAATACACGAACAAGAACGAGCTAACACAGAAGACAAATATTTTCATTATAGAGCAAGAATATCAGAGTTGCTAAAGGAGAACGAGCTCAATCGAACAACGAACTCCTTTCAATCCCTTCAGTCAGCTAACCCTAAAACATATGTTCTTAAAATTCCTCATTTGCAGATTCCAAGCTTTGATGGTAGTAAACTCTCCGAATGGTCTAACTTCAAGACACTGTTTGATGGCGTTATTGACTCCAACACTCATCTGACCGAGCTGCAAAAATTCCAATACCTGAAGTCCCTATTAGGAGGAGAAGCAGCTGGCCTAATCAATGGTATCACAATCAACGAAGAAAACTACGAACGTGCTTTAGATATATTAATTAAAAGGTATGAAAATAAAATAGTTACAGTAATATCTAAAAATAACTTGAAAGAATTCTTATCTACGCTACAACAAAGTCTAGACTCTTTAAAATCACTAAAGGTACCTGTTGATAGCTGGGACTTATTATTAATTTACATTATTGTGCAAAGATTAGATCAGAGTCTCAGATCTGCCTGGGAACTCGACCGCAGAGGCGATAAGTTACCAACACTTATTGAATTAATCGAATTTTTGAATCATCGTGCCAGAGCATTTGAATTGATGTATGATAAAACACAAAATGTACCAAAACCCACTACTGTGGTGAACAACAAAAGGTCAAACTTCACTCGTGTATCCACCCATGTAGGCACTGTGACTTCTAGCTGTATTTTATGTAACATGTCTCATGAATTATACAAGTGCCCCTCTTTCTTAGAAATGACACCAATCAAACGCAATGAGTATGTAAAATCAAAGAAACTTTGCTACAATTGTCTTAAACCTTACAAGTATCAGCACACATGCTCAAAAAATAATTGTCAAGTTTGTCATAAAAAACATCATTGTACAATCCATGTTGACAACCATGCCTTGGCCCCGGTATCTGACACAACTACAGGTAACTCTTTGTCAGGGAACAAGTGCGACACAAGTGTGAGAAACAATAATGTTCAACAAGATGGTAATATGCAAGCTTCAGTTATGCATTTGCACACAACTAAGTGTCAAGTATATTTATCTACTGCTATAATTAAAGTGCAACAAAACAATGGTGATTGGACAACATGTCGAGCCCTGTTAGACAGCGGCAGTCAGGTATGTTTAATCACAAGGAACTTAGCGAAGAACCTTCAGCTTCCTCTCACTAATCAAACTAATTACATTATACATGGCGTAGGAACCACTCCGACTCACTCATCTCAATCGACAACAGTCAATATTGCATCTTGTAACAGCAATTATTCATCAGCAATAACTTGTGTAGTAACAGACCAAATTTCTACAAAGCTACCACAAAATTACATTCCTCTTGATCATTTCAAAGTACCAAAGGGCTATAACTTAGCAGATTCTTTATTCAATATGCCTAAAAGCATAGAATTACTTATTGGTGGTCAATTATTTTATTCTCTTCTTCTAAATGGCAGAATAAGGTTAGGCAATAACCGACCCACACTCATTAACACAGTATTTGGCTGGGTAGTTACTGGAGACATGGAATTAATAATGCAATCATCATTTAATGATACAGTCCACACATCGAATCACACACTAAATATGCAAAGTGTTTGCAGTCAAACAGACTCAACCTTTCATAAGCAAACAGTTTTATCAGCACATATCAGTTGTGAACAATCATGTGAACAATTGTTAAAACGCTTTTGGGAACAAGAAGAAGTTAAAACTTCCCCTATTAGCACACCAGAACATATCCATTGTGAAGAACTTTACAAAAGCACAACTACCAGAGATTCATCTGGTCGCTTTACAGTAAATCTTCCAATTATACAAGAACAGTTAGATCAGCTAGGTGACTCCTACAGTATCGCACAAAAGTGTTTCATAACCTTAGAAGAGAGATTTCTCAACAACCCTACACTTCATAAACAATATTCAGAATTTATAAATGAATATCTAGAGCTAGGACATGCATCTTATGCACCCACTCCTTGTCCATCAGACATACAAGAGGAACCAAAGCGTTTCTTTCTACCTCATCATGCAGTCATTAAACCTCAAAGTATCTCAACCAAGCTGCGTGTTGTGTTCAATGGAAGTAGTCAATCATCTACAGCAGTCTCACTTAATCAGGTTTTATATGAAGGTGGAAATATTTATTCAGATATTGTTGAAATTATTATAAGACTTCGAACTTTCAAGTTTGCACTTTCCTGTGACATTGTTAAAATGTTTAGAAATATAAATGTAGCCGAAAAGCATTGCAATCTACAATGCATTTTGTGGAGAGAAACTCCAGATGATGAACTTAGAGTCATTCGACTAAACACAGTAACTTACGGTACTAACAAGGCCAGCGGGCCTGACGGCATTCCAGCGAGAGTGCTGAGGCAGTGTGCGCCTGAACTGTCTCCTGTATTGACACGCTTGTTCCGCCTCTCTCTTGTAAAAAGAACGGTGCCGAAATCCTGGAAGCTTGCAAATGTGCAACCAGTGCCCAAAAAAAGCAACCGTGCAGACCCTGCCCATTACCGTCCGATCGCCATTACCTCCATTCTGTGCAAAGTTATGGAAAGGGTACTGAACAGCAAGTTGCTGACCTACCTTGAAGACAATAATCTCCTCAGTGACCGTCAATATGGCTTTCGCCGGGGACGGTCAACTGGCGATCTTCTTGTGTATGTCACGCACTGCTGGGGCGAAGCCATCGAGAGACACGGCGAAGCACTTGCTGTATCGCTTGATATCTCGAAGGCCTTTGACAGGGTCTGGCACGCGAGTCTGCTTAGTAAGCTTCCTGCATATGGCATCCCTGCTGGTTTTTGTAGCTGGATATCAGACTTCCTCAGTGAACGGTCGATCCGAGTAGTCATTGACGGCTGCTCCTCTGACCTTATGGCTATTGATGCCGGAGTTCCTCAGGGGTCTGTTCTCTCTGCAACTCTTTTCCTGCTGCACATCAATGACCTTCTTCAGCCTGGTATTGTTGGGTACGCAGATGACAGTACTGTTTCAGAGAGATACTTGTCCAGCGCAAAAACCAGCGTGGATGAGGTTCGTTCCTTGAGAGAGTCTATGGTGGAGCGGACAGATTTGACCTTAAGCCTTGTCTCCCAGTGGGGTGATGACAATCTGGTCTCCTTTAACGCCACCAAAACACAGGCGTGTCTTTTTACCGCTAAAAGGAGTCTTTTCGATCAAACTCCTACTTTTCGGGGTGCGTCTGTTCCTGTGACTGATCGGCTCGAGCTCCTGGGCATGGAGTTGACATCCAGTCTCAACTTTGGCGCCTCCATTGAGTACAAAGCCCAAATTGCGGCCAAAAAACTAGGCATCCTAAATAAAGTGAAGCGATACTTTACGCCTGGACAGCTTTTAACCCTATACAAAGCGCAAGTCCGATCCTGCATGGAGTATTGCAGCCACCTTTGGGATGGCTCTGCTAAATATCAGCTTGCCGCGCTTGACTCGGTGGAACGCAGAGCCAGGAGGCTCATTGGCGACGTTGAGCTGGCGGGTGCCAGGCTTCACAGCTTGGCTCATCGCCGCAAGGTTGCCTGCTTGTCGGTCTTCTACAGACTGTACTTCGGTGAGTGTGCTGAAGAACTCCACGACCTCATCCCACCAGCCCCCTTCTACCATCGGACATCTAGACGCACTGCAAGTTATCATCCTTACCTTGTTGCCATTCCACCAATTCGCACCAAACGCTTCCAAACATCCTTCATAATGCGCACAGCGAATGAATGGAACTCGCTACCTGCGTCAGTGTTTCCGAACGCATTCAACCCGAATCTCTTCAAAGTTAGAGTGAACAGGCTTCTTCTGGGTAAGCTCACTCCATCGTCGACTCTGTCTCTGTCACCTTTGACCTAGACTAGAGTCAAGAGCAAACCCATCACAAATAAAAAAAAAAAAAAAAAAAAACTAGATGTGCTCCTTATCTAGCATTTAGGACACTACTTGAACTCTCAAAACAAGATGGAGATCTCTATCCCCTCGCAGCTAAATGCATTCAGTACCAAACATTCATGGATGATGTTCATTGCGGTTCTAACACTCTTCCTGAGGCTATAGAACTATCCAAACAATTAATTCACTTATTTAAAAGAGGAGGATTTCAATTGCATAAGTGGTCAGCTAACAATCCTCAAATTCTACAAAGTGTCATTAAAAGTAAAGACAAACATTCACCTAACAGCCTAATCATTGGTGATGAAACAAGCACACTTGGTCTCAAGTTTGATCCAGCAATTGATATATTCAAAGTCAATATTCCATCTCAACAACACACATCACACTTTACTAAAATAATTGTGCTTTCAATCATTGCAAAGATTTATGACCCACTAGGATACCTTGCCCCAGTTACAATCAGTGCAAAGCTTTTCATGCAACAGCTATGGAAAGAATCTAGTACTTTGACTTGGGATACACCATTACCAGAACACCTACTTTTAGAGTGGCTACCATTCTATAACAATCTACAATTATTAAACAATATAACCATACCAAGATATTGTTTCTCAGACATACCTACCAAAGTTTACTTAGTAGGCTACAGTGATGCATCTTTAGTCGCTTATGGATGTTGTATTTACATTGTAGCAGAATATGAGATCAAACGAACTTCTTGAAGTGAAGTTCGATCATTATTATAAGAGTCACTTCATTCGAAGATACATTTACACAGGTAGTGCCTTTAGCCTACACGAGGTATTCGCGCACGTTGAGAGAATCGATTTTTCAATCGATTTCATTTTTTTTTTTTTTTTTTTTTTTTTCATCTACCCCGACTCGCCACAATCCAGTGTCGGTCGGGTTGTCACCTCATTCTTGTTCAGAGATATTTTAGTTTTCTACTTCTTAGTCTGGGATTTTGGGTGGGTGGGAACCATGTATCTTCGAATGAAGTGACTCTTATAATAATGATCGAACTTCACTTCAAGAAGTTCGTTTGATCTCATATTATAATTCGTCACTTCATTCTTCAGATACATTTACACAGGTAGATGTTTAGAGATATTTTTATCAATGTTCTTAAGTGGTAATAAAACATTTATGATCATCAGTAGAAAACTTTTATTTCCTAAGAAAATATATATTTTGTTTATAAACAATCCTCTTTCTTATTATTAATAATTATTATTAATCACATAAGCACGGAAGTAAAGGTTGCCCTAACAGGGAATCTACAATTTAGATAATTAGGTACATAAAATCATACAATAAATTCGTTCATTAAAACAATTGTGTAACAAGAGATATTCTTATTATTACTCGTTATTAGTACTTGTGATCGCACAGACAGACCGAGCAAATATTCCTTCGTCCACTACTGGACGGTTATAGAATCTGGCAAACGTCAGGGAGGAGGTAGACCATCCAGCTGTTTTCCTTATGGTGTCAAGGCAGACTCCGGCAGAGGCCGCCGCTGAGGTGGAGGCGTGACGCGTGCTGTGTGCACTGAATACTGTTACGTCAACGCCGCACTCTGCAAGAGTCTGCTTTATCCACCTGCTTATAGTTCCTGACGATGCCTTTTTATGGGGTTTTTTGTGAGTAACAAGAAGATTTTCTGTGCCTTCAGGTCGCAAACCCGATGTTGCTGCTAGGTAATCATCAAGAGTACTGGCTGGACAAATGCTTGGATTTTCCGTGAAATATGGTAGGAATAATACTGGCTGTTCACGTTTAGGTGCTGACGTCTTTATAGTGTCTGATATTATTATCTTTATGCCTGAAGGGGATCAACTAATGTTACATAACTTGATCAAAGAGAACGTTTGTACGCGATGTGATGTGCACAAAGCCAATAAAATTGATAACTTTTTTGTAAGTTTGACCAAACCCAGATTACTGTTAGGATACCATTCGCATACGCAATCTAATACAGTTTTTGGGTCCCAGGTGGTGGTATATTTGGGATGGGACGGCTTTTGTCTATAAATACCTTTAAGTAAGCGTTTAATCCTTTCGTCTGATCCTATATTATTCCCGAGGAGTAATGATAAGGCAGAACGATGACTATTGATAGTTCCGTACGATGCTCCTTTATTGAACATATCTACTAAGAAAGCTATTACTGCGGATAACGGAGCTTCAAAGGTATTTATAACCTTTTCTACACAAAACTGCCACCACAACCTGTACGTTGTAGAATATTGTTTCATCGTATTTTCCGAAATGGATGCTAACATTAGGTCTAGTGCTACGTTTGGGGTATTTAGCTTTGTAAATGCTGTCCTGAGAGCGTCGCGGCCCCCAGGGTAAGGCTGGTGTGAAGCCGGTGACGTAACCTGAAACGTGAACGCAGAAGGTCCCGATTAGGTTCGAAGAAGACAATATCAGAGATAAGCATTCTTTTCAGCAGTGGGAACCAAGCTTGGCCAGGCCAATAGGGGAAGACTAGAATGCCAGTGGCCTTGTCTTCGATCATTTTTCGCAGGCATTTTAGTATGAGAGCGAACGGGGGAAATGCGTAGAAGAATGAATGATTCCAAGTAACTGTAAACGCATCAACTGTCAATGCGTCGGGGTCCGGTTTCCATGAGATGTATTGAATGCATTTGGCATTGATGCGAGAAGCGAAAAGATCAACTTGGGGTTTTCCCAGAGTTTGAACTATAGTTTGGAATGCCCAATCAGAAAGTTCCCATTCCGTATCTGCATTATTTTTCCGCGATTCTTCGTCGGCTTCGATATTATCGCGTGTGTTAATATAAGATGCGTGTATAAAGATATTGCGCTCTTCGCACCATTGCCAAATGATTTTTGTTAAGTCGTTTAAATGTGGGAAACGGATTCCGCCCATGCGATTTATATAACACTAGCTGTGCCCGCGGCTTCGCTCCCGTCATCTGCCTGCCAACCCTACCATACTTACCAGCCTGCCTGCCTACTCCACATACTCAAAAAAACTTTAAAAAAAAAACTACAAAGTTAAAAATAACTTTATTTTTGGAATTCGGTGTCCATAACGCAATAAATAGGTACCTACGAAAGACACCGACTTCCAAAAATAAAGTAATTTTTAACTTTGTAGTTTTATTTGGAAGTCGGTAGTATTTTTTTTGTAAAAAGTTTTTTTATTTTTCACTTTTTAGATGTACCTACCTAGGTTAGGTTAGGTTAGGTTATAACGGGCTGTTTTCCGCAACTCCACGACTAAGCGCGTATTTTGCGTATTGTACCTACCTAATAGGCAAGTTGTTTAGTAAGTTACCTACTCGTATAACGCCAGAATATATTACCCAAATATCATGAAACTTGAACATAACCGGTGAAATGACAGATCTGCGTACCCCTTAAGAGCGTACTGGCGTGATGTTATGTTATGAAATGGTATAAACAACAAACAGACATGCGATTGCAGCAATTCCGAGAGATTTGCCGTTATTTATTGAAGAGTTCTGTTGTATATCTTCGAATTGCTTCGTCAGTCCTACACCAAAATAAAATGGGACCAATTTCGGAACATACTCTTTCAAACAAAAAAAGATTTTTTGAAATCGGTCTACAATTGACGGAGATATCGGTGAACATACACAAAAAAAAAAAAACATACATAATGTCGAACATGTAACCTCCTCCTTTTTGGGAAGTCGGTTAAAAAAAAAAAAATGTACATACTACATACAATTTTTTTTTTCTAGGGTCATTCTTTCGCGTAAAATCTTAACACCGCGATTCAGAAAATGACTTTAAATGCACAACGCCATCTATCGAATAGCGAGTTCAACTGTTCGAGTATCTGAATTGCGTGAGCTGTGATAATTTTACTTCTTGAACACTTTAAATTCATCTAACTTTTGATAGCGTGAACCGATTGCGATGAAACAAAAACTAAGTAATTCTTAAAGATTCGCACATTTTTTATGTATAAAAGTTATCTACATTGGTTTCGTACATTTCACGTGATGCGTGCACAAATAAACAGACAAACAGACAAACAGATAAACAGACAAACAGACAAACAGACAAAAATTCCAAAAATGCTAGAAATGGGTTCTGTTGGTTATCCTTTAACACCCTGGCTATTTTTTTTGGAATTTTTTTCGATGTACAAAAAATATTTTTCTACAGATTTATTATATGTATTGATAAGGCAGTTGTATTGTCGACTCTTAGTAAAATAGAGCAATTATGATGCTGAAAAGCGAAGCTCTTTAGTCCTAGGAAAACGGCCAGTAATTCAAGGTAGTTAATGTGGAAAGATAATTCCTCATCTTTCCATCCCCCATTAGCGCGTTTCCCATTACAAGCGGCGCCCCAACCAGTTCTAGACGCGTCAGTATATATCTCCAAGGCAAACTTTTTGTCTTGTCTTAGTATATTGTAATTTGACATTATGTTTTCTTCCCACCATTTTATGTCGGGTAGGATAACATTTGATGGCTTGATCTTTGCTTCAAAGTTGTCATCATGCTTTTGAAGGGCTAAATATTTTTGACGTTCAAGGGTTTTGGTGTATAACCAACCATATCGAACTGCTGGGCAAGCTGCCGTTAACACGCCGATTAATTGTGACAATTCCTTAATGGAGCATCTCGGCAGTTTAGAAAATTTCTTAAGAAACTTCATGATACCTTGTCGTTTTTCCTCAGGCAAGCTAAGTGTCATATTGACAGTATTAAATACGAAACCTAAGAACCGACAAATCTGCCTGGGTTCTAGGTTACTCTTTTCATAATTAATAACAAACCCTAAATATTTAAGCAACGCTAGGGTTTTGTTGACATTGTTGGCGCATTCTTCATAAGAATCACCGATGCACAAAATGTCGTCGAGATATATCACTGACCTATAACCTTCTTGACGAAGATAGTTAATGACTTCTTTCATTAATTTTGTGAATACCCAGGGGGCAACCGATAACCCATAAGGCATGACTGTAAATTCAAAGTATTTTTTATTATATTCAAAACGCAGGTACTTATGATGCTCTTTTGCAATAGGAACTAAGAGGTAAGCTTCCTTTAGGTCAATATTTGCCATAAAACCAGACTGAGGTACGAGTCTAGCTGCCGTTCTATAATCCTCCATTTTAAAATGAGAGGTTGAAATAAATCTATTTAAAGTCTTGAGATTTAGAATAAATCTTTATGTCCCGTTGGCTTTAGGGGCTAGGAAAACGCTAGAGACAAAATCGTTGTTTGACCTATGACAAGGGGAAATAGCACCGAGGTCCAACAAATTTTCAATACACTGTAACATATCTGGTTGCTCACCAGTGGAGACGGAGTTACGTGGCGTTAAGACCTGTCTAACTTTCTTACAAAACGGTATTGGATAACCTTTTGAAATCCAGTTCAGTATTTGAGCATTATTAGTAATTTTAAGCCAGCAATTATAAAAGTGTTGGATTCGCCCAGCATGTACCTTTATTGTTGAGTTGTTGTGGCACGCTGCTTGTTCTGCGGTGGTGGCCTCTGTGGAGCGGAGTTGCTTGTTGGAGCTCGTCCCCCTCTCGGAGCAGTATTCCTTTGTCCGCCCCTCCCCCCCCTGTTCGACAGGAAGCGAGAAGGGCCCCTCCAGTTTCCCTGGGGGCGTGAGCGACTTGTCGACGACTGGTATGATGTAGCTGGTTGCTTAGGATTCGGAGCGGTTTTCTTTATTTGTAATCCGTGTTTTTCGATTACCTTTGTTGCTTTAATTTTTTCGGAAAGCTTGTTACCGAAAAGCGTATCATCTCGTTCAACATCTTGCATGATGTTTAAGAAAGACTTGTCTAATCCTGGAGTGACCATCTTCTTTCTAGCTTCAGTTTCTACAAAGTGCAGATCACAAAGTAGTCTACAGCTATCGCTGAGAAATTTTATGGCTTGAAGTCTGTCCTTGCCATCGTCCAGCAGGAGTTCCAGGCCCTTATTAAGGGCGGTTATTCCCTGGCCCAATTGCTGTTGTACCGCTTCGACTTTTTTATCTCGAGTACGAGTACCCTCAGCAACAGCGGCAGAAATCTCGGGATTAAGTTTCGTTTTTCCTTTTCGGCATAGTGACGTGATGCACAAGGTAATTTTTACTTGTAGTTATAACTTTATTAGGCACGTGCGAACGCTGCCTCGCGCAAGAAAGGAATGAGGTGACAACCCGACCGACACTGGATTGTGGCGAGTCGGGGTAGATGAAAAAAAAAAAAAAAAAAAAAAAATGAAATCGATTGAAAAATCGATTCTCTCAACGTGCGCGAATACCTCGTGTAGGCTAAAGGCACTACCTGTGTAAATGTATCTGAAGAATGAAGTGACGAATTATAATATCATAATCAGAAACCTACCTCTAACTTGATAATTAGCAAAAGCAGAGTTGCCCCTGTTCGCACCATAAGTCTTCCAAAATTGGAGCTGAGTGGATGCACCTTACTTTCAAAATTGATGCATAAGATTAAATCTGCTCTCGAAATAGCAGTTAAAATACATTCTGTGCATTACTATACAGATTCCACTATAGTTTTAAACTGGCTAAAATTACCTTATAAAAAATGGGAAGTTTATGTAGCAAACAGAATCTCACAAATACTTCAAACTTCTGATTCTGATTCTTGGAATCATACTAGAACCTATGACAATGCAGCAGATTTACTTACACATGGTATACATCCTAAAGATTTAAAAAATCTCTCACTATGGTGGCACGGTCCAACATACCTATTATCACAACCTAATGAATGGCCCTGCAGTAAAGTTACATCAGATATCCAAGTAGCACCCTGTCATACAGAAGTAAATTCATATGCAACAATTAATGTAGTCTCAGAATCCTATAATGATGAAGATATAGAATATTTCATGAACCTATTTCAAAGATTTTCAAAATTTCAAAAATTGCAAAACACTATTGCCCAGTGTTATAGATTTTGTCACAATATTAAAAACCATTCCAAGAAAACAGGTCCTCTCACACCTGATGAGTTAAATTACAGTCATACCTTCATAATTAAAATTGTTCAAGCATCACATTTCAAGAAAGAAATAATTGAACTTAAATTAGGAAAAGCCAATTACACATATTCGTCTAGCCCTCTCAAAAGATTATCTCCCTTCCTAGACAGTGAAGATATATTAAGAGTAGGTGGCAGAATAAAACATGCAAATATTCAATACAATCAGAAATTTCCTGTTATACTACCAAGCAACTGCCATATCACAACACTTATCATTCAAAAATTTCACATACAACTGTTTCATTCAGGTTTACAAAACACACTTTCAAATTTGAGGTTAAACTATTGGCCTATACATGCTAGAGTCCAAGTTAAAAAGGTTGTCTACAAGTATGTAGTGTGTGCCAGATATCGTGGTCAAACTTGTAGTCAGAAAATGGCTAACTTACCTTATAACAGAGTAAACTTAGAACGTCCCTTTTTGAACATTGGAGTCGACTATTGCGGTCCTGTGTACATAAAATGTAGTAACCTTCGCAATGCTAAATATACAAAGAGTTACATCCTCATTCTGGTCTGTCTTTCATCGAGATGTATACATATTGAACTTTCAAATGATCTAACGACAGACTCATACCTCGCTTGTTTAAAACGTTTTTGTGCCCGTAGAGGTGTATGTAATAGCATTTTGTCAGACAATGCTTCATATTTTCATTGTGCTCATCATGAGTTACATGAGCTTTACCACATGTTTAAGAATGAGACATCTTACAGTCAAATTATTGATTATACAAATAGCCTGAACATAAAATGGAAATTTACCACCCCACTTGCAAGCCACATGGGTGGAATATATGAGTCAAATATTAAACAAACAAAGAATTTGCTCAAAAGGAAATTAGGCAATTGTCGAATGACTTATGACCAATTGTATACTATTCTGTGCCAAATTGAAGCAATTTTAAATTCAAGACCTTTATATGCGATGTCAGATGATATAGATGACCTAAATTACCTTAGGTCATTTTCTAATAGGATCAACTATGTTAGACATTCCTGAACCAAGCCTTATTCATATTTCAGACAACAAACTTAATATTTGGCAAAGAATAACTTCTATTAAACAACAATTTTGGCAAGAATATTATAAGTCCTATTTGTCTGAGCTTCAAAGCCGACAAAAATGGTTAAAGGAGTCTCCTAACTTAGAAATCGGAAACTTAGTCTTAATTAAAGATGAAAACACTCCGCCTTTGCACTGGCCTCTGGCGAGAGTTGTTCAAATATGTAAATCAAAAGACGACCAATTAACCCGGTCTGTCTCGGTTAAAACTGCAAAGGGAACCTATAAGCGCCCTATTCATAAATTAGTTTTATTACCACTTCAGTAATTCTGTCTAACAATTTTACTTACCTTTATTGTAATTACAACTTTTATCCTTTTTATCTAAAGCGAACTCAAATGTTTAAGATATTAGCATACCTACCTATGTAATTTAGCTATAAGAATTAAATACTTACGAACCTAGAAATAAGTAAAATTTAATCTAAGCATAGCATAACATCTGCATATTTTCTTAAGTTTATAACTTTGTTTATAATCAAATAACCTAAAAATGTACTAGAAATGACATGACACTGACAGTTGTATTTGGTCATTACATATGTCAATCTGACAGCTGACAGTGACATTTCATTAAGAATTATTTCGATCCGAACTGACGAAAGTGAACATAAATTTTCCTTGATTTTATATTTCGTTTATTCAGACTTCGTCAGCGCGGGGGTGTATGTTACTGATTTTCTTTACACTACAACATTAGTTTTAAATATTAGCAATAGCAACACTGTAAAAACTTACTTCACTTTAAAAATAAAATTCAAGTACTCAACAGAAACAAATCGAGTTAAATCATTTATAAAAAACTTTTTTACAAAAAAATACTACCGACTTCCAAATAAGAAAACTACAAAGTGAAAAATAACTTTATTTTTGGAAGTCGGTGTCTTTCGTAGGTACCATTTTTTTGCGTTATGGACACCGACTTCCAAAAATAAAGTTATTTTTCACTTTGTAGTTTTCTTATTTGGAAGTCGGTAGTATTTTTTTGTAAAAAAGTTTTTTATTTTTCACTTTTTAGTTGTACCTAACTAATAGGCAAGTTGTTTAGTAAGTTTCCTATAACGCCAAAATAGATTACCGGAATATCATGAAACTTGAACAAAACCGATCAAATGAGAGATCTCCTTACCCCTTAAGAGCGTACTGGCGTGATGTTATGTTATGAAATGGTATAAACAATAAACAGACATGCGATTGCAGCAGTCCCGAGAGATTTGCCGTTATTTATTGAAGAGTTCTTTTGTATATCTTCGAAGTTCTTCATCAGATCTTCACTTAATTAAAATGGGACCAATTTCGGAACATACTCTGTCAAACAAAAAAAGAATTTTCAAAATCGGTCCACAATTGACGGAAATATCGGTGAACATACATAAAAAAAAAAAAAAAAAAAAAAAAAAAAAAACATACAAGAAGTCGAACATAGAACCTCCTCCTTTTTCGAAAGTCGGTTAAAAATAAAAACCTTTACCACCATCCTTCTGCAGAGGCTTGAAGCCATAGGAGTAAGAGGTACGGCTCTTTCTCTCTTCGACAGCTATCTTCGGGGAAGGAAGCAACAGGTTAAGATAGAAAACTCGGACAGTTACGAAGAAAACGTTGTTTTTGGCGTCCCACAAGGGAGTGTGCTCGGCTCGCCGCTTTTCCTGGTGTACATAAATGACCTATGTAACCTCGGGAATAGCGGTGGGAAGATCTTCTCCTACACGGACGATACTGCCGTTGTCTTTTCGGGTCAATCATGGGAGATAGTGCACCAAAAAGCTGAATGTGGCCTAACTATTATTGTAGACTGGTTAAAAGCTAACCTTCTAACACTAAACATCACTAAAACAAACTACATCTGCTTTTCCCCAAGTGCAAAATCTAAACCAGGTGCAGACTTTGACATAGCAATCCACGAGAGTGTGACGTGTCCTCTCTTAAACAGAAATTGTCAAAGCCTACAACGAGTCACCTTTACTAGAAACTTGGGTGTTGTTATTGATGAGTGTTTATCTTGGCAAGCACAGATTGATGCTAATATATCTCGTGTTAGAAAATTGATATGGATCTTCAAAACTCTTCGCTATGTGATGCCCCCGGACGTACTTAGTAAAATTTATGTTGCACTGGCACAATCAGTTACAACATACTGCATTCCGGTTTGGGGAGGAGCTGCCAAAACTAAGTTACTTGAGCTCGAAAGAGCCCAGCGGTCACTTCTGAAAGTCATGTACTTTAAACCGTACAGATATCCGACTAACAGCCTATATAGTATGTGTGGTTTGCTAACAGTAAGGCAGCTATATCTATTAAACATGACTTTATATCTGCATAAATCTACACCACTTATACCAGCAGACCAGGATAAAAGACGTAATAATATGGTGGCGCACTCATCGCGGGTTCGCACCGTTTTTGCAGAGCGTCAGTATGTTGCTCAATCTGCCTTTGTGTATAATAAAATAAACTCAAAATTAAAATTCCATCCGGAGGCTCAACATCAATGCAAGGAGATCATAATTGACTGGTTAAAAACATTAACATACGAAGAAACTGAACAAATATTGATCAGACCATGCTAATAAGGAATACATAGGAACTGACCACAGACACAAACATTCACGCACAAACACACACACAAGCACACACCTTCACACACAAACAAACACGCACACACACAAACATACTCAATTGAGCTGTTATCTTGATAGTATCATTTACCTTATATATATCATAGTTTTTGAGATAAGATAAGATAATAATTTATTTGTCAGAATATTGTTTTACAAGGTGTAACAAATTATAATATGATGTCCATAATATTCTGCTGTTTCCAGCGTACAAATATTGAAAATAATTTGATTTGCATTCTGTTTTCTTTTCTTTTGTATGCTCTCTTTTAGTATATTAGTGTCCATTATGTTAATGTAAAATAGGGGAAGTAGCGAGTCAGCCCCAACACAAGTATTATTAATAACTTAATGGGGCTGCCTCATAATATACTTATGTAATGATTTTGGAACAATAAACAATTTATTTATTTATTTTATTTTATTTATTTATTTTTGCCGTTCTTGGATTTCAGTTACAAAATTTTCAAACATAGAGGCAATTGGTGTTGTATCAGCGGTACAATTGACAGAAGTTTTTAGTTGTTGTAACTCCGTCTCCAATAGTTTTATTTTGTTGTCATTCGCATTATTCGAGTCCTTCAAAAAAGTTATTTCTGACCTCATTTCGGCTTGCTGTAGCACTAGATATTCATTTGTAGTTTTAATTTCAGTTCTTTGTTCCTTAATGCTCGATATCTCCTGAAATATTATTTCAGATGTTTCTTTTTGAGCCGCAGTAAAATCTTTTAGCATCGCCATAATCTCAGTCTGCGATTTGCAGCGTTCAGCGGGGAGCTTGGGGGAATTCGGCTGTCTTCTTTTATTGCTACGTTACGTAACGTAGTGTTGGCCAGCATCATTCATCAGTCTTTGGTTAGTCTGGCAGTGAACCGCATTTTACATCCATACTACTGCTTGCTGGAGTTGGTGATCACACCAAACTCATATTCAAAACTTTAGCGATATGAATCACTACTCCAGTTTATAGCTGCCTCCGTAGCTTGGAAAAAATGTACGAGTCCAAACTATTGCCGCCTTTGTCTCTGCTATCAGTATAACATTGACATAGGTACTCCAGTTTATGGCTACCTCCGTAGCTTGGAAAAAGTCCACGAGTCCAAGTTAGGGCCGCCTTTGTTGCTGCTCTCAGTACAACATTTACTTAGGTCAGGATTGTTATCCGACTTCTCAAACAGGAGGAGGTTCTATGTTCGACTTTATGTTTGTTTTTTATTTTTTTGTATATTTTCACCGATATCTCCGTAAATTGTGGACTGATTTTTAATCCCCGACGAAAAAAGAGGGGTGTTATAAGTTTGACATGTGTTGCTGTGTATCTGTGTGTCTGTCTGTGGCATCATAAGTCCTAATCGGATGAACCGATTTTGTCGAGAGTGTTCTTAGCTATGTTTGAATAAAATCGGTTCAGCCGTTCAAAAGTTATGGGCGTCTTACTGATTGAATCGGGGTGTTTTCGCCAGATATTGTGTCATAATTACGTGTTCAATAGATTGCCGATCGAAGCGTATCTACTATGCACTAGATAAATTATGTAGCATGAAACGAAAATGTGTCGGGGCTTTTTTAAATTTTGAAATTTTACTTGTTAAAATTCTTTTTATGTTTGAAAAATTATGTTCCGAAATTGGTCCCCGATCTGATAAAGAACTTCGAAGATATACAACATAACTCCTCAATAAATAACGGCAAATCTCTAGGGATTGCTGCAATCGCATGTCTGTTTATTCTTTATACCATTTTATAACATAACATGGGTTCGTGGAAGCTGTCCATATGGTCAGGTCTAACTTTTTCAAGACCCGCCGTACAGATATCAACAAAAAGCTCTCTGATCCTACACTCAAGGGCATGAAGGAGAGGCGTGAGATGATCCTGCAGTCTTCAGACGATGCGTTGAAATACCGGCAGCATAATGGAAGGATCTCAAAGTCCTTGAAAAGCGAACTCCGCCGCTATAATAACAAGCATATTAAAGATGCGATTGAGCGGAATAAGGGCTCCAAGGTCTTTGCAAGAGATCTGACTATTGGGTAGAGCCAGCTCACGAAACTGAAGACCGACGATGGTAGGATCGTATCCGCCAAACCGGAGCTTCTCAGGGAATCCAGAGATTCTAAGAGCAGTTGTACACGTCGACCAGTAAACCCGTCGCGAATCTAGTAAAAGACCCTAGAGCTAGATTGACCCGTCACTATACCGAAGACATTCCGGACTTCAGCCTGTACGAGATTAGGATGGCTCTTAAACAGCTTAAGAACAACAAGGCACCGGGTGATGACAGAATCGCGAAAGGGCTGCAGACATTGAGTAAATTTTTATTCCGCGAAAACGAGCCATCAGAGCGATTTACAATCTTCGCCGGCGCGGTTCTCGATGGGAACTGTTAAAGGACATTAACATCACGACGGTTCCTTGTCAATATGTTTATGAAAACATCATGTACGTGAGAAAGAATTTACATGACACTTTGTTTCGAATACAAATAAAAGATTCTTTAATTTCATCATCCTTAGGATTTTCTTTCATCTTTTTCAATTCTTCATTTCTTTTGTTTATATCCAATAGCAGATCTTTATTAATCCAATACGTCTTTTTTGCATTTAAAATTTTAGTTTTGGGTGGTTTATTCTTGTTTATATTCGATTCTAAATATTTCTGAAATGTGGTGTAGTAATTATGTTCATGTTCATAGTTGGTTTCTTCTAAAGTTTTATATAATTGTGATTAGTTGACCGCTTCGTACTGAATTTTCTTTGGAGGCACAGGCTCGCATCTTTTTATTTCAAATACAATTTGTTTGTGGTCAGACATTGCAGATTTGACAATGGCCAACCGGCAATCATTTGTTGTATCCTTCACATTTGTAGATACATACATGATCCAGTATTGTTTCACTAGTAATCGCTTCTCGAGAACAATACTTTTCGTGCATTTTATTCAAAATACTATAGCCTTCTTCTTTTAAAACATTCAAGTGCTCTTTTGTATTCTTATCTCTTTTTAAGATATTGAAATTAAAGTCGACAAAAGTTATACAACGAAAAAAAAAATTGTAGATAGTTAGAATAGTCTTCTAGAAATTGAGTAACGTTCGATCTGGCTTCTGGCTTATATATGCCTCCTATATTCAAGTCAAATTTCTTCACATAGACCCAGAGAAAATGGTTGTCGTCAGCACACTTTTCTTCAACCAAGTTGTGCTTCAGATTATTGTGGACAAAAATAGAAACCTCTGGATTTAGATCTGTAACTGCAATAATTGGAGTAATTAATTTTTTCAGGTTTTCATATAGTTTTGTTGTTGCACGGTCTGATCTGAGTAGATTTTTATTTCAGTTGTTTCTAGTTTAGCTTTGTTTCGTAGCAAGCATTTAGTTGCACTGTCTGATTGAAAGAAAGCTTTTATTTTAAGAGTATTTTCATAATCTTATTGCTTTGAAAGGCCCAAGGCAATCTTCTGAAAGCGTTTGTATTGCTTTTGTTACCTCGTTTATGCCGTTACTACGTCTTGCATCAGTGTTTGACCTTTGTAGCTCGGGTATGCCGACAATTATTAAGTTGTTTCTCTTTTTTGCCGTTCTTGGATTTCAGTTACAAAATTTTCAAACATAGAGGCAATTGGTGTTGTATCAGCGGTACAATTGACAGAAGTTTTTAGTTGTTGTAACTCCGTCTCCAAAAGTTTTATTTTGTTGTCATTCGCATTATTCGAGTCCTTCAAAAAAGTGATTTCTGACCTCATTTCGGCTTGCTGTAGCACTAGATATTCATTTGTAGTTTTAATTTCAGTTCTTTGTTCCTTAATGCTCGATATCTCCTGAAATATTATTTCAGATGTTTCTTTTTGAGCCGCAGTAAAATCTTTTAGCATCGCCATAATCTCAGTCTGCGATTTGCAGCGTTCAGCGGGGAGCTTGGGGGAATTCGGCTGTCTTCTTTTATTGCTACGTTACATAACGTAGTGTTGGCCAGCATCATTCATCAGTCTATGGTTAGTCTGGCAGTGAACCGCCTTTTAAATCCATACTACTGCTTGCTGGAGTTGGTGATCACACCAAACTCATATTCAAAACGTTAGCGATATGAATCACTACTCCAGCTTATAGCTGCCTCAGTAGCTTGGAAAAAATGCACGAGCCCAAATTATTGCCGCCTTTGTCTCTGCTATCAGTACAACATTGACATAGGTACTCCAGTTTATGGCTACCTCCGTAGCTTGGAAAAAGTCCACGAGTCCAAGATGGGCCGCCTTTGTTGCTGCTCTCAGTACAACATTTACTTAGGTCAGGATTGTTATCCGACTTCTCAAACAGGAGGAGGTTCTATGTTCGACTTTATGTTTGTTTTTTATTCTTTTGTGTATTTTCACCGATATCTCCGTAAATTGTGGACCGATTTTTAACCCCCGACGAAAAAAGAGGGATGTTATAAGTTTGACATGTGTTGCTGTGTATCTGTGTGTCTGTCTGAGGCATCATAGGTCCTAAACGGATGAACCGATTTTGTCGAGAGTGTTCTTAGCTATGTTTGAATAAAATCGGTTCAGCCGTTCAAAAGTTATGGGCGTCTTACTGATTGAATCGGGGTGTTTTCGCCAGATATTGTGTCATAATTACGTGTTCAATAGATTGCCGATCGAAGCGTATCTACTATGCACTAGATAAATTATGTAGCATGAAACGAATATGTGTCGGGGCTTTCTTAAATTTTGAAATTATACTTGTTAAAATTCTTTTTATGTTAACCCAATGGCTTGGCGCGCGATGATGGGAAGAGACCAGACGGGATGACCATAATGCCTTGGAAGGTGGGTAGGCCTTTGGTGTGGGATGCAACATGTGTCGACACCCTTGCGCCATCCCATCTTCTTAGCACGGCGGGCTGTGCTGGTGCAGCTGCTGCTGGTGCGGAAAACCTCAAACGGCGCTAATACAACAACCTTATTGGAAGTTATATATTTGAGCCGTTTGGGGTTGAAACATTAGGTCCATGGGGTCCGAGTGCTCTTCGAGTGTTTCGAGAAGTAAGTAAACGATTAGTCGACTCTTCACGTGACCAGAGGGCTGGGCTTTTCCTTGGCCAGAGAATCAGCATTGCCATTCAACGTGGCAATGCTGCCAGCGTTCTGGGCACTTTTCACGTTGACAGCGATGTGGACGAATTTTTTGACGCCCTATGACCCCTACCCTTTTATACGCGTTCGTAGTTTAATTTTATTTTTATTTAAGTGTATATAGCTAGTTATTGTTAATAAAGTATTTTATATTATGTAAATTTTAGATTATTAATAAATCGAAATTGAACATTTTATGTTTGAAAAATTATGTTCCGAAATTGGTCCCCGATCTGATAAAGAACTTCGAAGATATACAACATAACTCCTCAATAAATAACGACAAATCTCTAGGGATTGCTGCAATCGCATGTCTGTTTATTCTTTATACCATTTTAAAACATAACATGGGTTCGTGGAAGCTGTCCATATGGTCAGGTCTAAGTTTTTCAAGACCCGCCGTACAGATATCAACAAAAAGCTCTCTGATCCTACACTCAAGGGCATGAAGGAGAGGCGTGAGATGATCCTGCAGTCTTCAGACGATGCGTTGAAATACCGGCAGCATAATGGAAGGATCTCAAAGTCCTTGAAAAGCGACCTCCGCCGCTTTAATAACAAGCATATTAAAGATGCGATTGAGCGGAATAAGGGCTCCAAGGTCTTTGCAAGAGATCTGACTATTGGGTAGAGCCAGCTCACGAAACTGAAGACCGACGATGGTAGTATCGTATCCGCCAAACCGGAGCTTCTCAGGGAATCCAGAGATTCTAAGAGCAGTTGTACACGTCGACCAGTAAACCCGTCGCGAATCTAGTAAAAGACCCTAGAGCTAGATTGACCCGTCACTATACCGAAGACATTCCGGACTTCAGCCTGTACGAGATTAGGATGGCTCTTAAACAGCTTAAGAACAACAAGGCACCGGGCGATGGCAGAATCGCGAAAGGGCTGCAGACATTGAGTAAATTTTTATTCCGCGAAAACGAGCCATCAGAGCGATTTACAATCTTCGCCGGCGCGGTTCTCTATGGGAACTGTTAAAGGACATTAACATCACGACGGTTCCTTGTCAATATGTTTATGAAAACATCATGTACGTGAGAAAGAATTAACATGACACTTTGTTTCGAATACAAATAAAAGATTCTTTAATTTCATCATCCTTAGGATTTTCTTTCATCTTTTTCAATTCTTCATTTCTTTTGTTTATATCCAATAGCAGATCTTTATTAATCCAATACGTCTTTTTTGCATTTAAAATTTTAGTTTTGGGTGGTTTATTCTTGTTTATATTCGATTCTAAATATTTCTCAAATGTGGTGTAGTAATTATGTTCATGTTCATAGTTGGTTTCTTCTAAAGTTTTATATAATTGTGAGTAGTTGACCGCTTCGTACTGAATTTTCTTTGGAGGCACAGGCTCGCATCTTTTTATTTCAAATACAATTTGTTTGTGGTCAGACATTGCAGATTCGACAATGGCCAACCGGAAATCATTTGTTGTATCCTTCACATTTGTAGATACATACATGATCCAGTATTGTTTTACTAGTAATCGCTTCTCGAGAACAATACTTTTCGTGCATTTTATTCAAAATACTATAGCCTTCTTCTTTTAAAACATTCAAGTGCTCTTTTTGTATTCTTATCTCTTTTTAAGATATTGAAATTAAAGTCATCGACGAGTCCACCAGACTGCCCACCCTCTGCGACCGTCGCCGCCGTCGCACAGTCGTTATTAATACACGAACGTGCGACGTCGACATTGTCGAGTCCACCAGTCAGTTTGCCATCGGCGACCGTCGTCGACGACGCACCGTCGTTATTAATACACGAACGTGCGACGTCGACATCGTCGAGTCCACCAGTCAGTTTGCCATCGGCGACCGTCGTCGACGCACCGTCGATATTAGTAGTATTATTAGTAGTAGTAGTAGTTAATCTCGATATGTACAAATTACGAATATCTAATAATACGTTTTCTTTTTTTTTATATATATATTCGATTTACTTACATTATTACTTTTTCTCTATTTATATTCTGATTGATAAATTTTTGTGCTTTCATCAATATCGAATTGACCGGGCGGGTAAAAAAATTGATGTGTTATTATTTTAATGTTGACATCGTTTTTCCAATTTCAATTGAACTTAATTATACAATCTTTTGATATTGTTAAATTCATCATTTGTTTTTATTCTTTACATCCAATCAATTTTATTTTATTTATTTTTTAACATAGAACAGGTGCACGTTACATATTTGTGTGTGTTTCAGAATGAACGAATCTAAAGTAACCTAACCTGTCCGTGTCGGGGTTTATTATTATAATGTTGACATTGGTTTTAATATTGAATAGGTGCAAGTTAGTTTAGTGTTTATGCAACAGAGTCGACGAAGCCCCGCTGCGCGGGGCTCCTATTTCTGAATGCAGGGTCTAAAGTAACCTAACACGAAGGGGACGACGGGAGCTGAGTTCGCTCGCTTTGCTCGCTCACTTCAGCTCCCGTCATCCCCTTCGAACCTAACCTGTCCGTGTCGGGGTGCCCTAAGCTCCCGAGCTCGCTTCGCTCGCTCTTGGCAATAAACAATTCATTGTTATGATGATTACATTGGTTTTAATATAGAATTGGTGCAATTTAGTTTAGTGTTTATCCAACCTTCTAAAACAACCCCTTGTAAAATTGTATGTTGGAATTGAAAAATTCTTTTTGTGTTAGATAGTCCATTTATCGTGGAAGTTTATAGGCTATATAACATCACGCTACGACCAATAGGAGCGGAGCACAAATGAAAAATGTTGCAAAAACGGGAAAGAATATTACTTTTTTTTTGAGGGCTTTCAGTTATGCAATCATGTATGTAGGCTAGGTGTAGGGTAGGTGTAGGGTAGGTTAGGTTAGGTGTAGGGTAGGTTAGGTTAGGTTAGGTTAGGTTAGGTTTAGCGTAAGTGTAGAGTAGGTGTAGAGTAGGGTAGGTACGTAGTAGCCAGTTGACGGGAGCGAAGCCGCGTGGGACGGCTAGTAAATAAATATAGATTGACATTCTGTTGGAATAGTAAAGATGATGGTTTAATATAATCGAAGCAGTTGTATTAACTCGTTGCCTACATCCAAAAATTTTTGGATGTTGGTTTGCAGATGCTTAAGAAAACTTAGTCGCTGCACTCATGATTTTGATATTCCGTTGGATTGAATAGTAAGTAAAGAAAACGCTATTTAATACACGAACATTGATAGACGCACGGGCTCCACCGTCTACGGCCGACGGAGCGACAGCCACTGCTGGCGCTCACCGGCATAGGAAAGGACGCGACGCTGGAGGAGGTTCTGGCCGAAATAAAGGACCAGAACCTACAGGACGAGGAGGAATGGACGAGCGAGAGGCTGGGGCGTGAACTCCGTCTCCTTTATAAGAGGAGCCGGCACGGTGGCCGGACCCGGTGGGTGTGCCAGGTCACCCAGGAGCTGCGGCGGCGACTCGTGGACAGGGGGCGCCTATACATAGGCTGGGACGTAGTGGAGGTGACGGATCACGTTTCCGTAACCTGCTGCAATCGGTGCCAACTTTACGGGCACCCGGAGAAGTACTGCAGGGCCAAAGTCATGACGTGTGGAAACTGCGGCGAGGACGGCCACAAGAGTGCCGAGTGTCAGGCCGCGTCTCCAACATGCGCGACCTGCAAGAAGTTCGGGCGGAAGGGTGCGCAAACGCACCGTACGGCATCGCGCGACTGCCCTGCCCGGGCGAATGCTGAACAGCGGTCAGTGAGCAACATAAACTACCATGGATAGTCTCCGGGTAGGGCAGCTAAACCTGCAGGGTTCAGCGGTGGCGACGGCGGAGCTTCCCGCTATAGCTGCGGAGAGGAGGCTGGACATAGTCCTAGTGCAGGAACCGTATTCGACGTTGGAATCATCGGTGGCGACACTAGGGCAGCTGGTGCTGCCGGAGGGTCCCTGCCCCAAGGTGGGCATCTATGTGCCGCGCCTGGACGTCGTGTGCACCGTGTTGCGGCACGTCACCAACGCGCACTGCATCGTGGGCAACATGGTTTGGGGCAACTCGTCGGTGACGGTCGTCAGCGCATACTTCCAGTACTCTGAGGACATATCACCTCATCTGGAGCACCTCACCAGAGTGCTGGAGTGCGCGGGCGGCCGCCACGTGTTGGTGGGAGCGGACGTAAACGCCCACTCGCCCCTGTGGCATTCCGAGCCACGACACTACATCGGACGCGGCCGTGAAGTGGCCCGCCGGAGGGAGGAAATGGAGGACTTCCTGTTGGCGCGCGGTCTGGTAGTCCACAACGTGGAAGGCCAGCCGCCAACATTCGCAACAGCGAACGGGGAGTCCTCCATCGACGTCACCTTCTCGACGCGTGGGGTGGGGGTTGGCGAGTGGCGAGTCATCGAGGAAGCGAGCTGTAGTGACCATCGGCTCATCACATTCAGGCTGGGCGGTAATCGTGAGCGAGTGCCGGCCCTGCCTGCTACTGCTGCTGCGGAGCCGTCGGTTGTACCGATGAGGTTCCGGGAGCGCGGCGTGGACTGGGACCGATTCAAGGTAAGGATCCAAGAGCGTGTGGGCGGGATCGACTGGGCGAAGCCTGCCTCAGAGGTATGCGAGGAGTTCACGCGGGTAATCGCGTGGACGGCAAGTGAATGTCTGGGCACATGTGGGGACAGAAAGAAAGATAAAGGGTATGAATGGTGGTCTCCCTCGTTGGAGGCCTTGCGTAAAAGGCACAATAAGGCGAGGAAAGCATGGCAGGATGTAAGGAAGCGGGGTGGTGAACTAGAACTGAGTGCGAGACATGAATTTCATGAATGCCGCAGTAGATATAGGACTTCGATGGAGAAGGCGCAGCTCGACTTCTTCCGCAAGCAAGCGGATTCAGGGAACCAGGACCCCTGGGGTATGGCCTATAGAGTTGCCAGCGGTCGATTCAGACCGCCACCCAACGTGGTGAACGGCATGAGGCTTGCGGAAGGATATGCCGCGGATGCAGGCGCCGCCATGCGTGGGCTTGTGGGTGCGCTCTGTCCCGATGACGACCCGTCGCGGGACACCGCGTACCACCGGCAGGTGCGACTGGCGGCTGCTTGCATTCCGTCGGGTCGGGATGCGCCTCCTCCTTCGCGGCAGGATCTCGAGAAGATAGTCAAGGAGCTCCCTAACACGGCCCCGGGTATCGATGGGATTACGGCGGGCATAGTCAGGCGTGTGTGGCTGGCGGCGGGTGCCGAGCTGACACACATGTTTGGCATGTGCGTCTCGGAGGGCGTTTTCCCCGATACGTGGAAGGACGGTCGGTTGATCGTGCTGCCGAAAGGCAACGATAAACCGTTAACCGATCCCAAAGCGTATCGGCCCATCACGCTGCTCCCTGTCCTGGGCAAAATCTTAGAGAGAATCTTACTCCTTTCTGCACCGGAAATTACGCGCGGGGTGTCTTCATGCCAGCACGGGTTCTCTCGCGGTAGGTCAACGTTGACGGCCCTTAACGAAATAGTGGATACCGTCAAAGATAGCCGGTCCAAGTATGTTCAGGCCATCTTCCTGGACATATCTGGGGCATTTGACAATGCGTGGTGGCCCATGATCCTGCTCAAGGCGAAGAGGGGGGGGTGCCCGCCAAACATCTATCGGATGCTGGCGTCGTACTTCTGCAACCGCCGAGTCGGCCTCTTCGCAGGGAGCAGGGTTGTGTGGAAGGCCTCGACCATGGGGTGCCCGCAGGGCTCTGTATTGGGACCACCACTATGGAACCTTCTCCTGGACGACTTGCTGCGTTTGCCATACCCAGACGGAGTAAAAGTGGTCGCGTACGCCGACGATGTAACGGTTCTCATCGAGTCAGCCTCTCGATCCGGCATAGAGGCCTCGGCCTCGCGCGCCATGGCTTTAATTAGCGAGTGGGGGGCCCGTAACAGGCTCGGCTTCTCCCCCTCAAAGTCGTATTCTATGACTCTGAGGGGTGGGCTGTCCAAGCGCCCTCCCACGGTGCGGCTCGATGGGACCTCAGTCAAGAGCGTACGTTCCACAAAGGTCCTGGGTGTGGTGATCGACGCTAATATGTCGTTCGGAGAACACGCTCAGTCCATCGGCGAGCGTGCTGCAGCGGGGCTGGGCAAGATGTCGCGCGTTTCTGCCTCATCCTGGGGCGTCCGGTACAGGGCCCTTAAGGTCCTGTACAAGGGCATCTATGTGCCGATTGTCACCTACGCGGCAGGATGTTGGTGGGGGCGCGTGAACACGTACATGGTGAGGTCAGTGTTGCAGAGGACACAGAGGCCCGCACTCGTCCTTCTGACGAAGGCCTATCGGTCCGTCAGCACGGCGGCACTACCTGTCTTGGCGGGGGTGTTGCCGGCCGACCTCGAGGTGGCTCGTGCTGGCATGATCGACGACATCCGCCATCTACCTCGGGATGCGTTCAGGACAGGGAGAAGGGTCATCGCAGACGAGGCTGTAGCCAAGTGGCAGCAGAGATGGGAAGAGGAGAACAGGGGTAGGGAACTCTATCGGTACTTCCCGGACGTGGCGGCAAGACTCAAGGCGACTTGGGTTGAGCCGGACTACCAAGTCTCGCAGATCCTGACCGGGCATGGATGCTTCCGAAAGAGACTGTACGAGATGAAGTTATGCGAGGTTAGCGTGTGCTACTGCGGAGAGGAAGACGAGTGTTTGGACCACATATTGTGGAGATGCCCCATGTACGATGATCAGCGACGAGAGATGATGGATGGGATCACTCGCACTGAGGAAGGGCCAGTCCACTACGGTGATCTTGTAGCCTCGGAGGCCAACTTCCGGCGGCTCAGGGACTTCGCCCATAGCTGGCACGCAATAAGGAGCAGTCTGGAGGTCGAGAGGAGCGTAGAAGAAGATTAGGTTAAGATAAAAAAAAAAAAAAAAAAAAAAAAAAAAAAAAAGAAAGAACCGAACGGTATTAAATGGGAAAAAAAAAAAAAAAAAATTGAAAAAAAAAAAAAAAAAAAAAAAAAAATGGAAAAAAAAATGCAAATAATAATAAGCTAATAAGAAAAAAAAAAAAAAAAAGTAAATAACTTGTTACGGTGTTGCTTCATTTGTATGTAGTTCATTGTGATTATTATGTGTATGTATATATTTCTTTTTTTTTCCCACGGCATCCCTCACTTGCTGAGGGCTAGGTGCACGACGGCAGCGAAGGCGTACCGTGTCGTCCGTACCCATGAGCGGGGTACGCGCTAGTGGCCGCCCCAGAATGGGGAGAAAGGCACAAAAGGGACAGGACGAGATTTGTAAAGGAGTCAAGAAGCGACTGCGGTGATAGCGCGTCTATATTGGCGGGCTATGTCCGCAGCCGTCTCCTTGAGTTTCGGCCCATATGACAAGATGTCGGTGGGGCCATGGGTGGTTTGGTGGGATTGTCCCTATCTACTGCGCCCGGACTCGGTAGTGGACGGTCGTGTTGTAGAGCGCTCGGCGAATAGTTAAATAAATAAATATCTATTTATTTGATTTTTGTTGTGCGTGGTGGCTGAATTTCAGTCACAGTTGTGAAAATTTATAGCTATTTAATACACGAACAGGTGCCTTCTGTTATAACCGTGTATTAATTGCTGTATTTCGTGGTTTATTGTGTGGAATTATTTGTGCAGTGTGGTTTGCCCTGTGGTGTGTGTTTTCGGGGCGCCCCGCTGAAATTCAGTGTTGGGAGACCTGCCGCTAACCTGTGGATGGATAAAGGTACTGTTCTGCAATTGTTTATCCCTGGATCAGCGAGTTTTTGGTGCTTTTAGAAATAAGATCCACGCGGTCACGCCGCCTGTTGAGGTTAGGTGCACGTGGTTTATTTTAGGTTAGGAAAAAACGTGGTCGACGCGTTCTCATAGAGTGCGCCGAGTACGGTTTTTTCGTTTAGGAATAGTTTTAGTTACTTAGGAGCAAACGCGGGCACGTGGCCTTTGAGATTGGATGCACGTTGTTTGCTTAGGTTAAGTTAGTGACGGCTGTCAGCTGTCAGTGGGCGATCGGTGGCATTTGGCGGCTGTCAGTGTCAGTTGGTTGTCGGCTGTCAGGTGTCGACGTCAGGTAGCATCTGTCACTGTCATTTGACAGTGTCAGTGTTGCAAATTATTTTATTTAATTATTTGGTAGGAAATACAATTATATGGGGCAAGTTTTAAATTAAGTAGTTAGTTGTTTAAGTACTGGACGGACAAGCTCGTTCACGAGACCTTAGGGTTGAGTGTACGCGGTGCGTTCGGTTTAGGTTAGAGACGGCTGTCAGCTGTCAGTTGTCGAACGGTGGCGCTTGACATTTGTCAGTGTCAGTTGGTTGTCGGCTGTCAGGTGTCAGCGTGGGGTGGCATCTGTCACTGTCATCTGACAGTGTCAGTGTTGCAAGTTATTTTTAGCTATTGCTTGGTAGTAAATATAATTAGTTAAGGAACTTTAAAATAAATTATTTTAATGTTTTAGTTTTTTAATCGGACAAGCGCGGGCACACGGCCTTTGGGGTTGTGTGAACGTAGTGCGTTTGGTTAAGCTCATAGTCGGCTGTAAGCTGTCAGTTGGCGATCGGTGGCACTTGGCATCTGTCAGTGTCAGTTGGTTGTCGGCTGTCGGGTGTCAGCGTGGGGTAGCATCTGTCACTGTCATCTGACAGTGTCAGTGTTGCTAGTTATTATTACTACTTTGGTAGTAAGTATAATTAGTTAGGGAATTTTGAACTAGATTATTTTATTGTTTTTAGTTTTTAACCAGACAAGCTCGCTCACGCGGCCTTTTGGGGCTGGGTGTGCGTGGTGCGTCTGGGCTGGGGTGGTCAGTGTCATTGGACACTGGCCTTTTTGGTCATTTGTTTTTTATTTTTTGTTAAGTTTTGAATTTTAAATAGTTGGATAGCTTTTTGGTAGTATGGATGAGGAGGACGCTGAGCGCGCCCAGCGGGAGCTTCTCGAGGCTGAGAAGCGAAAGAAGCTCGAAGAGCTGGAGGCACTAGAGGAGCTGCAATCCGAGTGGACCTTTGGTCCGAGCAGGTCCTCTATTGTTCGCACGCCCCCTAAGGGCTTCAGTACCCCGTCGAGCCAGCCAGCCGCTGGGTTCTCCCCAACTGAGGCTGCGGCGGCCCAGCCGGAGCTGCCTCAGGTCGGGAGAAGCGAGAAGCGACTTTTGAGCTCGCCGGAGGAGGTCCAGGATGCGGTGCGGCGCAGAGTTGGGGCCAAACGTGCCCAGAAAAGCACCGCACCGCCGATAAGTGGGATAATGCTGAGTCCCGCTCGAAGTGGCACAGCATCTGCAGGGGCAGGGGCAGCGTCTGAGGCGGAGGCACCACCATCGGCACCACAGATTTCGGCATCAGACGTTGGACAGGACGGTGAAGGTCTGGCTGCCCTAGGGAAGTTGGAGCTGATGGACTGCGTCTACCGGGCAGTCAAGGGGATTGGCGCCGTGACTAACGCCCCGAACAAGCTAAACTTGGCGGATAAGGCGGCAATAGCTGGTCACAGCCAAGACGTGCTGGCAGTGGTGGCGGCGCTGAACCTTCGCCTGGCTGACATGGAGCACCAGGTGACCGCGATGAAGTTGCGCGTTGCCTCCATGGAGCTCCAGGTGGCTGCGGGCGGCTCTAGTGAGGGTGGCCCTGGTGCAAGCCAGGCGAACCGGGCAGGCCTTATGTCACACCCCGCTTCAGGTGTGGGTAGTTATGCGGGCATGTTAAAGCTGCCGAAAGGTAAGCCCGCCATCACAATGCAGCAGAAGGGCCCAGCGGTGCTGTTCTACCCGAACAGCGAGGCCATCAAGTCGTCAGAGCAGACGAAGAAGGAGCTGCAGGACAAAGTCCACCCGGGCGCGCAGGGTATACAGATCCAGGGGATCAGACGGGTCGGCAACGGTGGAGTGGTCGTGCAGACTGCAACAGCGGAGGGAGCCAAGAGACTCAAGGAGGCGGCACCACCGACTCTGAAGGTGGCCGACCCCAAGGCACGCAGACCACTGGTTGCAGTCTGCAACCTAAGGGCAGACCCAAAAATGGAGGACCTGCTGGATGAGCTGCACAAGGTCAACTTGCAGGAGGACCCGAACTGGCCTAAGACCAAGCTGTCAGATAGCTGCAGACTGGCTTTTAAAAAGGGTCGGCGGGATTCGGGACGGACCACGGTCGTGCTGGAATGCACATCTGAGCTGCGTGACAAGCTGGTTGGCCTGGGAAGGGTCTACATAGGCTGGGATGAGGCAGAAGTCTGCGACTTCGTGCGGGTGACCTGCTGCCAGAAATGTCAGCAATATGGCCACCCAGAAAAGCACTGCAGAGCGCCTGCCATGGTCTGTGGCAGATGCGGTGAGAGCGGCCACAAGTCCAGCGAATGCCAGTCGGCCACCCAGTGCTGTGCCACTTGCAAAAGGTTTAAGCGCCCAGAGGCCTCAAACCACAAGACCGCGGCACGTGATTGCCCCGCGCGGGTGTACGCAGAGCAACAGGCGGTGAATATGACCCAATATGGATAAAGATCATAAGCTTCGTATTGGGCAGCTGAATCTCCAGGGCTCAGAGGGTGCTACCTCAGAACTACCGGTGATTGCAAAAGCGCTGGGGTTGGATCTTGCACTGGTACAGGAGCAGTACGGCAATGCGAGAATAATCCAGTGCGGGCCCAACTCCAAGGCGGGCATCCTGGTCAATAGCACAAGCCTTGGAGTGACATTCTTGGACCACCTCAGCAATGACCATTGCGCGGTGGCTCACGTCAACTGTCAATTCTCGGGGGGAAACTTCTATGTTGTGTCAGTGTACTGTCAGTACAGCCACGACATTGCCATTCACCTGCAGCACCTCACTAAGGTACTCGACCAGTTGGCGGGACAACGTATCCTAGTAGGCATGGACAGCAACGCGCACTCGCCGCTCTGGCACTGTGAGCGCCGACAGTACGTGGGCAGGGGACCGGATACCGAATATAGGAAGACCCAGATGGAGAGTTTCATCTTGAGTCGAGGGCTCATCATCCACAACGTAGAAGGTCAACCACCCACGTTCCATGGGCCGAACGGATACTCCAACGTCGACTTGACACTGACGTCCAGAGGAGTGGCATTGTCGCAGTGGACAGTACACGAGGGAGCCAGCATCAGCGACCATCAGCTGATCACTTACGAGATTGGCACTGACGCCGCGCGGACAGCAGGTCATGCTGAGCGTCGAGCCGTGACCTTGACCTACTTCCGCGAACGCGGGGTGGACTGGTCGCGGTTCTGCAACACTTTACACCACAGGATGGGTAGACTGAAGTCCAACAAACCGGCATCAGTTGTCAGCAGGGAGTACACCGACATACTCACTCGCACCGCAGAGGATTGCTTGGGCAAGAGCAAGAGGCAAGACACCGGTGGCTATGAATGGTGGACTACAGAACTGGACGAGTTACGCCGTGTAGTTTACAATGCACGACGGAAGTGGCAACAGTCGCGGAAAGCCGGTAGCGCCAGCGAAGCGGAGCTTCACGACTCCTTGCGTAGAGCAAGGAGCTCCTACAAAGAGGCAATGCGGAGCACGGAGCTGGCCTACTATCGCAAGATTGCGGAAACCGGTAACGACGATCCCTGGGGGTTGGCATATCGCGCCGCATCGGGCAGAGTTCGCCCCCCCCAGAATGTAATGCACGGCGTAAAACTACTGGAAGGGTACACCACGACTGCAGAGGGGACCATGAGTGGCCTCCTCAGTACGTTGTGCCCAGACGATGACCCTAGTAAGGATACGTCATACCACCGGCAAGTCAGGATTGCTGCAGCATGCGCCCCGACGGGCATGGATTCGGACCCACCCACTCGGGCGGCACTCGACCGCATAGTCAGAACACTGCCCAACACAGCCCCAGGTTTGGACGGACTCACGGCCAAGATCATCAAGCACGCGTGGAGAGTTAGCGGAGTGGAAATGCTACTTATGTACTCCGCGTGCTTGAGTGAAGGCGTGTTTCCTGACATCTGGAAGGACGGAAAATTAATCGTCCTGCCAAAGGGCAACGATCGGCCGCTTTCGGATCCTAAGGCGTATAGACCGGTTACCCTTCTCCCGGTATTGGGAAAGATACTGGAACGCCTAATCATTTCGTGCGCTCCTTGTTTATACCGTAGCATATCACCGTCACAGCATGGTTTTTCGTGTGGAAAGTCAACGGTCACGGCGTTAAACGCGATTTTCGACCGAGTTACGAGTACCTCGGAAAACTATGTTCAGCTCATTCTTTTAGACATCTCGGGGGCCTTCGACAACGCTTGGTGGCCCATGATTCTGACTAAGGCCAAACAGTGCGGATGTCCGCCTAACATTTACAAGATACTAGTCAGTTACTTTACTGGAAGGCATGTCGGACTCTTCATGGGCAGCCAAACGGTGTGGAAGAAATCCACTATGGGTTGCCCCCAGGGATCAGTACTTGGACCACCCCTATGGAACCTCCTGCTAGACGACATCCTGAAGCTGCCGATGCCAGAAGGCGTCAGTATGGTGGCTTACGCAGATGACATCACGATCGTGATTGAGGCGCCGAGTCGGGCGGCGATTGAGCGGAGTGCTCAGTCGGCGCTGGAGGCGGTGTCCGCTTGGGGGACTCGGAACCGTCTCAGTTTTTCTCCTGCCAAGTCGCAGACCCTTACCATGAAGGGAAAGTTTAAGCGTCCCCCCACAGTTCGCATGGACGGCGCCTCAATCGCGCACGTGATGCACACCAAAGTTCTGGGAGTAGTGATCGACGAAGGCAGCTCCTACGTGCAGCATGCTAATTTTACCGGCCAGAAGGCTGCGAACTGCTTCGGGAAGGTGTCGAGAGTATCGGCATCGACCTGGGGCATCAAGTACAGGGCCCTTAGAGTCCTGTTTGCAGGGACCTATGTGGCGACACTCACATATGCTGCTGCCGTATGGTGGCGAAGGTCGAGTCACTACGCTGTGAGGAGCGCTCTGCTCCGCACCCAACGTCCAGCTTTGGTGCTTCTAACAAAGGCCTACAGGTCGGTCAGCACCGCAGCGTTACCTGTGCTGGCGGGCGTACTTCCAGCCGACCTGGAGGTCACTCGAGCAGGACGAATCGCGCAGGAGGGTTCGGGGTTGGTAAGCAGGGAGCGCAATCTTGTGAAAAGGAAGGTGAGAGCGGAGGTCGTTGCTCTATGGCAGGAGCGATGGAGTACAAGTACGAACGGCAGAGAATTGTTTATGTTTTTCCCAGACGTCGCGGTTCGCGTGGCGCGCTGGTGGGTGGAGCCGGATTATGTTCTGTCGCAGATTTTGACGGGACATGGGTGTTTTCGAGGCCGCCTAAATGCAATGTCGTTATGCGACACTGCACTTTGTTACTGCGGAGCGGCGGACGAAACCCGGGACCATGTCCTATGGGAGTGCGAGTTATATGAGGAGGAAAGAAAAGAGATGTTAGACAACTGGTGCAGGACTGAAGTCGGGCCGGTATACCACGAGGAACTGGTGTCGAGTAAGGAAGGGTTCGAGAGGCTGAGCGCTTTCGCTCACAAATGGCACAGTAAGCGGAAGGAACTGGAGTTGTGAGCGAACAGCTGGGCGTGAAGCTTCACCGTGTTGTGGTGTTCACACCCCAGAAAGGGGAGAAGTGACATTATAGGGACAGGAAATAGAAAATTTGTAGGAGTCAAGGAAACACCTGGGAAGAAGCAGACGCAAGTACCAGGTGTGACTCCAGCGATTAGGTCCGTATGCCGAAAGGCGGGAAGGACCATGAGGTGGAGGTGGGTTTGTCCCTATCTACTATCTAGCGAAACCACAGCCAAGGGAACGGGCTTGGGAGAATCAGCGGGGAAAGAAGACCCTGTTGAGCTTGACTCTAGTCTGGCATTGTAAGGAGACATGAGAGGTGTAGCATAAGTGGGAGATCGTTCGCGCGATCGTCGCTGAAAAACCACTACTTTCATTGTTTCATTACTTACTCGGTTGGGCGGAAGCGGTGCGCGGTCGATAATATCGGCGGGCGCACGGTGTTTCGTTCCAAGCGTGCAGAGTGGCGACGTGGCGGCAACGCTCGTCGCCGTACAACTCCCGCGTGATCCGGTTCGAGGACACTGCCAGGCGGGTAGTTTGACTGGGGCGGTACATCTGTCAAAGAATAACGCAGGTGTCCTAAGGCCAGCTCAGCGAGGACAGAAACCTCGCGTGGAGCAAAAGGGCAAAAGCTGGCTTGATCCAGATGTTCAGTACGCATAGGGACTGCGAAAGCACGGCCTATCGATCCTTTAGTATAAAGAGTTTTTAGCAAGAGGTGCCAGAAAAGTTACCACAGGGATAACTGGCTTGTGGCAGCCAAGCGTTCATAGCGACGTTGCTTTTTGATCCTTCGATGTCGGCTCTTCCTATCATTGCGAAGCAAAATTCGCCAAGCGTTGGATTGTTCACCCATCAAAAGGGAACGTGAGCTGGGTTTAGACCGTCGTGAGACAGGTTAGTTTTACCCTACTGATGGCTTGTCGTTGCGATAGTAATACTGCTCAGTACGAGAGGAACCGCAGTTTCGGACATTTGGTTCATGCACTCGGCCGAGCGGCCGGTGGTGCGAAGCTACCATCCGCGGGATTATGCCTGAACGCCTCTAAGGCCGAAGCCAGCCTAGCCGAATCCGGCAAGGATATGCTCACTGTGGAGCCCCGAGAGTCGGGAGGCTCTAAACAATGTGACTTTACTAGTCGCGCTTCATCACGTGAGGCGCGACGTCGAAGCCCATTTGGATCGCGGAGATCGATGCTGTCCGTTTAACGCGTGCATCACGGCTCCGAAGGTCCGAATTTACCTCAGTTCGATGTCGGGGCTCGGAATAGTCTGTAGACGACTTCCGTTCCTGGCGGGGTGTTGTGCTCGGTAGAGCAGCGTCGTGCTGCGATCTGTTGAGACTCAGCCCTACGCCAGGTGATTCGTCCGAGGACGATGATCAATCAATATGTATGACGCTGTTATATGCGCACCGTAACGTGACGACGTTATGGTGTGTGTATAATAGTGTTGTACATATTGATGATAATATGTTTGTTGTATATTTATTTTACACAAGTGTCGTTTAATACACGAACTCGTGCGCTATTTAATACACGAACGTGCGACGTCGTCGGCGCCCTCTGCGACCGTCGCCGCCGTCGCACCGTCGTTATTAATACACGAACGTGCGACGTCGGCAACGACGAGTCCACCAGTCAGTTTGCCATCGGCGACCGTCGTCGACGACGCACCGTCGTTATTAATACACGAACGTGCGACGTCGACATCGTCGAGTCCACCAGTCAGTTTGCCATCGGCGACCGTCGTCGACGACGCACCGTCGTTATTAATACACGAACGTGCGACGTCGACATCGTCGAGTCCACGTACAAATTACGAATATCTAATAATACGTTTTCTTTTTTTATATATATATATATATATATTCGATTTACTTACATTACTTTTACTCTATTTATATTCTGATTGATTATTTTTTTGTGCTTTCATCAATATCGAATTGACCGGGCCAATTTTATTTTATTTATTTTCATTTTTTTATTATTTTTTTACTTGTAACCTACAGGGTTTAATAAAGGCCTTTTCTATTTTTATTTATTTTTTAACATAGAACAGGTGCACGTTAGATATTTGTGTGTGTTTCAGAATGAACGAATCTAAAGTAACCTAACCTGTCCGTGTCGGGGTTTATTATTATAATGTTGACATTGGTTTTAATATAGAATTGGTGCAATTTAGTTTAGTGTTTATGCAACATGGTCGACGAAGCCCCGCTGCGCGGGGCTCCTATTTCTGAATGCAGGGTCTAAAGTAACCTAACACGAAGGGGACGACGGGAGCTGAGTTCGCTCGCTTTGCTCGCTCACTTCAGCTCCCGTCATCCCCTTCGAACCTAACCTGTCCGTGTCGGGGTGCCCTAAGCTCCCGAGCTCGCTGCGCTCGCTCTTGGCAATAAATAATTCATTGTTATGATGTTGACATTGGTTTTAATATAGAATTGGTGCAATTCAGTTTAGTGTTTATGCAACATGGTCGACGAAGCCCCGCTGCGCGGGGCTCCTATTTCTGAATGCAGGGTCTAAAGTAACCTAACACGAAGGGGACGACGGGAGCTGAGTTCGCTCGCTTTGCTCGCTCACTTCAGCTCCCGTCATCCCCTTCGAACCTAACCTGTCCGTGTCGGGGTGCCCTAAGCTCCCGAGCTCGCTGCGCTCGCTCTTGGCAATAAATAATTCATTGTTATGATGTTGACATTGGTTTTAATATAGAATTGGTGCAATTCAGTTTAGTGTTTATGCAACATGGTCGACGAAGCCCCGCTGCGCGGGGCTCCTATTTCTGAATGCAGGGTCTAAAGTAACCTAACACGAAGGGGACGACGGGAGCTGAGTTCGCTCGCTTTGCTCGCTCACTTCAGCTCCCGTCATCCCCTTCGAACCTAACCTGTCCGTGTCGGGGTGCCCTAAGCTCCCGAGCTCGCTGCGCTCGCTCTTGGCAATAAATAATTCATTGTTATGATGTTGACATTGGTTTTAATATAGAATTGGTGCAATTCAGTTTAGTGTTTATGCAAGATGGTCGACGAAGCCCCGCTGCGCGGGGCTCCTATTTCTGAATGCAGGGTCTAAAGTAACCTAACACGAAGGGGACGACGGGAGCTGAGTTCGCTCGCTTTGCTCGCTCACTTCAGCTCCCGTCATCCCCTTCGAACCTAAACTGTCCGTGTCGGGGTGCCCTAAGCTCCCGAGCTCGCTTCGCTCGCTCTTGGCAATAAATAATTCATTGTTATGATGTTGACATTGGTTTCAATATAGAATTGGTGCAATTTAGTTTAGTGTTTATGCAACCTTCTAAAACCGCCCTTGTGAAATTGTATGTTGGAATTGAAAAATTCTTTTTGTGTTAGATAGTCCATTTATCGAGGAAGTCTAAAGGCTATATAACATCACGCTACGACCAATAGGTGCGGAGCATAAATGAAAAATGTTGCAAAAACGGGAAAGAATATTACTTTTTTTGAGGGCTTCCGTTGCGTTCGCTGCGTAAACGGTTTCAGTTATGCAATCATGTATGTAGGCTAGGTGTAGTGTAGGTGTAGGGTAGGTTAGGTTTGGTTAGGTTAGGTGTAGGGTAGGTTAGGTTAGGTTAGGTTAGGTTTAGCGTAAGTGTAGAGTAGGTGTAGAGTAGGGTAGGTACGTAGTAGCCAGTTGACGGGAGCGAAGCCGCGTGGGACAGCTAGTAAATAAATATAGATTGACATTCTGTTGGAATAGTAAAGATGATGGTTTAATATAATCGAAGCAGTTGTATTAACTCGTTGCCTACATCCAAAAATTTTTGGATGTTGGTTTGCTGGTTGCTTAAGAAAACTTAGTCGCTGCACTCATGATTTTGATATTCCGTTGGATTCAATAGTAAGTAAAGATAACGCTATTTAATATACGAACGTGCGCATCGACATTGCTCAAATAATTGCCTCCGTTTTGACATTCTGTTGGATTAAATATCAAAGAAAACGCTATTTAATACACGAACATTGATAGACGCACGGGCTCCACCGTCTACGGCCGCCGCGAGCGATCCTTTGATTTTAATACACGAACGTGCGCATCGACATTGCTCAAATAATTGCCTTCGTTTTGATATATTTTGTTGGATTAAATAGCAAAGAAAACGATATTTAATACACGAATGATCACATCGACACTGACCGACGCACGGGCATCACCGTCTACGGCCGCGAGCGAACCTTTGATTTTAATACACGAACTCGGACGATATTTAATACACGAACGTGCGCATCGACATTGCTCAAATAATTGCCTCCGTTTTGACATTCTGTTGGATTAAATATCAAAGAAAACGCTATTTAATACACGAACATTGATAGACGCACGGGCTCCACCGTCTACGGCCGCCGCGAGCGAACCTTCGATTTTAATACACGAACTCATGCACTATTTAATACACGAACGTGCGCATCGACATAGCTCAAATAATTGCCTCCCTTTTGATATTCTGTTGGATTAAATAGCAAAGAAAACGCTATTTAATACACGAACATTGATAGGCGCACGGGCTCCACCGTCTACGGCCGCCGCGAGCGAACCTTCGATTTTAATACACGAACTCGTGCGCTATTTAATACACGAACTACCCAACGACATTGCTTAAATCATTGCCTACGTTTTGATATTATGTTGGATTATATAGTAGAGACAACGGTATTTAATACACGAACTATCACGTCAACATTGATTGACGCACGGGCATCAGCGTCTACGGCCGCGAGCGTTACTTCGATTTTAATACACGAACTCGTGCGATATTTAATACACGAACTGCCACAACGACTTTGCTTAAATCGTTGCCTCCGTTTTGATATTCTGTTGGATTAAATATCAAAGAAAACGCTATTTAATACACGAACATTGATAGACGCACGGGCTCCACCGTCTACGGCCGCCGCGAGCGATCCTTTGATTTTAATACACGAACGTGCGCATCGACATTGCTCAAATAATTGCCTTCGTTTTGATATATTTTGTTGGATTAAATAGCAAAGAAAACGATATTTAATACACGAATGATCACATCGACACTGACCGACGCACGGGCATCACCGTCTACGGCCGCGAGCGAACCTTTGATTTTAATACACGAACTCGGACGATATTTAATACACGAACGTGCGCATCGACATTGCTCAAATAATTACCTCCGTTTTGATATTCTGTTGGATTAAATATCAAAGAAAAAGCTATTTAATACACGATTATTGATAGACGCACGGGCTCCACCGTCTACGGCCGCCGCGAGCGATCCGTTGATTTTAATACACGAACTCATGCGCTATTTAATACACGAACGTGCGCATCGACATAGCTCAAATAATTACCTCCGTTTTGATATTCTGTTGGATTAAATATCAAAGAAAACGCTATTTAATACACGAACATTGATAGACGCACGGGCTCCACCGTCTACGGCCGCCGCGAGCGATCCTTTGATTTTAATACACGAACGTGCGCATCGACATTGCTCAAATAATTGCCTTCGTTTTGATATATTTTGTTGGATTAAATAGCAAAGAAAACGATATTTAATACACGAATGATCACATCGACACTGACCGACGCACGGGCATCACCGTCTACGGCCGCGAGCGAACCTTTGATTTTAATACACGAACTCGGACGATATTTAATACACGAACGTGCGCATCGACATTGCTCAAATAATTGCCTCCGTTTTGACATTCTGTTGGATTAAATATCAAAGAAAACGCTATTTAATACACGAACATTGATAGACGCACGGGCTCCACCGTCTACGGCCGCCGCGAGCGATCCTTTGATTTTAATACACGAACGTGCGCATCGACATTGCTCAAATAATTGCCTTCGTTTTGATATATTTTGTTGGATTAAATAGCAAAGAAAACGATATTTAATACACGAACATTGATAGACGCACGGGCTCCACCGTCTACGGCCGCCGCGAGCGATCCTTTGATTTTAATACACGAACGTGCGCATCGACATTGCTCAAATAATTGCCTTCGTTTTGATATATTCTGTTGGATTAAATTGCAAAGAAAACGCTATTTAATACACGAACATTGATAGGCGCACGGGCTCCACCGTCTACGGCCGCCGCGAGCGAACCTTCGATTTTAATACACGAACTCGTGCGCTATTTAATACACGAACTACCCAACGACATTGCTTAAATCATTGCCTACGTTTTGATATTATGTTGGATTATATAGTAGAGACAACGGTATTTAATACACGAACTATCACGTCAACATTGATTGACGCACGGGCATCACCGTCTACGGCCGCGAGCGTTACTTCGATTTTAATACACGAACTCGTGCGCTATTTAATACACGAACTGCCACAACGACATTGCTTAAATCGTTGCCTCCGTTTTGATATTCTGTTGGATTAAATATCAAAGAAAACGCTTTTTAATACACGAACATTGATAGACGCACGGGCTCCACCGTCTACGGCCGCCGCGAGCGATCCTTTGATTTTAATACACGAACGTGCGCATCGACATTGCTCAAATAATTGCCTTCGTTTTGATATATTCTGTTGGATTAAATTGCAAAGAAAACGCTATTTAATACACGAACATTGATAGGCGCACGGGCTCCACCGTCTACGGCCGCCGCGAGCGAACCTTCGATTTTAATACACGAACTCATGCACTATTTAATACACGAACGTGCGCATCGACATAGCTCAAATAATTGCCTCCCTTTTGATATTCTGTTGGATTAAATTGCAAAGAAAACGCTATTTAATACACGAACATTGATAGGCGCACGGGCTCCACCGTCTACGGCCGCCGCGAGCGAACCTTCGATTTTAATACACGAACTCGTGCGCTATTTAATACACGAACTACCCAACGACATTGCTTAAATCATTGCCTACGTTTTGATATTATGTTGGATTATATAGTAGAGACAACGGTATTTAATACACGAACTATCACGTCAACATTGATTGACGCACGGGCATCACCGTCTACGGCCGCGAGCGTTACTTCGATTTTAATACACGAACTCGTGCGCTATTTAATACACGAACTGCCACAACGACATTGCTTAAATCGTTGCCTCCGTTTTGATATTCTGTTGGATTAAATATCAAAGAAAACGCTTTTTAATACACGAACATTGATAGACGCACGGGCTCCACCGTCTACGGCCGCCGCGAGCGAACCTTCGATTTTAATACACGAACTCGTGCGCTATTTAATACACGAACTACCCAACGACATTGCTTAAATCATTGCCTACGTTTTGATATTATGTTGGATTATATAGTAGAGACAACGGTATTTAATACACGAATGATCACACCGACACTGACCGACGCACGGGCATCACCGTCTACGGCCGCGAGCGAACCTTTGATTTTAATACACGAACTCGGACGATATTTAATACACGAACGTGCGCATCGACATTGCTCAAATAATTTCCTCCGTTTTGATATTCTGTTGGATTAAATAGCAAAGAAAACGCTTTTTAATACACGAACATTGATAGACGCACGGGCTCCACCGTCTACGGCCGCCGCGAGCGATCCTTTGATTTTAATACACGAACTCGTGCGCTAAATAATACACGAACGTGCGCATCGACATTGCTCAAATAATTGCCGTCGTTTTTTATTTCTCAAATTATTTTGGGGGGGGGGGGGGGGAGGGGGGGGGGTCGAGTGTTGGGTCGTGTGTTCTGCAGGGCTTCGTGGCAATAATTGATCGATCACTTTTTTATTTATTTCTTTGAAAAGAGGGGGGAGGGGGAGAGGGAGGGGGGGGAGGGGGTCGCGCTATGGGGGGTGCTTACTGTCCATCAAATATTGATAAGCCTGGGATTTTTTTTCGAGGGGGCAAAATAAAGTTGAGGGGGGGGGGGGTGGTGGGGGGTCGCAGGGTCGGGGGGGAGGCGGGGGGGTACGGGAGGTATGTTCCTAGGGTACCATCATCCATCCATACCACTTGGCACTTTGACAAAAAATTTCGGTCCGGTCGACATCACACCGATGACATCGTTTTACCGTTTCACATACTTACCAAGCGACGCTACGTCTCGATACAATCGGGACGGCGGCGTGCGCCTGGCGGCGACTTTTGAGAATATTGATAGAAGAGTGGTGACTGACGCGAAACGACAACGCCGCGCGCTGTGAAAACAGACAGAGAGAATGTTTTGGATTTTATAGTGAAGTGGGGTGTTGTTTCGTGTTGTGATCCTATCCATATATTGGTATGTGTTGTTGTTTTATTATTTATATATTTTATAATAAAAAAATGTTGAGTACGGGCTTGTAGCTTGTGTTGTGTGATCGTTATGTAATAATTTTATTGTGTAACGAGAATGAGCGCTCGCTGCAAGCAAGCACGAAAAACGTGTTGTTTTTTTTTTTATTATGGAAATGTGTGAATAACGAAACAACGAACGAACTGTGGACTTCGTGTCTGTTGAACTGTGTGGACCGACGGATCGCATTATGTGCGTGTTCGTATGCAAACGGTCGTTGTATGAAATAATGTGAAACGACGTGACGGTACGGCGCTCGGACGCGCACAGTGTCCGTCACGTCTAATGAGTTTATGCTCTTTTATTGTAATAATGTGAGGCGCTCTATAGATTCCGGGCGGAATCGTATATGATGTCGCGAATGTGTTAACAAACTTTACACACGTGAACTCGTCTCGTTACGAACGTTCCCTATGGGGGCTTCTGGTCTGTGTGCATAACACGTTATGACGCACAGCCGAACGCCCTTATGCACGCGCAGCGCGTCTGACGGGTTGAGATATACGCGTTCAGACGTTCGCGCGTGCGACCCAAAAATCTATAATACACACACAGAGCTCGCCCGTCTGCGTTACGCGTATCTACGATCGTGAACGCTCGGGAATGAGGATCTTCGTTGTGCTGTGCGCTTAATCGCGCGCTTGTGCATCGATGTCTCTCTTATAACGAAGCTCCCTGGTTGATCCTGCCAGTAGTTATATGCTTGTCTCAAAGATTAAGCCATGCATGTCTCAGTGCAAGCCGTATTAAGGCGATACCGCGAATGGCTCAATATATCAGTTTTGGTTCCTTAGATCTTACTCAGTTACTTGGATAACTGTGGTAATTCTAGAGCTAATACATGCAATCAGAACTCTGACCAGTGATGGGATGAGTGCTTTTATTAGATCAAAACCAATCGACGGAGGGCCTCGCGTCCGAAGTCGTTACTTTTGATGAATCTGGATAACTTTTGCCGATCGCACGGTCCAGTACCGGCGACGCATCTTTCAAATGTCTGCCTTATCAACTTTCGATGGTAGTTTCTGCGACTACCATGGTTGTCACGGGTAACGGGGAATCAGGGTTCGATTCCGGAGAGGGAGCCTGAGAAACGGCTACCACATCCAAGGAAGGCAGCAGGCGCGCAAATTACCCACTCCCGGCACGGGGAGGTAGTGACGAAAAATAACGATACGGGACTCTTACGAGGCCTCGTAATCGGAATGAGTACACTTTAAATATTTTAACGAGGAACAATTGGAGGGCAAGTCTGGTGCCAGCAGCCGCGGTAATTCCAGCTCCAATAGCGTATACTAAAATTGTTGCGGTTAAAAAGCTCGTAGTTGCATTTGTGCGCCGCGCTGTCGGTGCACCGCATCCGCGGTGATACTGACACGTCTGCGGAGCATATCGTCGGTGAGCCGTCGGTCAAACGTCGGTTCAATATCAAAATCCTATCGCGGTGCTCTTCAATGAGTGTCGAGGTGGGCCGACAATTTTACTTTGAACAAATTAGAGTGCTCAAAGCGGGCTCAAAATGCTGCTTGAATATTTCGTGCATGGAATAATAGAATATGATCTCGGTTCTATTTTGTTGGTTTTCAGAACTCCGAGGTAATGATTAATAGGGATAACTGGGGGCATTCGTATTGCGACGTTAGAGGTGAAATTCTTGGATCGTCGCAAGACGAACATCAGCGAAAGCATTTGCCAAAGGTGTTTTCATCAATCAAGAACGAAAGTTAGAGGTTCGAAGGCGATTAGATACCGCCCTAGTTCTAACCGTAAATATGTCATCTAGCGATCCGCCGACGTTACTACAATGGCTCGGCGGGCAGCTTCCGGGAAACCAAAGATTTTGGACTCCGGGGGGAGTATGGTTGCAAAGCTGAAACTTAAAGGAATTGACGGAAGGGCACCACCAGGAGTGGAGCCTGCGGCTTAATTTGACTCAACACGGGAAATCTCACCAGGCCCGGACACCGGAAGGATTGACAGATTAACAGCTCTTTCTTGATTCGGTGGGTGGTGGTGCATGGCCGTTCTTAGTTGGTGGAGCGATTTGTCTGGTTAATTCCGGTAACGAACGAGACTCTAGCCTGCTAAATAGGCGTCGTCATTTAGGTGTGCGTGGCTTCGGTCACGCAACTCACTGGCGACGTATTAAAATTCTTCTTAGAGGGACCGGCGGCTTCGAGCCGCACGAGATTGAGCAATAACAGGTCTGTGATGCCCTTAGATGTCCTGGGCCGCACGCGCGCTACACTGAAGGAATCAGCATGTTCTCCCTGGCCTAGAGGCCCGGGCAACCCGCTGAAACTCCTTCGTGCTGGGGATTGGGGTTTGCAATTATCCCCCATAAACGAGGAATTCCTAGTAAGCGCGAGTCATAAGCTCGCGTTGATTACGTCCCTGCCCTTTGTACACACCGCCCGTCGCTACTACCGATTGAATGATTTAGTGAGGTCTTCGGACCGACACGCGGTGGCTTCACGGCCGTCGGCGTTGTTGGGAAGTTGACCAAACTTGATCATTTAGAGGAAGTAAAAGTCGTAACAAGGTTTCCGTAGGGGAACCTGCGGAAGGATCATTAACGTGTAACGCTAAGCGTGTATTTTTCACAAAGTACACGACGCGCGTAAACGTGAATATACACAATCCTAAAACAAAAACCACGATCAGAGCGAAGGAAACGCGCGCGTCTGCGGGCGCGCTTCCGCGGGCCCACGGGCCCGTCGTGAAGCGCGCTAGCGTCGCGCGCGCCTCGCTCGCGTCGCGTCCTCGCACGGTACGTAGACTGGTATGAAAATCCGCACCACGAGTACCGTTGGACGCGTTCGTTAACACACTCGTCCCTCATACTGCGGTGGGACAAGATTTTTTGATTTATTTTTTGTAACAAGAAATTTTTCTATTATTTGTGTAACAAAAAAATATATCTATCCATGCGGTAGTATGTTTTTAAACTATTACCCTGGACGGTGGATCACTTGGCTCGCGGGTCGATGAAGAACGCAGTTAACTGCGCGTCATAGTGTGAACTGCAGGACACATTTGAACATCGACATTTCGAACGCACATTGCGGTCCGTGGAGACACATCCAGGACCACTCCTGTCTGAGGGCCGGCTGTATAAAATACAAATGCCACATTGCGTTTCGTGTAA